>OY735260.1:9976377-10372761 GCA_963457715.1 Argyresthia albistria
GAACAAAGATTCGATAGAAAACTATCGAAAAGCCAAATGTCAGTGATTCTTATTCTTTATGACATAAAATATAATTTCCTGCGTTCACGAAAACGTTTTACGATCTCGAAAACGTTCGTGATCGAGTCTCTGCCCCCTTATTCGCCAAAGGATACCAAAATAAGCCGGCTAATTTAGCCGACTTATTTTGACATCCTTTGGTTACACGATAATTGAACGACACCTGTAGCACATGCTGAGTCGGAACCCATTCGCTGTTACGGTACACACCACATGGGGAAATTGGTCATATTGTCATATTAGTCTATTTAAAAAAAAACCGTGTACAACCATGACTTGTTAACTTAGTAATTGATTTTCTCTGTGTACCTCTTTACCTATATGGCCATGGGCTTGTGTTGTGTATAATAACAGTAAATAAATGGATATTCTATTCTATTCTTCTTAATTTTTACGGATCATTATTGAGTGATCAATGATCATCACTGAGTTAGCGGGGCTGTTCTGCGACCACCCACCATGATGGCCCGGAGGCCGCGCGCGCCGGTCTTGCGCTCCATGGCCTGCGCGGCCACGGCCTGCATGGCCTCGTCGCTGAACGTGAGCTCGCACTTGTCCATCGCGAACAGCAGCTTGTATTGCGACACCTGCAACGACACCGACGGATGTTCTAGATTCGTTTCGCATGCGGGGGCGGCATCGTGCCCAATTTTGGAAGGCGTGGTTGTAACTGGTTCGCCGACAAATCTTATATAATAATAGTTCGCCATTGTTCGGTCGTTCGAGTGAGGTGCTTCTGAGAGTGAAGGGGTTAAGCAAAGTAAATAAAGAAACAACACCCTTTTGCACTAAACGTAAGTTTGGCTTGTCCTAGTTAAGATACGCCTAAGGCTAGAACAGCCTAACCAAAGACTATGTATGGCTTAGGGATGGCTTAGGGATGGCTTAAGGTTAGGTTAGGTTAGGTTATGACTCAGTGATGGCTTAAGGTTAGTGCAATTTTTTTTTGCTAGGAGCAGCTTAAACAAGTTAGGAAAGAACTTAGACGATTCTTATTTTTAGTGCAAACGGGTTTGAAGCATTTTGAAGTCACAAAAATCACATAAACATGGATACCCTGTGTCGTGGGAACCAGAAACGGCGAGATCACAAACATATAACATCCAAGACCTGGGAATATATTTTTTTCTTTATCCCAGCCGGGATTCGAACCCGGGACCTCTCGCATGGTAAGCAGAGCCGCTGCGCGATAGGCGTACTCAAGCGCCCAGCGACCACGAAAGACCACGATCGTACGAATGAATCTTCGCTCTGTGAGGTTACGTCGCCGTCGCCGTTGGTCTGTTCTGTAGCCCAATCACGAACAAAGATTCGATAGAAAACTATCGAAAAGCCAAATGTCAGTGATTAAATAATAATAATTTCCTGCGTTCTCGAAAACGTTCGTGATCGAGGCTCTGAGCGGCTCACCATAGCGTTCTTGGGCTCGGTCAGTATCCGCACGAGCAGGTTCTTGTTCAGGCTGTGGAAGGGCACCAGCACCGGGAAGCGGCCGACAAACTCCTGCAACACGGAGACAGAGACATGACGGACTGAATTCAACATTTACAGGGTCGAACAGAAAGGTGTAGTCATGTTTTCGGGGGTTGTTAGGGACATCATTCTGAGCAACTTTCACTATGAAACCGATTTATTATTTATTTATTTATATAACAACTAATAAAAACTTAACTATACTACAGAGTGCCAAAAAAACGGTTTGTCTAGGTACTGGATGTTCCTGATTTGATCAGAGCAACTTTAATTTTCACTTATCTATCAGCTGACCGCCCGGCCGATGAGGTCCCTGGCCTGCACCTTGCGCAGCCACGCGTCACGTTCATCAGACTCCTCGTCGGCGCTGTCTAGCGGGCTGGTGTCTAACTGCGAGCTAGCCGGAGTCACTATAGTAGGTGCGACGGTCACTCACCGGGATCATGCCGAAGTCGATGAGGTCCCTGGCCTGCACCTTGCGCAGCCACGCGTCACGTTCATCAGACTCCTCGTCGGCGCTGTCTAGCGGGCTGGTGTCGGCGGCGGCGGCCTGCGAGGCGGCGCGGCGGCCCGAGCGCGCGTCCCACGCACCGAACCCGAGGTACTTCTCGTTGTTGCGCCGCTGGACTAGCCTGGAAGGTTATCTCGTTTACTACAAGCTGGCAGTGGCTGGTCATCATAGCTGGTTGGCAGTGGCAGCTAAAGAAGACGCTTGTACCTAGCAGCGGGTAAATGATATGCCGTAGCGCTGTTTGGCATCGGGCCTTAGATTAACAACTCTTTCCGTAATAAAATAACTCATGTGTCGCCACGAATGGTGGTTTTTTGACAGCGCTCTTACAAGTTTGACAGGTGTCACCATTTTCGATATTCATCCCTCTTTTGGCCAGACGCCGCTATCCGCCCACCTGTCGAGTCCGTTGTAGGCGCCGCTCGCCACGAACAGTATGTTGGTGGTGTCGACCTGCACCGCGTCGCCGCGCAGCTTGCGCGAGTTGCGCTCCGGCACGGACACCACGGCGCCCTCTAGCATCTTCAGCATGCCTTGCTGGACGCCTTCGCCTGGAGACGGAACGATACTTGGCGCTTGTTTATCCCTAATTGGTGGATCCGAGAACCAAGGTTCACCATCATATGTTAGGAGGAATATTTTTATGTATGTACCTATGTAACGATGTTTTGAGTTTTAGAAAAAGGTGCTGTAGTTTTCGATAAAATTTGCAATACAGGGTGTAACAGATAGGTGTAGACATATTTTAGGGGGTTGTTAGGGACATCATTCTGAGCCACTTTCACTATGAAACAGATTTGATCAGAGCAACTTTAATTTTCACTTCTCTATACAAATCAGCTGACCGCCCGGACCAAAACGTATGGAGCAATGAAAAATAAAGTTGCGTATTGCTATTAGCGTATCGCATTACAGAATTCGGGCTCTGGGGATTTTATTTTTCTGAACCTCGCCGGGGTTTGGACCCGGGATCTCTGGCTCGGGACGCACAGCCTCAACCGTGCGGTGGTCCATGATAGACGCTCGATACTGACCTCCAACGTCCCTCAGCTGGTGTATGCCGGGAACAGCGCCGATCTTGTCCACTTCGTCCAGAAACACGATGCCGGTCTGAGCGCGCTCCACACTGGAATCATTACCAATACGATGAATGATAGTAAGTATCCATATTATCCATCAATATGAACAACATTTCCCTAGAAACATTTGGTCGTATCGAAAAAAAACAGATTTGCCGTTCGCCTTTGTCAGTTAACCTCTCGTCGTCGTCATTACCCACTAATGAAAGGTTAATCGTACTCAATACTCAATCATTTATTGCACTCCATAGGTTTACAAAGATGGTAAAAACTATCAAAGTACCAAATATGGACCCTGGCAAGGGCGTGGCAATGTAATCTGTATTGTGAGAACCAGAATTCATTCATTAGGACCTATTAGGTCTTCTTCTTTACAGTATATTATGACGTGCTAACCTCTTCCGAGGATAATTTTGCCTGTGTCAAGTGTATTTGAAAGATCACAATTTGGTCAGGTTCTGCATCAAGATGAACAAATGTTGTGTTGCTTCTAGCACTACCAGGGTGGGACGTGAAGGGCTGTAGGATCCAAGTATTTCCTTCTGCCATTAAGTAAAAGGCCAGACAAGGCATTATCCTTCATAAAATTTATCGTGTTAATTCGTTAATTAAAGTTTGAATCATATCACACTGCAATTGAGTGGAAAACTGACTATGTCTCAAGATAGGTGGCGCATACATATTTTGGCGCTGAAGACAGCCGTTCACCCGTTGTAATGGTATATTAATTTAAGTGTATTATCTTCAATGCTGTTTTGTATACCAAAGATAATAAATAAATAAATAAATAAATACGCGACTGCGCCTTCTTATGACACGGGAACTGTCAAATTGTATGTAGTTTTTGTAAACAAACAAAGTTTTGAAACTTTCCAACAGTAATGCAGTGCATGCAATTGTAATAATTGAAACAAAAAGTAAACTTTAGAAAAAACCGACTTCCACAAACCCTATTTGATTAGATCGAGTTTAATACAAACTGTAACCCCTTATCCCCCCCCCCCCACCCCCTTGGGGAATTAATTTTGTCAAATCCCATATCAGTGCTACCCCACGCTACTAAGGCTAAGGAACCCCTGTACAAAGTTTCACGGCTCTAGGTCCACCGGTTTAGGCTATACGTTGCCTGCCCGTCAGCCACGCATTGTATTTGTACCTAGTATTGAGCAGATCTGGTGGCCATATGTGGTCTTCATCAGCAGTTCCGCATCACAATATTATGCTTACCATGTGCATTTGCACGAGTTACTATGAAAAACACAAAAATCACTATAGGTCTGCCTATAATATTTGAAGAGTTCCCTCGATTTCTCCAGGATCCCATCATCAGATTCTGACCTGGTGTCAATGGGACCAATGGGAAGGTAAACCCTTTCAAACAAAAAAATAATTTTCCAAATCGGTCCATCCGATTAGGCGCTATCGGGGTGTAGACATAAAAAAAAATCCCATATCAGTGCTACCCCACGCTACTAAGGAACCCCTGTACAAAGTTTCACGGCTCTAGGTCCACCGGTTTAGGCTATACGTTGCCTGCCCGTCAGCCATGCATTGTATTTGTACCTAGTATTGAGCAGATCTGGTGGCCATATGTGGTCTTCATCAGCAGTTCCGCATCACAATATTATGCTTACCATGTGCATTTGCACGAGTTATTATGAAAAACACAAAAATCACTATAGGTCTGCCTATAATATTTGAAGAGTTCCCTCGATTTCTCCAGGATCCCATCATCAGATCCTGACCTGGTGTCAATGGGACCAATGGGAAGGTAAACCCTTTCAAACAAAAAAATCATTTTCCAAATCGGTCCATCCGTTTAGGCGCTATCAGGGTGTAGACATAAAAAAAAAAAAAAAAAAAAAACAAACATACGGACGAATTGTAAACCTCCTCCTTTGGGAAGTCGGTTAAAAATAGGGGAATCATTTATTAGTTATTATAAACCGCTGCTGGTGAAACATAACGTCGAATTCTTTGCATCTTTACCCTTCTACCAGATGAGCTTATTTTCCAGCTACTGACGCATTTCTTCTTCGAATCTCAGTTTAAAGCTCACGCACAGTCATCAGAGATTAAATTTTATGGTTCTATATCGCAATAAAAACCACAGAAATCGAAACCCCATACTTGACACTGACGTAAACAAGGTACAGTCAACGAAGCCTCATCTGCGTTTAGCTTTCAGTTTTCCTCCTAATTATTTCAGTAGTCATCTGAAGGATACGGTCTAAGTAGGCCAGATACACTGCGAACTGGTTTCCTACGTAGTGAGGGAGCCCTTATTTAGTTTCTTAACTCGTTAATGAAGGAAACCTTATTCCTTCATAATGGCCGGCATACACCATCAAGCCTATCGTCAAATCGGCATGACGCTGCGGGATGATCAAATCTGCAGTTCGTCCATATACACCACAAACGATCAGTTTGATTGTCAAATCGGCATGACGGCGTTCGGTTGAAGCCATGGCGGCAGACGTCAAATCGGCATGATCCTCCAATACACGGTCAAATCGGCTTGATCAAATCGGCATGACCAAGCCTAATCGAAATTCAATTTTGCCGTCAAATCTAACTGTCAAGCCAAATCCACTCATACACACGGTCAAATCTAACTGATCAAGTTGTTCGTTTTGCCGATTTGACGATGGGCTTGATGGTGTATGCCGGCCATAAGAGCTATACCAGGCCTTCGTCACTGAATGTACTCGCGCGCTATAATTACCTACCGCCCGCCCGAGCTCTCGGGCAGCCCGGCGCCCAACGTCAGTATGGTTGTCGCAAGCCAAGCGCACGCACGTTTTGAACTGTGTTCGTATCGTACGAGTATCTGCGATGCCTTCTTTTTGTAGCAGCCCTGCGATTAGTGTGAGATCGCGCGGTGCGAGGCGATCACAACTATACGCTTGAGCATTTAGGCACATATTAGCATGCAGCGGTTGCTGACGCGACGGAGTAGGCTATTATAGCAATAGGTATTGGAAATTTCCTACTGAGTGAAGTATCTGTTACGTAGTAACTATTTAGTAATCTGTGGCTATACCCACTTGAAGTTGGCATCCTGCAACAGCTTTGCGATGACCGACTCGATGTCCTCTCCCACGTAGCCGGCTTGCGTCAGAGTCGTGCAGTCGCAGATGGCAAACGGCACGTCTAGGCATTGCGCTATAGTCTGCGCTAGGAGGGTTTTGCCTGGAAGGATCGAAATGAAATGATTATTCAATAAGAAATTACAGTTGCATGTTATAATAACTTAACTAAAGATACATCATCTGTTTATGAGTTATGGTGTTGATATTAAGCACAAGATAACGTCAGAGTCGATACTCCCCAAAGTAGGGTTTCCCCTGTGTTTTGGGATAAGTAGCGAGGCTCCTCCCCTAAAAATGCCCGAGTATTACATTTACAACTTCTTCTAATTGGATTACAGAGGGAGTGAACGGAACCGTCGGTGGGGGTCGCCCAAGAAGGTCCTATAAAGACAAATTTGGCGACTTATTAATTAAGTACACGGGGTAGATAGATAGGCTCGTGCCCCTCGGTGGGAATATTAATGGGCTTCATTTATATTTAAACAGGATAACAGAGTTATATAAAAAGGTGCAGTAACAGTTGAAGATTTTATTATTAGAACCGTTTTATGCACATCTTTGCGAGAGCAACTTTATTTTTGACTTCCAAATATGTATGACCGGTAGGCGATAATAACAGTTGCTTTGTAAGTAAGATGACCACATCGACAGACAATATACACGAAGACAAAACTGTTTTCTCAGCAGAGCGCATTAGTTAAATCTCCGCTCGTCCATACTTCGTAATTTATTTCGGGAAATACCACCCACTGTGTGGTGTTCAAACGCATGATTGATCAGGCATTCGGCTCAGTTCTGTGTTGTGAAGTCGGCGAAATTACTAGTTCAGTGCGGGGCATTTGTGCATCGAAACTGCCTGATTATATGAATGCCTAGTGACATCATTTACATTATCACTTATGACGTGGAGTTACGTAAACGTATTTTGATTCTTAATACCGTGTGCAGAAGGCAATAAAGGAGGGTTTCATAGAAAGGTGTTGAACACAGTGGTGGAAGTAATGCAATGGCTGTATTCCGATTAAGTTGAGGATTAGGTTTGTATTAACTCAGTTTGGGTAACTCAGTTCATTGCCACATCCACATACTCGTATACGTATGAATCTTAGACGAGTATTACTCAATATACTCTATTGCACAAAAAAAAACAATACAATATACAAAGGAAAATGGAGAATACATGTACGGCGAGCTTATATCTATCAAGAGATTTCTCCCAGCATACCCATGAGTCTTCAACTGCTTTATATGATGGCAAAAAGGTACAGAATGGACAGTTCAATTCGATTGATTTATCTTCAACGAGGGAGAGGCCTGTGCCCAACAGTCGGATGATACGGGCTGATTACGAGCTTCAATAACTCTCAAGGCCTATTTTTGACAAGTTGAAAGAGTGACCATGTGTCTGTGAAAAGAAAAACCTCAGGTACTGGATGTTTACATGTTTGTGATGTCGCTGTTTCTGGTTCCCACGAAACAGGGTATCCTAGTGTGGGACCAGAAGCAATGTATGTGCATGTATATCAATGTATGTATGTATTATTAAATGTAATAAATGGCATATAAATAACGTCCCTGCACGCTAAATCGTGGATACCAGAACATACCAATATCCACGTATAGGCAAAAACATATAAAAATCCAAGAGTAAAGCCTTGTTCTCCTACATTTACAACTGAGACCGTAAACAGACTCCTAATTCTGTCGCCCTGGCGGGCGCACGCATTTGAAATTAATTAATCGAAATTGATGAATCGCGAGGGTGGCCTTCATAAATTTATTTATTAAAATTTTAACTTGATCTTGATATTGCGATTGTAACGCATTTTTGGACCAATTTAAATTTATATGTCCAATTATGTGCAAGACATTCTCATTTCAAGAAAGAATTGGCCAATGATTGAGCTAGGAATCATTATGTTGTTGTTGTTGTATTTATTTTTTAATTTTTTTATACATTGAAAATACGAGTACAATATTTCTGTTACAATCCGTATTCATGAATGCATAACATTGGGTTCTCCGACATCGTAAGATAAACACAATTATATAAAACATATGTACATTTAAATGTAATTTTTTGACCTCAATGTATGCGATGGAAGGTGACTCATTCTTAATACAATACAAATAATACATCTGTTTATTATTTGTTACATTTTATTTAAATCATCAATTTATCATTAATCGTGAGTATTATGTAGAAAATACTGACTGATTGACCGAGTCATCAACGCATGCAGGGACCAAACGCCTGAAGATATATGGCTGAAACTTGAAGGGTAGTTAGCTCCTTATTATAATAAACATAAACATTTACATACAGGCACATACATTGCTTCTGGCCCCACACTAGGATACTGATTTGATTTTCAAAAGTCTTTATTAACGTTTTAAACATTACATTACACCACATATCGTAAATAAACAACTATATATGGATTATATTAAATCACTTAATGCTTTATCGGGCTGTAGTCGCCTATGAAAGCTTAAATAACAATAAATACTAAAATCAACTAATAACACTATGGTGCAAGGTACTAACAATACATCAGATAAATGAGGTTATTGACATTGCAATCCTAAGTGGTGGATATACATTCTAATCAAAACTAGGATACTGTGTGTCGTGGAAACCAGAAACAGCGACATCACACACAACCATGTAAACATCCAAGACCTGGGGTTTTTTTTGTCTCCAGCCAGGATTCGAACCCACTGTGCCTCTGTGTCATAAATACCACTTAGACCGCTTTCACATTAGCATAGCATTTTAGTCGCGCGACTGCAGCGCGCTGCAAACGCTGTAATGTGAAGGGGTCCCGCCGTTACAGCGTTTGCAGCGCGAATTAGCTGTCGCTAGCTTTTGCTTGGTAACCATGCTAGCTCTTATTTCAATCGGACAAAAAGATCTATCCTATCGTAAGCTACAGCCGCGCGGCTGCGGCGCGTCTAAAACGCCTATAAGCTGGGTCCAAATATGTCCTTTTGTTCGTTCCGTACCTTCGTTTCGTACCAGCGTCAGAGTTGTTCGGACATGTCCAGTTACGGTGGACAGACCAGCATGAACGCGCAGTGACTAGGGCCTGTAATGAGCCCGTAAAACCTACAATAAACAACTAAAACCTCACCACCAGGGGGGATGTGGAGTCCAAATGTTGCTAAACAAACATCACGTGATTAATGGACGACTATGATGATTCGTGTCTCTCACTCACCGCATCCAGTGGGTCCCAGCAGCAGGACATTGCTCTTGTCGAGTCTCAGCTCGTGTTGTTGCCGGTCCAGTACGTCGGCGCCGGCGCCGCCGCCCGCCGCGACGCCTCCGCCGAGGTGGAGCAGGTCTGCGGGGCGGAGGCAGGGTCATTGGTGCTCGTGAAGCCAGAGTTTACGGGTTATTGGTATTCGTCGAGAAGTTTACGGGATATTGGCGTTCGTTGAGAAGGTTACGCGTTATTGGTGTTCGTCGAGAAGTTTACGGGATATTGGCGTTCGTAGAGAAGGTTACGCGTTATTGGTGTTCGTCGAGAAGTTTACGGGATATTGGCGTTCGTTGAGAAGGTTACGCGTTATTGGTGTTCGTCGAGAAGTTTACGGGATATTGGCGTTCGTTGAGAAGGTTACGCGTTATTGGTGTTCGTCGAGAAGTTTACGGGATATTGGCGTTCGTTGAGAAGGTTACGCGTTATTGGTGTTCGTCGAGAAGTTTACGGGATATTGGCGTTCGTCGAGAAGTTTACGGGATATTGGCGTTCGTTGAGAAGGTTACGCGTTATTGGTGTTCGTCGAGAAGTTTACGGGATATTGGCGTTCGTAGAGAAGGTTACGCGTTATTGGTGTTCGTCGAGAAGTTTACGGGATATTGGCGTTCGTTGAGAAGGTTACGCGTTATTGGTGTTCGTCGAGAAGTTTACGGGATATTGGCGTTCGTTGAGAAGGTTACGCGTTATTGGTGTTCGTCGAGAAGTTTACGGGATATTGGCGTTCGTTGAGAAGGTTACGTGTTATTGGTGTTCGTCGAGAAGTTTACGGGATATTGGCGTTCGTCGAGAAGTTTACGGGATATTGGCGTTCGTTGAGAAGGTTACGCGTTATTGGTGTTCGTCGAGAAGTTTACGGGATATTGGCGTTCGTTGAGAAGGTTACGCGTTATTGGTGTTCGTCCAGAAGGTTACGGGTTATTGGTGTTCGTCGAGAAGTTTACGAGTCATTGGTTATCGTCGAACCAAAGTTTATAGGTTATTAGTGTTCAGTAAGCCAAAGTATCCGATGGATAATGGAATGATGTCCCTAACAACCCTCTTTCGGCTTGTACATCCCTTTCTGTTACACCCTGTATCAAGTCAAAGGTTCTGTATCACTATAACATATTGATGGAATGACCACGCGCCACGGTGGGACGATACGTGCAATACAATCGCGTTCGCGTTATCAGCTCCCTAATTCTCTGACTCAAATCCACAGCACAATTTAAGTTTGATGTCAAACGAACTAAGCGTCACGCAATTTATCATACGGGCAGAAGCATAGATTAGTTTAGTCAGATATTTACGTTCTATAAAGTTAAGCCACCACCGTCATAGTTAACTTCTATGGATGGAGAAAGTAGTTTTTCAAGCAGACCGCAAAAAAGAGCGTACAAATTCACAATGCAAGGTCAACGATCAGTGGAGCGTGTAAGCGCTATATTTTGTTACACTCTCTCCAACTTTTGTTATCTAATAGATCGTTGTAAATACAGGGTGAAGTGAACAAAATTTGTAAAATTTTCATCACTGTTACGATCCTCGTAAGAGGCGCGGGCCTACTTCATAAATACAGGCTACCCGTGAGCCTGGTTATGATAGTAGTCGACAAAACTATCTCCTTGTTGTGTATATTTTTACTATGAATAAAGATTATTATTATTATTTTAAGTTAAAGCGTCATCTCAGGAAAACACAGATGAGACAGACAGACAGACAGACAGACAGACAGACAGACAGACAGACAGACATACAGACAGACAGACAGACAGACAGACAGACAGACAGACATACAGACAGACAGACAGACAGACAGACAGACAGACAGACAGACAGACAGACAGGGTAGGACTGTCTCTAATAGTGCAAGGAAATTCGTTCCAAAGCCGTTGTTCCTAGATTTATTGGATCACCTTGGCCACAAGCCTATTCTGTAACACATGCAATACTATGGGAGTGGCCGCACTAACAATTTTTTTTACAGATTTCTGCATACAATTTAGCGATTATTTTTCGCGAATTTTTTATTCGCGCGGAAAAAAAAAACGCTGTGCGAACGGGCCTTTAGTACTCACCATTGCCGCCCCGATTAGAGTTCTGTAAGGGGTGGTGTTGCGTGGCGCCACTGGTGACGTTGTTGTAGATCCTCTTGTAGTGGTTATAGACTGCCACTGCGAGCACCTTCTTCGCGTATTCCTGACCGACGACATGCTTGTTTAGGTACTCGAAGATCTTCTTGGGCGGCGGCGGAGGTTTTCTGGTGACAAAAAATTGTATTACCCTCAAATGTCACGAAGTTTTACTTCAAAAAAGTGCGAGCCAGACTCCCACGCGATGGGTTGCGCGACATCGTGCAAATAAACACGTCCTTTGTATTGGGAATTTTAGAACACATGTGGTTTAAAAATATCAACTCTACCTATTACGGTTCATGAGATATATAGCCCGCTGACCGATACAGGAGGGCCTCGTAGCTCATTTAGCGGGCTTCGTGTACGGATTACGCATACCTAAATAAATGGTGTATAAATATCAGGCCGAAGAGGAGAAATTCCAGTAAGGATTGTAAACAACGTTACCCCAAGAATCATGATCCCAAACGAAAGAAGATCTGCGGTTTTGGAATGATGCGGTAATCGAACTATGCCCAACCACGAAGTCTCGCGAAATACAAAAATATCACGAATACACGACCCTCAACTAATAATCTTGACTTCTGCATTATCATACAGGCGCGGTCGCAGCCCTAGGTTTTGGGGGGGGGTCATCAAGCAAATGAAGAACATTATAGTATAAAAAATATATATTTTAATAGTACATTACTTCAGAGGGAAGAAAGTGACAGTTCCATACCGAGATTATGGCATTTGCGCCACGAGCTTGCGAGGGGCGCAAACCATTTGAGGTATGGAACTGTATTTTATCCTGAGGTATGTATAGTGCTTTTTATTACACCTACGAGGAAAATTATAGACATAAATGCATAGAAATCTGCAGTACTTATGAAAATTTCATACGTTGGCAAAAGGAAAAGAAAACGATTTCATTTTCTGAAAATGTATTGCTCGAAGTTTTTGCGAAAATGCGCGGGCTTTCCCTTTTTTTATTCGCCCGTTTCTGGAGTAGGCTAAGATCATAAGGTCATGCAGCCACTTCTTCCGTGATTCCGCGCGTTTTATATACAAAAATAATTTCGTTTTTAATTTTCTGTATGCACCAAGGAGGTTGGTAACTGGTAAAAAAAAAACTGTATGTGGCCAGTAACAATTTACTTGAAATTTAATTAGTAGACAGTTAAAGTCTCTTTGCAGTATGACTGCTGACAAATAAAAATAAAAAAACCGGGTATGTAATGGAATTTCATACATACTTCCCACCCTTGGGTCGGAAGGATTTTCATACAAACTTCCATACCTTGGGATGAAAGGATTTGAAGGGCGGGATAAAGGCGTTTCTTCCCTCTAATTGGTATAATTAGTATGTATTTTCAGAGCAGGTGTGATAAAAAAGATTTTATTTGACTTTCAGTGTCAAATGAAACCAGACACGATTATTTATAATATTATTATAAACACTAACAAATTAAAATTATTAAAAGTAAAAAATACGTTGACCTTATAATACAAATGGCAGCCTTCTAACATTTTTTGAGAAGCGGTTAATAATTTTGCCTACATCAGGTGTTATATCCTGGTGTACATTAAGAAGGGCTAACCCTGTCAGCCTCTCTTCTTTCATTGTGGAACGCAGCCACGTTTTTAGACGCCTTAGTGACGAAAAGGACCTTTCAGCAGTCGCGGCGCTTATGGGGAGGGTACCTAGTATTTTTTGACCGAGGGAGCGAAGCAAGCGAAGCGTCTCCGTTTCAGGTTTGGGCAAAAATGCTTTCGTATGTCCGGTTGTTCTCCTCTACAGGTCGCATTTATGAACCGATTCTCGTGAAATTTTGTGATCAGGTTGGAAAAATAAATAGAATTTTTTACTCGAGCCAGTTTTTAGATTTTTTTCAAAATGGCGGATATGGGGTTTTAAAATGTAAAAAAATCGCTACAACCCAAACGGCTCGATGGATATTAACAAATGAGATGTCGTTGGATTCGTAAAGACCATGAGAGTGAAACAGACTATATAATTTTAGTAAAAAGTCAATAGGTTGTATTAAAGATCGCGAAATGTAGTTTACAAAATTATTGGTGCGGCTACTTTCATACTGCATGTACGTAACCAGGTACATTCATAAGTTTGGATGTGTTATTGAAAGAAAATTATTTGGGTTATTTTTTTTATGTGTGTTAGCAGTTCAGCTTTCCCACCGACATACTCGCGAGGTCTACAGCTCACAGAGCCACTAGTAATTGACCGAGCGAGCGAAGCGTCTCCGTTTCAGGTTTGGGCAAAAATGCTTTCGTATGTCTGTCCGGTTGTTCTCCTCTACAGGTCGCATTTATGAACCGATTCTCGTGAAATTTTGTGAGCAGGTTGGAAAAATAAATAGAATTTTTTACTCGAGCCAGTTTTTTGATTTTTTTCAAAATGGCGGAGATATGGGGTTTTAAAATGTAAAAAAATCGCTACAACCCAAACGGCTTGATGGATATTAACAAATGAGGTGTCGTTGGATTCGTAAAGACCATGAGAGTGAAACAGACTATATAATTTTAGTAAAAAGTCAATAGGTTGTATTAAAGATCGCGAAATGTAGTTTACAAAGTTATTGGTGCGGCTACTTTCATACTGCATGTACGTAACCAGGTACATTCATAAGTTTGTATGTGTTATTGAAAGAAAATTATTTGGGTTATTTTTTTTATGTGTGTTAGCAGTTCAGCTTTCCCACCGACATACTCGCGAGGTCTACAGCTCACAGAGCCACTAGTAATATTTTTATGTTTGGGTAAAGGTCCTCATCACAAGCGTCGATTGTAGCCAGCACGCATATTGGAAGTTTCCCACTACTTTCGGCAAGTTCCCGCCTCCACTTCGTGACCCAGAGTTCATATTCTGTAACGACAGTGGATGCAGGAACACCTAAGAAGTGGGTATAGAATTCCGCGGCTTTTTTTACATTTCGAAGGTCCTCTTCGGTCACTTTTGTCTTTGGCATGAAAATTCCCAGTCCAAATAAGTTTAATGTGTCTGCACTTAGACGTTCTTGCAGGTCACTGTTTATATTATCTAGAAGTGGTACAAAAATTGTTCGCTTGTAATATTCTTCTACGGTTCCCTGATGATTGTCACGGTTTGTCTGTCGAGGCACGGTACGAGGAGCTTTTATTTCAACATCCAGTTTTTGAGCTAGATCTTGTGTGACAAACAGGTTGTGAAAGTGATTATCAGCGTTCTCCCGTTTACGAATCAGTATGTCCAGTGCGTCCTTAAGAGCATCTGTGGCTCCCTTTAAGTCCAAAGATATTTTTTGCAAAAAGCGACTTAGCGAAACAGTTGTTCCTGAAAAAAAAAAAACCGGCCAAGTGCGAGTCGGACTCGCGCACGAAGGGTTCCGTGCCATTATCCGTTCCGTGCCACCATCAGAATAATTTTTGAAAATTATGGATATCTTTACCGTTCTTTGACTATTTTAAGTGTAAGACTAAATACGTTAGTGGGCATTTAATAATTTCTTTAAACATTTTGTAAACCATCAAGTTCTAGGTGATTTTTCAAATTGATGAGACTGGTTTTGGGGGGGGTCATGACCCCCATGACCCCCCCCCTGCGACCGCGCCTGTTATCATATCAGTCGTCCATAGCTGTAAGATTAGATTTGTATTTTGGCTCTCCGCTCTGCTGCACGATGCAACAGGCAACCAAAAGTAAAATGAAAACATGTTATGCGTTTGAGAACTACCTACAACAATCATATCGATAACGTTTGTATCAAATTGTTAAACTTAACCTAATCTCTATAAACACAAACAAACACATGACGACATTTTGTCGTAACAAGGCTGGACTCGTTTTCATCAAGATTAGATTTGAATCGATTGACTTTAAAGGCAATGCAGTACAAAACCTACACAATAAGGACTGGCATTGCCTAAAAGGTAGACTAGATTTCACCAGACCCTGTCTCATCTGGTAGCAACTCCTTGTGTACGTGATATGTAGGTAAAATATTTGTAAACTTTATTAGCGCTTCGCTTCACTAGGAGCCGAAACATGGGACGCTCACAAAGCATAATATGCATTCTATAAAAGCAGCACAAAGAGCGATGGAGCGTTCCATGCTAGGTATCTCTCTCGTTGACCGTGTGCCAAACGTCGAAATTCGAAGGAAAACAAAGGTCACACAGATGTAGGCAAAAGGATAACGAGATTGAGGTGGAGATGGGCGGGACACTTGGCTAGACGGGACGACGGACGGTGGGCCAAAGCAGTCACGGAGTGGTGGCCACGGGGAGTGACAAGGCCAGTGGGCAGACCACCGGCCCGAAGGTTCGGATCCCACTGGGTGCGATTGGCACAGGACCGGGAAGATTGGCGCTATAGAGAAGACGCCTATGCCCATCAGTGGGTCGATGTGGGCTGAAGATGATGATGATGGTTAGCGCTTTATTTAATGTACTTATCAAATTACTGGCTCAATGCAATGACATGATTCTTGCGCCTTCAATATACGGATATCGAGACCTATATTGACAGATTCCCATACAAAATCACTCGATATAGGTGTAGATATCGTATATCGAATGCGCGAGAATCGTGCCACAGTTGGCAACAAAACCGGGTGATACGATAAAGTAAACAATGATACTTATTGTGAAAAAATCGGTTCAATAAACTTAGCTGTTTACAAACAGTTGCCTACATAATTTAATATTTCACCGGTATTACAATAGCTATTTGCATACGTGGTAATAATGTTGTCGCTCGCTACGTTGCACATTGGTATTCTTCCAAAGGAGTTCAGATCTGCCTGAAATGACGTCTCAAAATTATTTTAGAAATTTAATTATTCTTGCATAGCTCGTTGAAAAGGACTAGTTTAGCTTGGCCTTCGAAGCCAACGCCGCGCCATGCATAAGCCGTATAGTCGCCTTTACAGGCTTTATTTGGTAAATAGAAAGAAGATCGTGAGATAACGCCTCTTCTCGTCGTCTGAGTCAAAACTCTGTCATGCCAAGCTCAAATCGGCCCAAGTTCTCTGTTATAGTCGGTACAGTCTTCCAAGGGTCTTTTGGCACTTGAGTAAGTGACCTTTATAGGGGATGCGCTAGTTCTACGCAACGAACCTGTCACCGCGACACAGAAGAGATAATAGTACTCCGTACAGAAAGGCCAACCTGTCACCGCGACACAGAAGAGATAATAGTACTCCGTACAGAAAGGCCACTCCCTTCCCCGCGCTGATTCACATACCGCACCACACCACACCCCTGGCGTCAAAAGATTGGATCAATAGAATAGACAGGGCTGAACGCCGGACGAGTGACGACGCGTATACTTTAATATCGCTGCATTTGCCGCGCCACCAGCCCTAGCAAAGTTTACGCACACATTTGCACGTATAAAAACATCATTTGGTTATGTAGGTAGGTATGTAATAGGTGATTATTTTACGAACGTTCCATGGAGTGTCCGAGGTGTGACCGCGTGCCAAAAGATCGTCGAAAAGTTGTACCTACCTAAAGTCGAGCGTCATCGTCGCGTGTCACTTTAGTCATTCTCGATTCTGCTACAAACTCACCTGTAAAACCCAGATTTGTTCTCCGCGTTGTCCTTGATGGTCTTCTTGGTGTCCAGCTCGCTCAGCACCACGAAGAAGTGGTGGCACTTGTCGCACTTGACGAACCGCGTCGAGCTGACGAACGTCTCCACGTGGGTGCACGGGTCTCCGCACTTTGGGCACGTGAGCACGCCGGCACCCGAGCCCGACTTTTTGCCGCCGCCGGACGCTCCTGTTTGGACGTGGTTAAAAGATTTATGGTCGATTTCACCAACAATCCCTATCTTTAGGGGAGACTTTATTTCCCTTCAGGGGCCACCTACCGGTTGCTAAGTTTAAGGGTCATCTAGGCTACTAGGGCCCCCCGAAATTTAAGAAGCCGGCCTCCGAAACAGTCGCTAGACAGCTAAGAAAAAGAGCTAAGTGACCCCTAACTGTTGGTGAAATCGGGCATTACACCCTATTCAATTTAACAGGCAACTTGACAGCTAACCTAAAACTTCATAAAATTCAAATAGTAATATCTTTAAGTGCTGAATGCTGATAGCAGTGATGGCGATGACAACTCTTCTGTTAGTTCAACTGAATAAACAATTTCGATTCTTTCCGATTGTTTTGGTAAAATCTCTAGTGTTTAAAAAGTGGATTTTATGAAGTTTTAGGTTAGCTGTCAAATTGCCTGTTATAATGGATAGGGTATAGTGCCCTTAGCTGGACCCACACCAAACGATCCATCTTGGATCGGCGATCCCGCGATCACATGCATGGATCGCGCATCACACTTGTCTGATCCAGCTACAATTTCTTGCGATCCTGACGGCTGATCCAACACGCTCCTGCCGATGCACACTGACCCTGTGGAGTGCGCTCCAGCTACGCGCGATCGAAGCGCGTTGGTGCGTTTGGTGTGGATACAGCTAATCAGACGTCCTGTTTTGGGCGTCCCCCCTAATGCCAGCCTTCCACTAAAAAAAGGGTAATTTGCGGAAGCGGAGCCAGCGAGCTGAGCGGACCGGACTGCATACAAAATAACTCTATTTCAGTGGAAGCCTTCCACTGAGCTTTTATTAGCTTCACCTGTATGTTTGTTTGTATGTTTGTAACTCGCTTGTTTCCTTCCTCGGATATGGTAGACACGCTTTTAAAGAACATTGCACTAAAAAGTAAAAAAAATATATACTTTAAAAAAATCAAAAACACACGCTTTTAAAGAACATCGAACTAAAAATTAAAATAATTTTTAAAATAAGCTTAAAACAATAATGAACGAAAAATACTAGTATTATTGTGAAAAAAGCGTGGGCGCTCGATATACGAAAAATATGTTACAAAGCGCCCACGATTTTTTCACAATAATACTAGTATTTTTTGTTCATTATTGTTTTGAGCTTATTTAAAAAATTATTTTAATTTTTAGTTCGATGTTCTATAAAAGCGTGTTTTTTTTAAACTATATTTTTTTGTATGCAGCCCGGTCCGCTCAGCTCGCTGGCCCCTTTCCCGCTCATTACCCTTATTTGGTGGAAAGCCGGCATAAAGGCTTGAGAAAACCAGAGCGTTCAGCTCGCGTCCGCGGTGGCGATCAGTTGTGTACGAACTTGGACTGCAAATCAAATTCATACACCAGTAACTGATCGCCATTCGCCACCGTGCACGCCACCTCGCGAGCTGAACGCGTGGGTTTGATCAAGCCTTTAACACAGCGTCTATCTATCTATGAGGTCAGGATAAGTAATATCCCCCCTCCATCCAAACTCATTCCGACCTAATGTAAGAAGTAACGGTGGCCCTCACCCTTATAACTTTTTAGGGTACCGTACCCGAAGGGTTTCAAACGGGACCCTATTACTAATCCGCTCCGTCCGTCCGTCCTTCAGCGGGTCCTAGAGCACGAACCGTAATAGCTAGTAAGTTGAAATTTTCACAGAATGTGTATACCTGTTGCCGCAACAACAACAAATACTGAAATACGAGAGATATTACAAATTAAAGGGGGACCATACAAGAGACGTGTTTTTAATTTTGTTTTTGTTTTATTGTTTTGAGTGTACGATGGTACGGTAGCACCCTTCTTGTGCGATTTCGACTCGCACTTGACCGATTATGTTTAACTCACGTGTCGTTCGTTATCGATTGCTGTAGCAACAAACAACAGAACACATTATGTGAAAATTTATATTTTCTATCTATTACGGTTCTTACGTACGGATGCAAGACAGACAGAGACTGCTAGTGCTGGTGCAAGACACATTCCGAGGGTCACTCCTATGTACGCGTATGTTCTTCCACTTCACTAAGGGTTCCGTACACGATGGGTGCCAAAATTGTATCCACTTGTGTAATGAACTGACCTGTGCTGATTGGGTCCTTAGACGGCGGGTGCGGCGGCCCCGGCGGCTGCTCCGTGGGACTCTTGCTGAGCACCACGCACGTGCTGAAGCTGCGCGGCACCACGCGACGGAGCGAGCGGCATGTCGTCACGCCTGCGGGAAGGGGGGGTGGGGGGTATATTGACTGTCCTGATTATAGTTGTAAAACAGCGGTTGTGCTCGTGTAGTTATCCAAACCAGCCGTTAATAACGTATAAACAGCGGCTGGCAACCGGCTGCTTATCCGACTCAATTCCAAAAGGTCTTAAAATTTTGACCGAAACCGGCCAAGTGCGAGTCGGACTCGCGCACGAAGGTTTCCGGACGGACGGACTGACAGACGCACGAGTGATCCTATAAGGGTTTCTTCTTCTGAGATACGAAACCCTAAAAAGTGGCCAAGTGCTAGTCTGGCTCGCCCATGAAGGGTTCCGTAGAAGCATCATAATAAACTCGTCATTCTTCACCAGCAAATAATTACTTTGTTTTTTAGGGTTCCGTAACCGAGGGTGCCAAACGGGACCCAATTACTGAGCCTCCGCTGTCCGTCTGTCTGTCTGTCTGTCTGTCTGTCTGTCTGTCTGTCATGTTGAAATTAATATCGATTACTCAGGTCTGTGATCTCTTAAAGTTGTGAAAAAAATAAATTTATAGGTCAACGCAATCAAAAGATACCGGGTATGTCTCAATTTTGCTGAAATTGCTTGATATTCGCAAGGGAATAAAAACCTAGAGGGTACTTCCCGTTGAACTAGAATCATGAAATTTGGCACGAAGCAAGGTCTTATAGCACAAGTAAAGGGAAAAACTGAAAACTTCAAACTGTCTGTCTAAAACATATTCAATTTGGTTTACATGGATGACATCACACTTTAGTTTTTTTATGTGGAAACCTAATTACACGTGTTACGCTCTCCAAGTGTGATCGGAACCCTTGGTGCGCGAGTCCTACTCGCACTTGGCCGGTTATTTTTTGATACGACGACGATGCGATGGTGCGGAACTCTCCGTGTGAGAATCTAGGCCGATTGATTGTATTTTGATGTTACTTAAATTTTCGGGAAAGTTGTTTACTGTTTTAGGACTCCGATCTTTAAAAGGAAAAAAAAGGAACCCTTGAAGGATCACTTCGTTGTCCGTCAGTCCGTCCGTCTGTCTGTCCGTCTGTGTGTCAGGAACTTTTATACCGTGATCGCGTGGACGTACCAAGCTGAAATTTATATCAATTGTTCAGGTCTATACATCTCGCATTAAGCTGTGAAAAAATCAACCTTCTTGGTCAACGCAATCGAACGTTACGACCGTTTATCTAGCTCGGGTAGTAGTAGGTAGCAGTCTTGTACAAAAATCTCGGGTTTTGAGTTTCCAGGATTTACATAAACATTAACATTTTTAAACAATGCGACAGGCTTTTCGCCCATTCATAAAAACTTATCATGGGTCATACAGTCATACAGGCAACATCAGGAAAGATAAATAACCGGCCAAGTGCGAGTCGGACTCGCGCACGAAGGGTTCCGTACCACTATCTATAAAAAACCGCAAAAATAAAATGTATGGGAGCCCCCCTAAATATTAATTTAATTATTTATTTTTTAAGTAAATAATATACTCAATATATTGTGAACATTTTTAAGCGTCTACCTGCTACCATTATCAATATCGAGCAAAAAAATCACGTTTGTTGTATGGGAGCCCCCCTTAATATTAATTTTCTTTTGATTTTTAGTATTTGTTGTTATAGCGGCAACAGAAATACATCATCTGTGAAAATTTCAACTGTCTAGCTACCACGGTTCATGAGATACAGCCTGGTGACAGACAGACGGACGGACGGACGGACGGACGAACAGACAGCGAAGTCTCAGTAATAGGGTCCCGTTTGGCACCCTTCGGGTACGGAACCCTAAAAATGAGAGGCGATAAAAAATTAAACCTTGACTTTACCGGTCACATTGAAAATTAGGCATCAGACGTATAGTAGACGCCAAACAACTTGAGCAAAATGTGACGTGGTGGGGGAAAGTTTGCGCATGTACACTTACGTGCCAAAAAAACGACGCACTTAAAATTCTCAAAACAAATCGTACTTACAGTATACTGCATGAATCTTAGTGCACAATATTATATACTTACTTAGTTCAATCGATAGAAAATGAGAAAATATACTGTACCATTTGCATGAGGGACTGAGCGGTAACAGGTGCACAATAACTGTTTGAGACACGCGAAGTAGGTAGGTACATTTGCTGCGAACTATACAGATTTAATGGTCTGTGGATATGACTATCAAAATAAAACTGTAAATTATTTAGCGACATTTGTCGTCTTTATTGGTGTCTATTAACAAAGAATAATGATTTGACAAAAGACAAGATTTTTTATGGGATACCTACGATTGAAATTCCCTAAAATTACGTTTTTCCACGTACACCTATAAAACATAATAATATCTCCAGCGATAGAAAACTCATCATATACCATCTTTCTGGCTTGCCTTTTTAAAACTACGTTCGGACGTCGAGGCATTTTTATCCGTGAATTCACTGCACGCAAGTGTATTGGGCAGTGACGAGACGTGAACTCAAAGCGGGAAACTGATCTACCAATAGCGTGGCTAGGCGCGCTCGATGCGATACTCCTTCCGCACGCCGCGTCCCGCACCCCATACCGTGGTGCGCAGTTTCATATATCAGATGGTTTCTGCGCATACAAGGTCATTTGTTCAAGTTGTTTGGCGTCTACTATAGTAATAATGACTTCGACCTCCTTAAAATATAATCTTAGGAAACTCTTAAAATGCACACTGTGCTGCACTTTTACGTCACCTTGGGATTTTATCAAAATATATCCTTGCCTACCTACCTTAAAACTTTTTAATGAAATTTTATAGACCTGTTTCTTGAAAGTTGACACTACTTTTGCCGAGGTAAGATGAATTGGTCTAAAAATAGCATTTTTTTTTTCATTGTCACGCAAAGGCTGGGTCAAGGCGTTAAGATTCGATTAAGGTCATAGGCCATGATCATTAGTTCATTACTAAAATTTCTGACCCAACATGTCGGATGGTCACCGACCCAATGTACCTGCATAAATATGTTCTATGGTCAGTGGTACGTGACGATGATATAATACCTTGATTGTTTGATAAATGAACTATACCACAATTAAATGCACAAACTTCTTAGCAAAATTTCACGACAGTTAAGACTTGAGTATGATTCGAAATATAAGTTGCCGGAAATCTCATAAAAATAACAGTTTTTGTAAAACCAAAGTTAGTTATAGCGCGCCGCGCCAGCCGCAGCACCATCCTTTCCGTGATCGCGGGGCAATTTGACTTTAGTAATAGTATGATTTTATGGTCAATAAAAATTTTGAACTGAACTGAACCCGTTTCACCAGAGAATGGACAAATATAATTATTAAGTCTAATTGTTATTATTAAACCTTACAATAAGTACAAATGGATGTAATGTCTGATAATAAATATATTCTATTCTATAATATAAGCAGTAAATCTATTGTTAAAATTATACGAAACGTCAGCAACAATCAAAAAATGAGTCAATCTAAAATTAAGTTTTTTTATGAAATTGAGGTATAAAACGTCAATATGCAGTTATCCTAACGCTTACATCTGGGGGGGGGGTGGGGGGTGGAAATATGGGGGTCACAGTTTGTATTAAACTCAAAAAGCACTTGAGATTTGGTTTCTAATCAAATAGGGTTTGTGGAAGTCGTCTTTTAGGGTTCCGTACCCGAAGAGTGCCAAACGGGACCCTATTACTGAGACTTCGCTGTCCGTCTGTCCGTCCGTCCGTCCGTCCGTCCTGTCTGTCACCAGGCTGTAACTCATGAACCGTGGTAGCTAGACAGGTGAAATTTTCACAGATGATGTATTTCTGTTGCCGCTATAACAACAAATACTAAAAATCAAAAGAAATTTAATATTAAGGGGGGCTCCCATACAACAAACGTGATTTTTTTTGCTCATTTTTGATAATGGTAGCAGGTAGACGCTTAAAATGTTCACAATATATTGAGTATATTATTTACTTAAAAAATAAATAATTAATTAAAAATTAAATTAATATTTAGGGGGGGCTCCCATACTTTTTTTTTTGTGGTTTTTTATAGATAATGGTACGGAACCCTTCGTGCGCGAGTCCGACTCGCACTTGGCCGGTTATTTTTTAAGTTTCACATTTTGTTTCAATTATTTCGGATAAGAGCCGGTGCCTAATCAGCTTCGCTAAAAAGGTTGGAGTACGACCCCAAGCCCAATCACGTTTGTCGCGTTCTCAGTGAAATCGAGTGTTTTCAAGAAAATGGAGAGTAGATACAAACCTGTACTGCCGGGGTAATACAGTACTTAACTATAGTAAAAGTGTTGAACTGTATCATAACGAGTGGTGGGTGTATCATATTATCATAATTGACTACAGGGAAATCTTGCGCAGGCGCCCATTGTTGCATTATTGGCAAAATACTTCCAAGTTGGGAACTCGAAAGCTTTTAAGACACTGAATGCAGCAGTCAAACAGCATAGATGACAGCTCCAGACAATACAGCCCCCTAGACAAAGTTAAACGCTAACGCTAGCGAAACGAAACGATAACTTTTTATGTATGCGATTTGGCATTTGGCTTCACTAAGGCACAGGCTTCCAACGATTTTTTGGCGCGTGAGTGAAGTTTACAGGGGCGCCATTTCTACGCAATTTAATGCAATGAATTTGTCAAAAGGCGTTAGTACCACCTGTACCAAAAGATCGTTGGAAAGCTGTATTAGTCAGTCAATTTTGACAGAGATAGCGATAAAAAATCCTTGTCAGATTTAGAGAGTAGATGTACAGTAGCTCAGTAGCTTTGTCTGCTAACTAACTAACCCTGTCGACAAAACTGTATAATGAATTAATTAATTAATGCTAAGGAAAAGAAAGAATATCGGTCAAGGTTCATGCACACGGAGATTTAAAGATATTTTACTTTAATCTGGGGCCTTATGCTGCACTGGGAAACGCATTGCAATTGGATCTCGACCGCTTCTTAAACGCCCGAAATGGCGTCATTTGGTATTCCGGTAACACATCGCAAATGGATTGCCAGTATTCGCAAGGCGTTTTTGAGGCGTTTTCGCGGCCTTGCAAATTGCTAATGGAACGCTTATTTTTAGTAGCATTGCCCCCCTGTTGTTTACCTCAATCTTAGCACCTTACTGAAACCAGTTTTTGTTTGTTTTTGCTGGGGACGAAAAAAAAAACCCAGGTCTTGGATTTTTACATGTTTGTGGTGTCGCTGTTTCTGGTTCCCACCGCACAGGGTATCCTAGTGTGGGGCCAGAAGCAATGTATGTGCCTGTATGTAAATGTTTGTAGATATATATAAAAGGTTGGTTGACGAAAATAAAGGTTGTTTCCTTTTTATTAGGTTCCCGTACCTGAAGCTGTATCTCGTGGTTAGTAATAGAAAGATTTACCGAGTATGGTACCAATGTTAAAAATAAAAGTACCCTCGATACAAGAGTACCTACCTACAACTTGCAGTGTACCGGTTAACATTTATGTAGATGATACATATTTTAATAACAATAGTAAAAAAATAAATGGTCAACACAACAGACGAACACATAACATGCAGAGTAGAGTAGTGGTGGCATCGCTAAGGAAAGATTACTTTCACTTGCATAATATTATTATAAGGTAATAAGAATAAGTAAGGCAGGTATGTTGTAATTGTAAAGTTATGTAATGTCTCATTTACGCAGCGAGGGTGACTAGCAAGATGATATTTAAATGTGCATCACTGGGTTAGATAAAATTCACTGAATGTCTAGTAAGATAAACTGTTGTGGAGAAGTTTATAGCAAAGTCATACTTCAAGTCTTTTACCAGAGTTTTGAATATAAAGCGTATGACAAAAACACTACAAAGATGATAAGTGAATCTAAAAGCATAACATAACAATCCATCATTAGATTATTTAGAAGTGCATTGACCACTGTTTTTGGCAAAGATAAATGAATAATTTAAATTCTATCCATGCTATGAAACAGACACGTTTTGTGTGCTATTTTTGTACATTTAAAATAGTTGAATTGTAATTAGTTGTCATTATCAGTTTCGTCTTTGTTTATAAATATAGAAAATCTGGAAGAAAGCACAATTTTTGAAGTAAAACTTCTTAGGGCACGGGGGTAAAATTTATTTAACCTCTCAACTGTGGGTTATTCATATATTTGCTTTTCAATTGCTACTAGCCGGGTGCTATCACGAGTGGCTAAGAAATGTAACGGAAATTGGAATCGGTGACGTCAGGGTCGGCTGAAGACTTTTAAAACCGCAACTATTTTCAATACGGTTTTTAACTAATCAGATAAGATAATAATACATTCGTACAATAAAGAATGTTAATTAGTGACAGAAAAACCTGATGAAACGTTAACAAATAAAAATTATTTTAAGCATTCTTCCACGAGTTCTTGATTTCCGGTATGGCCAAGATGGCGCCGCCGCCGCCGCCGCCGCTGGCTGGGATTAACAAAACCAACTAGCATGACTCAAACTACTTCGTTCAACCTCCTTGTTGGAACCGGAACTTATGTTTGACAGCTGTGCGATGCGATCCATACAGTTTGTAAGAAAAGAGTTTCATCAATGTCACACGGGTCGATATGGATTTCTAAAATAAGCAAAGCAATGCATACATTTGAGCGAGACGGCTTAAAGACGTGACGTCAGATGGTATATAATCTGAGCGAGATGCAAATAGTAGTGACACTATTGAATGAGTTAAGTATATCACCACGAGCGCGACAAATTGTAGATAAGGAATGGTGGGAAATAAATGACATGACGTATTAAAAGTAAGTACAAGTATAAAATAATTTCAAATAATCGGACGTCTGAAACTTAAAAGTAACTTGAAGCAGAGATTGGATCTCAAAATTGGAAATTTAAATCTCTTTTAGTAAGGTAGGTATAGCTGTATAGTATAGGTACCACTTAATGATCTAGCTACAGAAGTTTTACTTCTAACACGTGTACGGTGCTACACGCGTATATTTTTTTTTTTTGGTCTAAAGCCTCCTTTGCGTTTTATTTAGAGATAGTTATGGAATGATGTAGATTTTAATTTTATTTTAACATAGTGAGAAAACCTTTATTACTCCATAGCTGCAGTGATGGGCTAGCTCCCTGTCACGCAAAATGAAGTATTGAATCACTGGCTGAAAGTGGGCACAGTGGTGCCTCTGCCACCCCGTATGGGACAAGGCGTGACGCTATGTTATGTTGTTAGGTGTAGATTTTAATGTGCTTTCTTTAGTAGATGGGGTTATTTAATGTTTTTTGTTCCATCAGATTATTTTTAACATTGCCATCTTGCTCATTGCAAAAATGTTGTTTGTTCAGGATTGTGATTGTATGTATGTTAAGATGTAAATTGATAATCACACAGTGGATAATTACTATTTAGATGTAAATAAATAGTAATTATCCACTTTGGCATATAAAAGATACACCACAATCTATTATTTATACCTACTGGTAGAGTTGACAGCATCAGACGTCAACTCTACATCATTTTGCAGTGTGGAGAAGATATCTGTGGTAATGTTTTTGGTACATGTTTTAAGAGTATCCATCTAACCTATGATAGATAATAAAATAAATATCCAATATTTATATTATGCGCACATGTTCATTTAAATAAAACAGATCAGCAATGTTTATTGTAGAACATTTAATTTATTATCATTTAGTAAACGCTTTCCATTGCTATCCTGGCCTCCTGGCAGCAAAGGTAAAATACATGACATTAAAATTAGTGGAAGTTAAGGTCCTTTGCAATCGAAATTAACAGGTGTTGTGGTGTCATCTGTGAGGGATTGTAAGGACAAAGGAGTGTCTTTATCAGAGCCTAATGATTAAGATGAGGTTGATGTTGTAGGTGGGTTTACAGTAGGGTGCGAGTTCTACGCAGCATAATGCCAAAAAGAGGTAGTTTCACCTGTCACTGCAAGCCAAACTATCATTCAATTCAATTTTTAGATTAATGGCTTCTACTGTGGATCCCTACAGTAATTCCGCCAATATCACGTGTTAAAGATGACTCGAAGGGGATCACGGAAATCCCTTATTGAACTGACAATGACATGTGT
Organism: Argyresthia albistria; assembly: GCA_963457715.1. Lineage (NCBI taxonomy): Eukaryota > Metazoa > Arthropoda > Insecta > Lepidoptera > Argyresthiidae > Argyresthia > Argyresthia albistria. The sequence continues at coordinate 10,004,039 of OY735260.1, forward strand.
CACTTTGGCATTGACATATATATTTGGTTCTACGACTCACAGAAGCACTATATAGTTTTGACTTTGACAGTGACTACCAAGACGTCTATTAATGTCTATTGCAAGGGGATATCTTTAACACGTGATATTGGCGGAATTACTGTAGGGATCCACAGTAGAAGCCATTAATCCAAAAATTGAATTGAAATTGAGAACTTAATTTCCCCTAATTTTAATGTCATTTTTGTTTCCTTTTCGGCCAGGAGAATGACAATCTCTAGTACTTTTTGGCACTGAATTTATAAATCAGAGTGTAAAGCAAGAGCATTGTTTCTTGATCTTGATGGAAGCTCATTTTCAGCATTTATACCACCTTTATAAAACAAAAGTTATAAAATGATGTACCAATAGAGTACCTACTTCAATAAATAAGATTGGATTGTTTGTCTACATCTACCTATCTTGTTATGAATTATTTGACAATCTGTGTTTTGCATTGCATGCACTACACAAATATTGTAATTCAATGAAGCCATTGTGATCATTTTATGTATTCCTGTGACGAGGGCCAGGCAAATGCTCTGTTATATGTAGAAATCCAATCAGATTTTTGTCAGATGTTCCTCTCTCATCTAAACTTGGTTTGCTGGAAGAGATCTCTTTTTAGAGATAAGCTCGCCTTATGTGCAATAAAGAAATTATGAATTATGTTTTGGGTGTTATTGATTTTAAATGTTATGCAGTTATCCAGTAATCATGGAATTGTTTTATTGACACTCTTATTGTTTTGTCATCAGAAAAATTGTGGTTTATAAGAAATGTGCTAAAGATAATACTTAAAAGGAAATAAGATGTTTATGGAATAAAAACCTATTATTCCCGCCCGTCCCGGTCCTTTTTGTGGGCTTGCGTGGGGACATGGGTCCAACATGTAGAGGGCCCTTTCAGACAATTTATTATTATTATTTGTACCACATAATACATTGCAGAGGTAGTTCATCCTAAAAGAGTAACATATAACCTATTTCACCCAGTTTCTTATGCATTATCTTTGGCATTGACCTTCTACCAGCCTTTGCCTTATGCGATGCAATAGGGAAAAACTTAAAGCTGAAGAAAACAAAGTCATGATCACGCTGTGGGCTATGAACCCAATGTCATATAAGTACAGCAATAGCGTAGCGTCACTGATAGCGAAGATCGGACGAAACGCCTCGTCTGTTATTTATCAAACAGGATTGATATTTTGTGTATACAGTAAATATTTTCAAGACTTCCACACGCGCCATCACTACTGCGACACTGGATTTTGGTGATCTGCCAAAACAACACACGAGCAGTACATATGTACACGAAAACAATGGAAATTGCAAAGCGTACTCACCTGAGCCCAACTGGCAATTTCTCCCAGCAATCCTTCCTACAGACACCAAACTCAAGCGAACACTACTCATTTTTAACAGATTCGTAGTAACTTCCTTTAGAACATCGGCTGCAGAACGGCACTAGAGAAATGATACACCAATGGAAATGCGACGATAGGCAGCGGTAATTTGCGAGTCGCAACTTTTATTGTATTTATTTGTCAGAGAGAGTCTGTCATGACGCAACACTTTTTAGATCACGACACTCGTAATGAAATAACTTTGTATGGTGTAAGTACGAAAGTTGCACTTGTCCTATTTTTTTGAATGATTTTTACAAAAAAACAATATTTTTTTCAATGTACTTGAGCGGCCATACTGATGTTCACAGCTGATTTTGATGTGAAAGAAATTGGATTTTTTCCACCACGTTGTTTCGATTTCATGGACATCTAGCGTACTGAACCGGTAAACTACGTTTTCTTCAGCACTGTTTTATCGACAGAATAGCACTACACAAGTTTTCAATAATACCACAAGATGGCAGTCATTTTTGAGAGATTGATGATGTGCAAATCTGCAAAACCCCAAAGAGCCCCCAAATAAGCGTATTGAGGTATTTTCGTAGGGTACTTGGTTTACTTGTTCTGAACTTCTGAGTAGGGTACCGACCTCAGGTACCGACAAAACAACAACTTCTTAACTTCTATCTTGAGCAATATGAGCATAGAGCAATACGGCCTCATCGGAGCTATTTATTCAGTTTCGCTCATTCATTTTTAGGGTTCCGATCCTTAAAAGGAAAAAGGAACCCTTAAAGGATTACTTTGTTGTCCGTTTGTCCGTCTGTCACGCACGACCCCTTTTCTCAGGAACGCGTCGAGGTATCATATTGAAATTAATATCGATTACTCAGGTCTATGGTCCCTTGGAGCTGTACAAAAATTAAACTTCTAGGTCCACGCAATCAAAAGATACCGCGGTATTATGTCATAATTTTGCTGAATTTGTATGAACTCGCGTGGAACTCGCAAGGGAATCAAAACCTATAGGGTACTTCCGGTATAGGTTGACTCCTCCAAGCCTCTATGGTACTTCTGGTTGGCATAGGGTCATGAAATTTGGAATGAAGGAAGGTCTTATAGCACAAGTAAAGGGAAAAATCCGAAAACTGTAAATTTATGTCTGTCTGTCTGTCTGTCTCACCGTGTGTTATGATTTTTTCTCAGAAAAGCATGGAGGTAAAAAGTTGAAATTAATATCGATTACTTACTCAAGTCTGTGATCTCTTAGAGTTGTGAAAAAATTAAACTTATAGCAGTACTATTATCTCTTCTGTGCTTATAGGTCAATGCAATCAAAAGATACCGCATATGCCTCAATTTTGCTGAAATTGCTCGATATTCGCAAGGGAATCAAAACCTAGAGGGTTCTTCCCGTTGACCTAGAATCATGAAATTTGGCACGAAGCAATGTCTTAAACTTAATAGCACAAGTAAAGGGAAAAATCTGAAAACTGCAAATTTCTGTCTTTCTAAAAAATATTCAATTTGGATTACATGGATGATATCACACTTTAGTTTTTTACGTGGAAACCTAAAATTACACATGTTACGCTCTCCAAGTGTGATTGGAACCCTTGGTGCGCGAGTCCTACTCGCACTTGGCCGGTTACCAATAAACAAAAGACCTGGCTTTGGCCTAAACAGAAATAGACGAATGAAGAAATAACCGGCCAAGTGCGAGTCGGACTCGCGCACGAAGGGTTCCGTACCATTATCCTATAAAAAACCGCAAATAAATAATATTTTTTTATGAGAGCCCCCCCTAAATATTAATTTAATTTTTATTTAATTATTTATTTTTTAAGTAAATAATATACTCAATATATTGTGAATATTTTAAGCGTCTACCTGCTACCATTATCAATATCGAGCAAAAATGAGCAAAAAAAATCACGTTTGTTGTATGGGAGCCCCCCTTAAAAATTAAATTTCTTTTGATTTTTAGTATTTGTTGTTATAGCGGCAACAGAAATACATCATCTGTGAAAATTTCAACTGTCTAGCTACCACGATTTATGAGATACAGCCTGGTGACAGACAGACGGACGGACAGCGAAGTCTCAGTAATAGGGTCCCGTTGGGCACCCTTCGGGTACGGAACCCTAATAATAAATCGGTTAAGTGCGGGTCGGTATCGCACACGAAGGCTACCGTACCATCGTACAACAAATCAAAGGCACTCAAAAAAATAAAAAATAAACAAAAAGAAAATTTAAAAAGTTTATGCCTTCACGAGATTTGAACCGACGACCTCCAGATTGAGAGTCTACATCATACCGGCTGAGCTACCACAACCATGTGGGTTGACGCGAAATATGCTATCATATTTAAATGTGTAGTATATGTGTCTATGACATGGTTGCTATGACAATAAATAAACAGTTTCAGTCAAGATCTCCAGTCTCTTGTATCGGGGCCCCCTTTAATTTGCAATATCTCTCGTATTTCAGTATTTGTGGTTGGTGCGGCAACAGATATACACATTCTGTGAAAATTTCAGCTTTCTAGCTATTACGGTTCGTGCAGACGGACCCGGTGACAGACAGGACGGACGGACGGACGGACGGACGGACAGACGGACAGCGAAGTCTCAGTAATAGGGTTCCGTTTGGCACCCTTCGGGTACGGTACCCTAAAAATCACCATGAACAGGCTGTACGGCTTTGATTGCCCTTGCCTATCCAAAAGGATAAAGATGAAAAAAAAAACATCGAAATGTCAAATCAAATATTGGCCAAAATGGCTGAGACAGAAACTGAAACTAACACCAACAGTATTCTAAGGCCTGAAAAGAGCCGCAAGGCTATGCAGGCCACGAACGGGCCCCGCCGCGTTACCATCTACAAGACAGACACTGGGTTTGGTTTCAACGTCCGCGGACAAGTGTCAGAAGGTGGCCAACTAAGATCGATCAATGGTGAACTCTACGCTCCTCTGCAACATGTTAGCGCTGTTTTGGAGCATGGAGCGGCTGAGCTGGCCGGCATCAGGAAAGGTGACAGAATACTGGAAGTGTAAGTACCTTGCGCAGACAGATTTGGAGGCAATTTTCGCCCTCTGTTGTATCGTATTCCAAGCTTTGTTTTTAGACTCCTTGCCATAGCAACGGCCCTTAGGTCTTTTAGCTGTTGCATACCCATGATATCTTGAAGCAAAAGAAGTAGGTATAATTGTGATAAGCTAAGAAAGCCGGTTTTCAAAACTTGATCATGACTCACTGTTGTAACAAGTTTGAGGAGTATTTGTTTGTAGGTGTTGTTGTATGATTTCCAATACGAAAGGAGCTGAACATAATCTGTGTAACACCACTGTGTGTTTGATACCATTTTACATCCATGGAATATCAACTTGTCTAATTTCATAAAACTTACCATTTGCATAGATTACTAAAGTTAGGAACAGATTTGACACTGTACATAATCATTCAACTAAAAAGCAACCCTTGCTACAACGCAACAAAGTACAATTCATGCTGTGTAGCGCAGCGCCCGCACTTTGATTACTCGCCTAAAAGTTGCCTCTCTTTCTGTCGCGTAACTCTATTCTCGTCTGAAGCGGCCCGTGAAACTAAGGGTTGTCTCTTGTGACAAATAAAACTGGATATTTACTTAATTACTAACTACGAACCACTAACTATTATTATTCTAGATTTGTGAATAAAATTTAATATAGGTAGTATAGGTACCTACCTAACCTTTTACTTATTGGCCAGAAATCCCTATTGCCAGTCAGTAGGACAGTGACCTTTATTCATCTGTGCAGTGATGAAACATCATCAAACAAGGTGCTAAGTTGACTTTTTCAGGTCAGTCAGGCAGGCTACATGCTAAATAGGAGCATTATCTCTCTCTATCATAAATATAGAAGGTATTTTAATATGTATCAGTTTATTTATGTTAGATTTATATATTTTTATTTTATGTAATATTCATGTACTACTTTATCAACCGACTTCAAAAAAAGGAGGAGATTCTCAATTCGACCCGTATGTTTTTTTTTTTTCTATGTTTGTTACGCGATAACTCCGCCAATTATGAACCGATTTGAACAAATCTTTTTTCGGTGTATAGGTAATACCTCAAGGGTGGTCCCATTGACACCAGGTCAGGATCTGATGATGGGATCCTGGAGAAATCGAGAGAACTCTTCAAATATTATAGGCAGACCTATAGTGATATTTGTGTTTTTCATAATAACTCGTGCAAATGCACATAGCATAATATTGTGATGCGGAACTGCTGATGAAGACCACATATGGCCACCAGATCTGCTCAATACTAGGTACAAATACAATGCGTGGCTGACGGGCAGGCAACGCATAGCCTAAACCGGTGGACCTAGAGCCATGAAACTTTGTACAGGGGTTCCTTAGTCGCGTGGGGTAGCACTGATATAGGATTTGACAAAATTAATTCCCCAAGGGGGGGGGGATAAGGGGTTACAGTTAGTATTAAACTCAATCTAATCAAATAGGGTTTGTGGAAGTCGGTTTTTTCTAAAGTTTACTTTTTGTTTCAATTATGTTAGTATATTCAGTTGATTAGTAATATTATGATTTATTTATGTTTTATTTTTCTCTTACCTGAGCACATAGGCCTACCTGTTCTGTATTTTATTTTTCTCTGCCCATCCTGGGTTTGCTGGAAGAGATCTCTCTTTAGAGATAAGCTTACCTTTGTAAATTACTTCTCTGTATTTTCTGTTGTTTGTCTTTTATGTGCAATAAATATATACAAAATAAATCCGGAAATGACGAAGTTGTAGAAACCGGCACAAAAATAGTCCGGGGGCTGTCTCCCGAAAATCCCGAAAAGGGTTGCTGTCACGGCGTAGTATGGTTGAATTTAGTTTGGCCCACCGGGTTTTTTATTTTGTGAATACTGTAGCTATAAGTACGTACGTTTCCTTAACTATCGATGTCTTTTGGAAGTCTGAAAAACATTAGGCTTTTATTCTTAGAATTATATGAAACAATACGAAAGGTTCTTATGTTTGTTATTATACAGGCAGCCAATTGCGATGCAGTATTTCTTCGCCTTCATTTTAGTAAGTAACTACACGCGGGGCTAGATAGAACGGCACGTGCAACCCGGGCGGCGCATGTTGGACATAAACATTGGAAAAAAAAATATGAGAAGTGTATGAGAATACTCGTAACTATCCCGGGGATAATTTGTATGACAATGACAGTTCAAAATGAGGTGATCTGATCTGGTGTCTATGAAAATGTAGAAGATACTCTCGAGTAAAAGTTACTCTTTCGTTGGTAAAATTCACTTAGGCTAATAACAAAAAAAAACCCAGGTGTTGAATGTTTACATGTTTGTGATTTCACAATTTCTGGTTCCCACAACAAAGGGTATCCTAGTGTGGGGCCAGAAGCAATGTAAAAAAATACGACATGTTGCGATTTCCGATCCAACATAGGTATTGACTTATTAAATCACTAAAATTGTAAGGCCTGTGCCTATTGCCTATTTTACTTCCACAAATCCAATGACACTTCATATCTCAATCCGTCATCTCAAGCTTAGCACATGCTAACAAAATGCCTATAATACCACATACACACTAAACATACTTTAACTTGAAAATCATTATCTCTCCTGCTGCAGTCAGGTAACAACAGAAAATTGTTAGTATTTTTTTGGGAATAAAGTACCTAGGCCATTTTGTTACCATCATTCCAAATCGGTTTCAGTTGTGCTTGCAATTTCAAGATAGCATACCTAATAACATTTAAATTTTAAATGATACTATTGTAGTGCAAATTACTTTGTTATCATTTCATTATGTCCTCAATAACAATGTTATTTAACTAGTTCACTGTCAGAATCACACCCGTCAGACAAATGAACAATGGAGAACAATAGATCAATTCAGATAAGATGTGTCGACGAGAGGTAATACAGAGTGTAACAGAAGGGTGTAGTCATATTTTAGGGGGTTGTTAGGAAGACCATTCTGAGCAACTTTTACTATGAAACCAAGTTGATTAGAGCAACTTTTTTTTTCATTGCTCCAATTATGTTTTGCTCAGGGTGGTCAGCTGATTTGTATAGAGAAGTGAAAATTAAAGTTGCTCTGATCGAATTGGTTTCATAGTGAAAGTTGCTCAGAATGATGTCCATAACAACCCTTAAAGTCTTCACAAAATAAAAGGCCCGTTTTGACAGTTCACGCCCATGAAGTTTTAACCCCTAATGCGTAGGTAATAAAAGCCAACTGTTGCGTACAAGCAAAGCATAGAAGTTGCACCTAGTAAAACCGCTTCTATTACCTACGCGTTCGGGGTAAAACTTCATGGGCGTGAACTGTCAAAATGGGCCTTTTATTTTGTGAAGACTTTAAATATGACTACACCTTTCTCTTACACCCTGTATAATGATATCACTGAATATTAGTTTTTAGAGTATAAAAGTTATTTGTTTGTATGCTCTAAAAACTAAAAACCACTTAGGGTTTTTTGGGGTACTTACATTTAATTGCATAAATATCTAGCATTTCAATTAATTGGATACAACAAGGTCTGGGCCCGAGTCTCTTATTTATGAAACATGAATAGTAATAGTGTGATAGCATGCAAATGCTGAAAATACCGTAATTGGCTTGTCAGCGGTGCCTATTATTTTTTGGGGTCTGAGTCAAAGTCAGACCGTCTGACCAATACGAGTTATATGAATCACTGGCTAAAAGTGGGCACAGTTGTGCCTATGCCACCCCGTATGGAAAAAAATGTGTGACGCTACATTATAATTATTCTTATAATGTAATCTGACTGCAAGATACCTAATCTGACTGTAAGATCTCTACAGAAATCATACCTTACATTATTGCATTCTATGAGTAACGTCGAGTTCCATTCCCACACTTTCCATTTCACCCTTTGTACTGTTCACTATGAATAGATCATGTCACGCGATAATAGTATTGCAGGGTTACTCAGATATTCCGTTAATCGGTATACTCTCATAAAGGACATAGGCCGAACAAACTTTCAATGAAGAACAATAGACGTCGGAGCGAGAGGCTAGCAGAGGCACTGTGATATTCACTTTTAGCCATTTAAGCAATAGCTCTAAATACTTATATTTTCGAATGTCGCTAAATATAAATATGAGAGCACCTCAATATTTGAGTCGGCGATTGTGCATCCGGGACAGCGATATCATAAACATACTACCTACTTATTTGTTTCTTACTCCCGGACTTATTCCTTACGAAAATGGACGAAATCTAGTAATACCTCAACAGCAACATGACTAAAGTCTAAAGAACAGAGTTGCACACCATGAAAACAGACTGACCCACATGTTCAGGGAACCCTAAAATTAAGAAGTTCACTACACACCTACCCTAAAGTGACTAATGAAGACACCTCCCCAAAGTGACTAATGTAGGCGACCCGACAGTGGGAGGGCATACCTACCTAACACGCGATTTATTCCATCATAACAACTGCTTATTGTCCTAGGACTGATTATGATCGCATGTTTTCAAAATCAGAAATAAAAATCTTACTCCCCTCCGGTATTCAAACCCGGGACCCCACTTCATCCCACGTCTAGGAGGCAATACCACGATATGCCACGGAGGTCGTCATAGTAAACTACATAGAGATGTCAGCCACGCACTCATGCCCTATGCCCTTGCATTTATCTAGTGCAAATAGTTAGTGCGTGCATAGCAAGTGTGTAATCTACTAACCCAATTTTAATTATCTGTCGCGTCAGACACTGAATGTAGTTGCATCTCTTGAGGTGCCTGTATTCAGATTATAACCCTAATTTATTAAATAACATAATTTCCCAGTGCCATAAAGTAACCATGATGTATCCTGTGCACTAAAATATTAATACCTACTTCAAAAAATACTTTATTGCATACTAGCTGACCCGGCAGACTTCATACTGCCTCAATTTAATATGAACTTTATATAATAGCAATAAAGTTCAAATTGACTCTAGAAAACGATTGACTCTAGAACACGTTTGTATGGGAAATAGAAAAGGGCTGTTTTTAGGGTTTTCCCGGAAATTATTCGATTTTTTCTCGCCTTTTAAACCTTCCCTAGACCTCCACGAACATTTCAAGACTAAGATAAGATAAATCCGTTCAGCCGTTCTCGAGTTTTAGTGAGACTAACGTACAGCAATTTATTTTTATATCTATAGATTTGGGATATTGCCACGTTTTTAGGGCACAGAACTTATATTTTACAATCAGTGAATGTGGGGTATAATGTATGCTTCATTTGAACAACCAACTAATTATTGACAAATATCACTAAGCCATTGATATTGATACCCTTTTACTAACGTCTTACGACAAACTCATTAGAGTTACGGTTCAGTATCATAAAAACAACGTGACAAAACAGACAAAATCCTACTTACATCCAATAGGGGAGTAGATTCGTCAAACTCTCTTAATTTACTTCAACCATTATACCATCTTTAGATAGCAGCCTCTCAATTTGAACGTAGTTTTTAGGTAGGTAGGTAGCTTCGGATATCCCGTCAATTCCCGTCGTAACGAAGACAATAGTACAATCAACAATAGTACAAACAAACCCACCCCAAAGTATTGAGAATTCCCAGCATATTAACGCCTTATCTAATGGCCTACGCACACTGGGACGGCCTGGCAAGGGATTTTAAGTTTTTACCAATGGACATTCAAACGTATCCCTATAGAAATAAGACATAAATTGATATGGGATGCCACGGCATAATTTTAAACCACAGCAATTTATGTCTTATTTCTATATCGATACTTTTGAATGTCCATTATTGGTATCGGGACGTATGTATAAATGTACCGTCGTCGTATGCCTCAGGTTGAGGCATGCGCACAGATCACCCTGTGACAATGACAAACCATTCGCGACGCACGTCGCGCGATGTCTATAAGCACCTTTAAAACTTTTAACCGGTTCGCCGACAAATCTTAGCGAGCGAGTGTCTTGAGTGAGAATGTCAGCAGAATATTGAGTAAAGATGCTTAATAATTATGTTATCTACTTCGCCATTTGACATTGTGATTTCTCGACTACGACTATTAACTGCATTCAGTGTAAGTCCTGGCACAGATTTCTTTGGACGTGTCTTGTAATTTGTCTTATTTGCTCGTTCGCCAGTAGCGTTCATCAGTTCAGTAGTAGTGATAATTTATTAATCCATAGATTTTACGAATTAAATTAGTTCATCGTGTTAGAAAAATCTATTAAAATGCAGCATTGGTTAAAACGTTAAAAAGCTACAAATGGAATAGACATTATAATTTGAAATACTTAGTTGAGACTCATCCCCATAAAATAACAAAGAGTTGTGCATCAGTTCTTGTGTGTCAATGGTCAGTGAGGTGTACGCCAGATTATTACGATCATGTCAGTGCATAGAGGCAGGTCCGGGACCTTTTGTTATAGTTTTTATGTGTGTGCCAACTCCGGCTTCGAAATTTACGACCTGGATAGTGCCGAGGTAGCGAAGGATGGGTAACTATATCTGACTACCTCTCATCTTTTAGATTCCCGAGCTCAAAAAACCGGCCAAGTGCCTTTTCACACTACCGCTTTCCGGGTGGCCTATGCCGGCTAACCGGCGGTGACGTAATGGCCATGTACGTACGTACGCTTTCATACGTACTGGCGTAATTTGCCCGGCTATCGTTTGAATGTGTTACCGGTTAGCCGGCATCGGCTAACCGGGAACCGGTATGTGTGAAAAGGCACTTAGGGTACACATCCCGTTGACAGTATATAGTATCTATAAGATAGATAGTATCATGAAATGAAACACGAAGCAAGGACATATTGCACAAATAAAGGAATAACTGGCCAAGTGCGAGTAGGATTCGTGCACCAAGGGTTCCGATCACACTTGGAGAGCGTAACATTCTAGGTCAACGGGAAGTACCCTCTAGGTTTTGATTCCCTTGCGAATATCAAGGAATTTCAGCAAAATTTAGACATGCGGTATCTTTTGATTGCGTTGACCTATAAGTTTAATTTTTTCACAAGTTTAAGAGATCATAGACTTGAGTAATCGATATTAATTTCAACTTTATACCTCCATGCGTTTCTGAGAAAAAGTCTTAACAGACGGTGAGACAGACAGACAGACGAAAATTTACAGTTTTCGGATTTTTCCCTTTACTTGTACTATAAAACCTTCCTACATTCCAAATTTCATGACCCTAGGCCAACCGGAAGTACCCTATAGGTTTTGATTCCCTTGCGAGTTCCACGCGAGTTCATACAAATTCGGCAAAATCAGCAAAATTATGACATAATATCGCGGTATCTTTTGATTGCGTGGACCTAGAAGTTTAATTTTTTCACAGCTCCAAGGGTCCAGGTCTATGGTACCTGAGTAATCGATATTAATTTCAACATGATACCTCCACGAGTTCGTGACAGACGGACAGACAGACAGATGGACAACAAAGTGATCCTATAAGGGTTCCTTTTTTCCTTTTAAGGATCGGAACCCGAAAACTGTAAATTGGTATAGGTAGTACCTTCACAAATACTGCGATTTGTGTGTACCTAAACCTCGTCTCGGTGTGCAATTCCATCTCGAACTTGGTCGGTATTTTTATACCAATACTTGGAAAAGTACGCCCATTTAAAATGGTATAATTAGTTCACTATACCGGATGAGACAATCCGCTGCAGATAGCTAACTAACACAACAAATAAATTACATATTTATTATGCAATTAGAACACTTTATATATTTTCTTGTTTTAATAACAACTGCGCAATCCATTCTCCAAGATTACTACAGTCTTCACAAAATAAAAGGCCCGTTTTGACAGTTCATGCCCATGAAGATTTAACCCCTAGTGCGTAGGTAATAAAAACCAACTGTTGCGTACAAGCAAAGCGTACTAAGTTGAACCTAAAAACTGCTTCTTTTACTTACGCGATAGGGGTTAAAACTTCATGGGCGTGAACTGTCAAAACGGGCCTTTTATTTTGTGAAGACTTTAGCCACCAGTGTCTGGCGTTGGCCTGTATACTAAAGCTCTTCTTAGCCGAGTTTCAAGCGCGTAAAAAAAAACAATTTTCATAGATGGGCATTTGACAATCTATCTATACCAATTCCCTACTTCCTGGGAATAATTTGTTGATAGTCTGTACTACCCAGGGGGAGGTCTGTGGTGTCCAAGTATTTCCTGTGGACGTGATCAACACTCCCCCATCAGAAGATTCCACTTAATTAATAAGGGTGTTAGGGACAAAATGACTGCCAAAGGAGGCTGGCCAAAATAAATAAATAAATCCTTTTATTTCCCTTATATAAATGAGATCTAAATAATTACATTTTCTATATGTTTTAGGCCAAGGCCATGACGATTCTGCCAGCCTCCGGAAAACCCTGACCAAAATGACTTTGACTTGGAACTTTGATTTGAGGTTGACATGACAGATTTTTAACCCGTCCTGTGTCCCACGCGCAACATTTGCGAGTAGATATGATCAAAACTCTAATTCTATCAACTTACAAGATATAAAATGATACGTGACCTCATTCTACGCCCCAATAAATGCTTACAGGAAATGATACGTCATTCTTCCCCTCAGATTTTACCGCGTGTCCTATATTGTAACTATCGCTTGCGATTTCTCAATATTGTTGCATCCTATTTCAAACACGTGGTTGCAATCCATTGCAATTTGCGGGTAGTAGAAATAGCTTACTCTGCGTTTCATTATCGGTTGTTGAATTACTCGGGATTTGTAACACGAGGCGAGCTCGTATTGCATCATTGTTGTGGCATAAACGCAGATTTAGAGATCGCAGATTTAAAGATAATTCACCAACTAAAAACTTAAAAAAATACATTTTCATTCAAGCCCATTTGTTCCCCTCTATACACGAAAACGAGCCTACGCAATCTGTTTTCTTTTTTGAAGTATCAAAATAGGAATGCGGGCAGCATCGATCTTGGCCTTATCTAGCTTGTCCATCAAAGGCTGCAATGCCGACCGCGCAGCTAGGCCCTGAGCTGCGCTTTCAGGCATCAACAGCGCCTCCAATAAATGAGATCCTTTATTGATTGATTTGGTCCGACCAATATCGGTCATGGCGTTGTTTTGCACAAGATAATATCGTGTTATCATGTATGTTATACCATTATTCTAAGCGTGTCTTTTATCATCTACGTTTCTAAGCGGCTGAGTCTGTAGTCATGTCTATTTACAAATCTGTACAGATGCGCTCGGCAGCTTTGTGGCTCAGGTTATCGCGGGTTGAAGGTTGTTGCATTGGGTGCGTCTCTATCACATTATACTCGTGGTATGTGTGGGGGACAGCAGTAAAGTCAATCAGTCTAGTTCGATTCCCTATCGCTGCCATTAATCCGAATAGCAATTAAATTGTAATTTTGAAGGATGGCAGACGCCTCTAAAGCGTGCTTTGATTGCTAGGTACTGATTTTTGAAAATTTATAATGACATTATACCCTAAAAGGCTGGTATCACTTCATATTAGCATGGCTTAAAGTTTGGGGTAAAGTTTGGGGTACTTCTTCCCAATATTTATTTAGGAATGCTGGCGTAAGAAAGTTTATCCTGACTGTTAATTCCCGTTTTAAATCGTAGGTCCTCATATAATATTATGTAGGTTCCTACTGGTATGTGCAGACAAAGGAGTAGGCAGATGTCCATCCAGCCTTGACTATATTGATTAATTGTCTTCATCTAGCGAATTCGTGACGTCTTTATACGGATTTTATCGATCATTGGTTAAATGTGGATGTCTACTTGTCCACTGAATGTCGAAACTACATGACAAAAAACTACATTAAATGGATGAAAAATGGTCAGTAAAGTCAGTTTTTTCGAAAAATGGTCAGTATAGTCAATATTTTGAGGATCAGGGGCTACGTTCCTAGAAAAGTGGTCTGATTTATGTAAGGGAGTCACTTAAAAATCTCTTAACTAATCTTTTTCTTTTCAGTAGGTCCCTAAACATACCTTTCCCCATAGAAACATACAAGACAAGTTTATTTCTCTCCGAAAGGTCGTCATAAATGATATTAATAAACAATATTATTAGACATCAATCACTTCATTATTATCCAATTAATTATAATTATATCGACCGCGACTGACTTTTAAGTCCCGACATTCACATAAACATGTAAAGTTAATATTTTAATGATGCAACGGTACGTTTTGATTACACCCTGGGTGAATATTTTGATGATGCAACGGTACGTTTTGATTACATACTCCATCTTGAAGAATAGTTACAAAACATGCGTCTTTTCCTGTTTACTCAATTTCTCTTCGTAATATCATTCTGTTACTATTCATACTCGTATAAGATTATCATCGTGTGCTTCAGGCCTGTGCCTCCCTGTGAGGCTTTTAGTACAAAAACAGACAGACGACGACGTTGACTTAAAGGCTATTGGTCTATCAACGCCAACTTTTAGAAGAAGTATGAACGGAACAAAGATATTTTGTCTTTTTCGGATGTTCCCATAGCGTTTTTATTTTTTTAAGGAGTTTTAAAAGGAACGCACATAGCGTTTACCAACACATTACCAATTCCGATGAATAAGGCTTCAATTCGATTTCGTCTCAAGAAACAATCGAATTATCTTTCTTCATAGTTACAGCGTCGTGGGCTGGCCAATTAACAATTAACACACTATCTTACGTTTATATTTATTTCAGAAACAACGTGAACGTCGAAGGTTCTACACACAAGCAGGTCGTCGACCTAATCAAGTCGGGAGGGGACTGTCTGACGCTCACTGTCATTTCTGTAACGCCTAAGGTAAGGGTTACATGGTCTTTGGTCATATATCATGAACAACCGCCGCTTAGGGTCATTTGTGAGCCTCAAAAGGAAACGGAGTAACCCATTAAATGACCACTTCGTTGTCCATCTGTCCGTTCAATGAATCAAGTTCATATACCTAATTTATTTCAATTAAAAGGTAAGTATGTGGCCCCTTAGAGCAGTGACAAAAATTCTAACTTCTAGGTCAACGCAATCAAAAGATACGGCTCTTTATTGCTAAATATTGAATCTATGTTTATTGTCTAATTCCCATTACACAGGAAGCAGAACGCCTAGAGCCATGCGACGACGGCTCAGCTCCGGTCGGCGTCATCGGCGGCGCAGCCAACTCCCGCGCGACCGTCTACCAGCGATACGACTACACCGACAAGCGGTCCCTACCAGTCTCCATACCAGACTACCGGCTGGTCATGGAGCGGAACACGGGCCGGTCGTACGTGGCGTTCAATGTACACATGGCAGGCAGGCATTTGTGCAGCAGGCGGTATAGAGAGTTTGCGAATCTTCATCAGCAGCTGAGGAAGGAGTTTCTTGGTAAGTGCCTCTTGGTGCTAAAGGCGCGTTTTCGAATTTAATACCCACTAGCACTGTAATAGTATCTTTGCCCTGTCAAAAGAGAAGTCCCTGTTCCAAAACCACAACAGGACAACAGCAGTAGACCTTTTAAAATTATACTCATACCAGGACAAAGGCCGACAAATGCTAAGCCAAAGGCCGAGACCTACCACCGCACCTAATTCCTTAGAGTTAGTGCATACCTCGGCCTTCGAGCTTGGTCTTTATTGATACATTTATAATTTTGTGTATGTCTGTAACTGTTTTCTTTTAGCTTTCAACTTTCCAAAACTACCTGGAAAGTGGCCGTTCACACTCAGCGAACAGCAGCTAGATGGAAGAAGGAGAGGACTTGAACAGTATTTAGAAAAGGTACGTTATCATTATCCTATACATACATCATAGTGGTCCTAAGTATTTATTACTGATTAGATTTAATAATATCTACAGTAAATAAAGATTTTTGAACTTTGAACATACATTGCATTTTTCTCTAACTTTAGCATGTATATTCTGGAATCAGAATTAGTCGCGTGTGAGAAACTTGCTAACTTTACGAATGAGAATGAGATAGTGAAACGCCGTTGTACACGTTATTCACTTTATTCCTAAAATATCAAAAACCTCCGTTTCACAACCGTCTTCGACCACGGCTCACAGCAGTATATCCGCTTTTCGGTCCTACCACCTCAGTCGCGCCACTGTTAACGCGCCAATATTTCATTCCGGATATCAAAATACAAGCTTCCGTTACGCACGCTAACAGCAGTGGCGCCAATTTTACTATCGACAGCGCGCCATCTTATAATTCTGACGTTACATCCGGAAGTCAATATACCAACGCTCATTGGCGCGCTTTTAGCATCGGCGCCATTTTACAACTGTCAAGGCATTATTAAAGCATTATTATGATACAACATCCGGATGTCACTAAACTAAATTGATTGGCGCGCTGTCAATATTATCGAATCTATAAAATATTGACAGTAGGTACAGTAAAAACACTAGACATATAACATAATAATAACATGACACTGGTAACTTTGACAATTACTAACAATATTAATTCGATAACTTCAACGAAAATAAACCATAACTGTATGGACCCTGACACGCGTAATAGTAGTCGCATTTATTCTAGGTTTGCGCAGTCCGAGTGATAGCGGAGTCGGACGCGGTACAAGAATTCCTCACAGACTCGGATGACTCGTCCAACCCGTCGCCCGTCGACTTGAAGGTTCTTCTACCGGATAAAGAGGTAAGCAAACTAGATAATAGTAGAGGCCGAAAATCCTGGACCGAAAGCCGAGACATGCACCGCCCCTATTTCACGCATACCAAGGTCTTCGATATCGCTCTTAGAGCGACGCTCTATACTTTATTTATATCATCTTTGAATGAATTATTGTTAAACACTTTGGATAAAAGGTAAACATGTTACGGGTAAAGCCAGGAAGACGGATAAACCTAGGTTTACCCGGGTAAAACTAGCATTACCCAAGCCTCTTGGGTAAAGTTCGAAATTTAAATCAACTTCAATTTGACTTCGGGCTTTACCCGGATAAACCTAGGCATACCCAACACTGGCTGGGTAATTTCAGAATAATTTGTAAAATGAAAAACCAACTATATACATTAATAATTAACTTTACTTCAATAACAATCATAAATCATAACTGTATGGTTTAATGTAAACCGTAACAAATACACACCATAATAAAGAACGCCGAAAGTGCCGGACCGAAGGCCGAGAAGTGCACCACCCTCATCTCCGTATTCGTGTATAGGTACGGGGCGATCTCGGTTAGAGACTTTGTTAAGATTATGACTAAGACGGACTAAGTACGACGCGTTTTAAATATGTATTATTTATTTATTTACATTAACGATTTGTGATTGACGTGTATGTTTTGTTTCATTTCCAGGTGGTAACAGTATGCGTTCTCAAGTCGACGAATGCGGACGACGTGTACCACGCAGTCTGCGAGAAAATCGGCCTCACCAAGAGCGTACAGAAATACTTCTACCTGTTTGAGATTGTCGAGTATAACTTTGGTGAGTTTTCTCTACACAAACATACAAACACGTACACATCTATCCACCGAGGAGCACCAGCATTTTTTATTCGGAATGATGTTACATCAAGTCATACTCCACCGAGTCTGCTTAATGAGGGTTGATTGAGGGTGTCATGTTGTGGTTGTACAGTTGGTACACTAATGTCCCCACTGACGAGCGCTGGCTTAGTATAATATCATTGTAACAAATATGTTGCAACCCAAAATTACTGGTTTGCTCACCAAATACCAGGGCGATAGGAGTGAGCGTTTCGAAGACGCACCGTTTAAAAATACCGTTTACGTTCCAGGAACGACAAACTAGTTCTTCGTTCTCAGGAAAAGCAGTTCTTCTAAACCAGTCGGACGGCACCAACCGGTTAAGCGCCGACCGCTTTGAGCTCATTTGTCTCGTCCGCGTCCGACTATTTTCGCGCCGACCTGTTTGGCATGGACCGGTTTAGCACCGACCGCTTTCGTTTCGTCCGCGCACCGACTGTTTTCGCTCCGACCGGTTTAGGCCGACCGCTTCGAGTTCGTTCTTAAAATCAAAACCAGTCGCCAACGAAACCGTTTTGAATACCCGTTTTCGAATCGGGAAAACTAGTTTCGTTTCGTCTTTGAAAAAATGGAAGACGACCCACTCCTACAGGGCGAAGCGGTGGGTCAGGGCAGGTGAAAGCTAAAGGGGAAGAGCGAAGCGAAGCCCCCTTTAGCCCTCTTGTTAGGTTGACATGTAAGAACTACGAAAACCAACGCACCGTCGAACTTTTGACGGCCTCTGTGGCGTAGCGGTTGCACGTCTGCCTACCATGCGAGAGGTCCCGGGTTCGAATCCCGGCTGGGGACAAAAAAAAACCCCAGGTCTTGGATGTTTACCTACATGTTTGTGATGTCGCTGTTTCTGGTTCCCACGACACAGGGTATCACAGTGTGGGGCCAGAAGCAATTATGTGCCTGAATGTAAATGTTTAATGTTTGTTTAACTACGAACCAACGACTTTGATTGCCAAAATAGGTAATATTTGTTATGCAATTAAATAATAGCCTAATTTTATTGCTTCAGAGCGCAAACTGCAGCCCAACGAGTGTCCACACTCGCTGTACATACAGAACTACTCGACCGCCTCCGTCTCCTGCCTGTGCGTGCGCAAGTGGGCGTTCAGTCCGGCCGCGGACGAAAGTCTGGATGCGAATCTGCAGGCGAGGCTGTTTGTGTTCTGGCAGGTAAGCGAACGTATGCGAACACAGGGTGTAACAGAAAGGTGTTGTCATATTTTAGGGGGTTGTTAGGGACGTCATTCTGAGCAACTTTCACCATGAAACCGATTTAATCACGGCAATTTTAATTTTCAATTATCTATACAAATCAGCTGACCGCCCGGACTAAAAGGTATGGAGCAATGAAAAAAAAAAGCTGCTCTGATCAAATCGGTTTCATAGTAAAAGTTGCTCAGAATGGTCTCCCTAAAAACCCCATAAAATATGACTACACCCTTTTGTTACATGTCGCTCTGTTCAATTCAATTTATTTTAATGGTGGTTTAATAACAGGTTAATATACCTTTTGTTTTCGTTATTTCAATGTATTTGTTTTTGGATCGGGGATCGGGACGTAAGCAACTATTCCCCTCACGGTATATGTTTCATAGGTTTCCTGTGTGACGATATTTTGAATAACTATCTCTACCACCGCAAATAGAAAACGTTATGAACCTATTGTTAAGGTGCATATCCTTTCGTCAATATAATCACAGAATAACTATAGTAATAGTAGTACTACGTACAGAAGGTTCACTCCCGAACAAAATTCTAGTTTAGGTAAAAAAAAAAACTACTGAAAGAACTTTATTTGCTCGCATGCAAAATTGAAACTTATCGTATGAAACGAGCGTTCATATTCCATTAGACACCGCTGACACGATGCCGATCACGCAGGGTTGCGACTTGCACTCGGTTGTTTTCGGCGTCATTGTTTTCACGCGGCTAGCGCGCGCACCGAGCCGAGTGATGAGTTGGGCAAGCGGGCCGGCCGTAGATTCATTCATTTCATTTATACTTTATTGCACAAAATACATAAAAAACACGTAACATTTACAGAAAGATATGTACAAAGGCGAGCTTATCTCTTAAAAGAGATTTCTTCCAGCAAACCTAGGGATGACAGGCAAAAAACAGATAAAGAGAGGGAAGTCAGTGCACAAATGACTAAAACTAATGACAAGTATGAATAAATATAGATTCGTGGTATGATGGCCGGTTATTGTTTTATTGTTTTGAGTTCTTATGTTTTGTTGTACGATGGTACGGTGCCCTACGTGTGCGATTCCGGCCCGCACTTTACCGATTTTTAATTTTACTTTTTTGGTACTTATGATTGGTGCGGAACCCTCAGTGTGAGAGTCCGACCCGCACTTGACCGATTCTTTTGTGTTTTCGTGGTACCATGGTGGCGCGATGGATACCATATGTCATAAAATATGGCCCTTAACACCTTGAACGCCATGGAGGTCACCGGTGACCCCCACCCTACTTTCCCCATGGGCCGACGCCGAATTGCATATTCGACAAATTTTACACATTGAATTTTATTGGCTCATCTGATTCAAAATAGTCAAAAACCCCGATCTAAATCATTATTATTTATCTCTATCAAAAGAATCAACAAAATAGTTGAAGTCGCTCACCGGTGGCCACCATGTCGGCGCCACCATGGTGGCGCCATTGGAAAACTTGCATTTCCTCCCCGTGGGGCCACGCGGGCCACTGTGCCGGCCACACCTCCGCGCCGTTTCGAGATACCCTATTGTGATTGCCTAACGTATAATAAACCGTTTTGTAATAAAACACATATTTTGTAAACACTCTTTTATTTTATAACCACATCTTGTAGCCTTAGCCATAAAATCTTCTAATTATTTTTATACTTAGTGTCGAAACGAGCTAGTGTGTGTAAACTGTTCTCCAGGGCCACGCCGGGCACGCTCAATATAGTTTTGTACCGCAATTCTGTCCCCCAGCGAGAAAATTGTATTCAAACACGAGCCCCTCGCGCGGTCACCGGTGAGCCCCATGGCCTGAACGGGTAGTATTGCTGTCGCTCACCGGTGAGCCCCACGGCCCAAATGGAACAGTCACTAAATTTGACTCGGCGTTTAACGTGTTAACAAAAGCCTACACCCCCCAGGCGGTGGAAGACGTGAACCGCGGCGTCGTACAAGCCGGCGCACGGCTCTACCAACTGAAGGCGCTGCAGGAGCCGCGTCGCGCGCACGACTACCTTGCGCTCGCGCGTGAACTACCGGGCTACGCGCACGCGGCGTTCCCGCCGGTGCGCACCGACCACGGGCCGAGGCAGCTCACGATAGGTGAGTTCGGGGAATTGAGGTTTCGGGGGGGCTTGCACCGCCCCCTCAAAACAGGTAACTGATTTGGTGAGTTGAAATATCCCGGGAGTTGATAAGATATTTGTAATTTCTTTATTGTACTCCACAAAACAGATATACAGAAAATACATGAAAGAATAACAATGTACATGTATTTAATGAGTCGTTGGTTGACTTGTTACTTTTCAGGGGCGGCTTGCACCACCCCTCATAGCATAGCGGAAACCGCCCCTAATTTTCATAACTCTTGATCCGGATTGCTAGAAGTAGTATTATTGGTAGTAGTAGAGTAAACTGCCACGACTACCTCGCGCTCGCGCTTGCGCTGCCGACCACGGGCCGAAGTAGCTAGTTGAGTTAGGGGAACTGAAATTTCGGTGGGCTAGCACAGCACCCCTCATTCCCCGTAATACGCCTGCACCCGCGGAGGGTCGATTCGATTTTTGTTTGGTGTTTTAGTATTTGCATACCTAAAATTTCGCTTTTTCGTGTGCACCTACATATAAAGCATATTTCCATAAAGAACTTCAATTTATTTACACTGTCTCAGTTTAATTATCTCAGATAGCCTACTATTTGAGACATTTTTTCAAAGAGTATTTGTTGTTGAGTATTAAATTCTCGATCGATGGACATGTCACAGTTGGTTAGTTAAATCAGACACTTAACTAGCACCCTAGACCGTTAATTAAAGACCTACATTTAACCAAGTCACATTTTGATTTAAATAAAGCATTGTCGAAAACGTTTAACAATCTGTCTTACCGAAAGCCACCGTATTGGTTAAAACAAAATGGCGTCACGACAACAGCTGATTACTTTCAGAGTCTTATCTTTTTGGCAAACGTTGTGCAACGTTGGTTTGTTGTGTTCAGTATTTTTTTGTTTCAAATTTGGTCTTTGGTGCAATTGTAAACATTATGTCGACTCCGCCATGATTATTTCACGATTAGTAGTTTTACTAAACCGAGTTGGTAGCTTTAGATCACTTTCTGTGCCAATACTAAAGATAGGTGTTAGGTCACAACTTTATGAATCACCCGGAGCCGAGCGAAGCGATGCGACCCCATGTAGTTTCACAAAACCGAATTGGTTGCTTATTACCCTACCAAAGTTGAAATGCGTCTTGTTGCCTAGGAACGTTTAGACAATTCGTCAAACGTTTCGTTCACTCACTTGTCTGACGGAACTTTAGCGACTTGGTTAAATGTCGATCTTTAATTAGCGGTCTAGTATGTTAGTTAAGTGTCTGGTTTAACCAACAACTGCGACAGACATATGTTTTATACGTGCACATGAAAAAGCGAAACTTTAGTGTAAGTACTTGCAAGTTTCAAGTTAGAGCTCGTCTAAGCTGAAATGACGCGCCCCACTCCTTGGTTTTGTATTTTCTTGTCATAAAAAACCAAGGAGTGGGGCGCGTCATTTCAGCTTAGACGAGCTCTACTTACTTCTTACTTACTATATTGCGGTGGTATCTTGCAGGCTGGTCCGGCCTCCGGCTGGCGTGTCCGTCGGAGCCGGGCGCCGCGCCGCTGCGCTGGGCCGCCGTGCGCGAGTGGCGCGCCGACGACGAGGCGGGCTGCGTGCGCGTTGCCTTCCACAAGGGGCAGGGCAAGCCGCAGGCCATCTACACACCCTATGTGAGTACCGGGTACCAGGCGAGCAGAGGCACGTAGGAGGATAACTCACATCCTGTGATAAACGAGCAAAGTTGGGGGTCACTTATTAGTTAAAAAACGTAAGAGACAGTACCAGGCGAACAGATATAAATAGGAGAGTAATTAAGAGTACCCATCAAACTAAAGAAAGGCGAGTCCCAAGCCATCATGTAGGGGGACGATTTGAGTAGGGGAAGGAAGATAGGAAGTCAAATGAAGGATATTGACAATCTCGGTACTGGCCTAGAAGCAATACTTAGGTAGGAGTGCAGGGATATTTTGGGAGTTAGGAGGTGATGTGAATAGGATGGGGAACGACAGGCTACCAGGCTAGCAGCAATACGTAGGAGCTAACCTCTGCTCCAGGCTGCGTACCAGGCGAGCAGAGGTACATTCCTATATAGGAAGAATAGGATAGGAGCAAAACCTTCTACATTAAATTCTTATCCAGGCCTCCATTATCTGGCGATTGGAGTACCTACCTAGAGTTGAGCGTCGTCGTCGCGTCATTGTCAATGAGCGGTTATTGCGCCAGCAGAATTGGGCCCCAGGCGAGCAGAGGCACGCGGAAGGCAGCACATACGATATGCGATAAGCGAGCCAGAAGCCATTGCAGTAAAATAGGGGGACGATTTGAGTAGGGGAAGGAAGATAGGAAGTCAAATGTAGGATTGTCAATCTCGTTACTATGATAGCAGGAAAATATAGGGTTACATCTTATCTCAGTGTATCAATCTCACGGTGCTCTGGGCCACCTAAATTGGCCAGAAAAACGCTGACACGCAAATATACCCACCTACTTCACCACTTTACAGTACCAATTCCTCTGCAACTGCATGGACCGGATAGCCGAAGAGGCGAACTGGGCTGACACCGGCGAATAAGCGCCACCTGGCGGCAGCTCGTAGCAACTAATATGGCGGCGCGCGGCGGTAGAGCGTGAGCGACGTAACATTAACTGTGGATAGTTTACTAATGCAGTTTAGTGAAGAGCCTTGAACAGTTAACCTTGCGGCCAATGCGAAATAAATGCGTTTTTTATGAACAAAATTAAATTAATTCACCAGTGATTTCAGAGATGGCGCTGCTGTGCTATTTCTGTGTTTCATACATTCCTACATCGCGCGAATAACGTTTGAATGATGATCAGTATAACATCTTGGAAAAGGAAGCATTGTGTATGCTACATTACATACTATACTGCACAACCGCACAGCTTTGTCGCCTGGCTTTGATTTGTGGACAATATTATGATTTGCCACTTCTTACAGGAAGGACATCCTGTATACGTAATGCATGAAATTGATCTCAAATACTGTCAAAAGTCAAAGACAGTAAAGTAATTGAACTTCATAAAAATTATGTACAGGTTGTTCAATAAACTGCATAGTTTTACAAATCTTAAATAGGTAATTCTCCTATCATTATTTAGGTACGTAATTAATGTTATAGGGTAATATTTAATAAAGAATATATTCCCCCTTGAATTTGAAACGAAACTACCAAAAAATAATGATGTGTAGATAGATACTCACATGAACTGAAACAATCAACCTTTACTAAATGACCACTTATCTTAGCCCTTGTCAAATAAAATCTAAGCAATAGATTGAAATTTACAACAAAATGTGCTAAATACAAGATTTCAGTAATCGGTACCTTTATTCTGTATTTGTGATCAAGCGCAGTATCTGTCAAATTGAAAAATCGAGCATTCTGTCTTTTCTAGTGATGTGATTGGTGGATTTTCTAGTGATGTGATTGGTCGATTTTCTAGTGATGTGATTGGTGGATTTCTCAGTTACAAAAGGTATTGCGATCGATTTCTGAGATATAGAATGGAGCTACAGCTGGTGGCATGCAACAATAAATCAAATGCATTTCGCCTAATAGTTAAATAGGAAATAAGTATTCTCTAGTAACAGAAAGGTGTAGTCATATTTTAAGGGGTTGTTAGGGACATATTTCTGAGCAACTTTCACTATGAAACCGATTTGATCAGAGCAACTTTAATTTTCACTTCTCTATACGAATCAGCTGACCGCCCGGAGCAATGAAAAAAAAAAGTTGCTCTGATCAAATCGGTTTCATAGTAAAAGTTGCTCAGAATGGTCTTCCTAACAACCCCCTAAAATATGACTACACCCTTCTGTTACACCCTGCAGTTAAATAATACTAAGTATAACTACTTTATCAATCGTAATGTAAGATATCTATCCCGATCTTTCCCGTAAAACGTATTATAACCCTTATCTACAAGTACTGCCTGCCCTATTTATTAAATCTCACAAATTGCTCTCGATATAAAAATATGTATAAGTATAGAAAAGTAATATGTCCGTTTTGTGTTAAAACATATCAAGTGATTTGGTCAGGCGCGGCGAGACACTTGTCTATGTTGTGTGATATTTTAGCCTGGTACAGGTATACGACTACATTCTTTATGCTCCGCATTCTTCTTCTTCTTCTTCTTTATCCTCTGTAGGTGGAAATAAGTGGTTATTGTGCACTGCCTTCCCTTTCATTATACATTTCATTTCATTTATACCTTTATTGCACAGAAACAGAAACACGTAACATTTGCAAAAATATATGTACAAAGACGAGCTTATCTCTAAAATGAGATTTCTACATACATTTTTCTTTCACGCCTGGTTTGCTGGAAGAAATATTTTTTTAGAGATAAGCTTGCATTTGTACATGTGCTTTCTATTAATGTAACTGTATATAATTATTATGTGCAATAAAGAATTGTGAATTGAATTGTGCATTGCATTGTCTAACATTACGGTAGGTACTAATTTTAAGCGATGAGCTACGCCAACAGAAATAATAGTCTGGAATGTATGTGTTCCCGAGAATCGCACACAAATAAATGTCAGGCCGCTTTTATAAAATGGAACTGCTGTCAATTCTGTCTTACGACTTACTTACGATTGGCTTACTTTTCATATTTTATTTTTATTTTATTTATTTGGAGAAAAAACAATCTGGCGACATAACACAAAATATAGACTTAAAACATAACACAAAACCTGAAATCTTAAACATTTCTCAATAGGACATAACACAAGACTAGACCATTTATTATTTATTATCTTGTTACAATAACAAAATGTTTACTAAACATATTTTATTATGGCGCTTGCGATCAAATTAACCTTTAAATTAGATAAAATTTTAATAAATGAATTGTCGTGTTAGTCATAGAATTGAATGTAGCAAAATTATATTGTTAGCTAAATGCTTATTGAAAGACATACATAATATTTAATTAACCCTCTATAATATGTATATAAGTAACTGTATGTAATAAATATTTTGATGTATTTATTATTGTTAAGTTTCTGATATAAAAATATGTTTTGATGATTTGGCAAACACAATCAGAAACGTATGTAAAGTTCACGTTATTTATGGTTAAAACAGGATATTTATATTTATAATCGCATAACTATTCTAGGTAGTACCTACCGAGTTAAAATTTGGGTATGCTTGTGTCAATAATATCTGCATATCTAAAAAAACTGAACAAGCACTGGTCGGACTCGCACACGAAGGCTTCCGCACCATCGTGTGTGCCTGACAGTTATAAAACGGTAATATCTTCAATTTCGTCGTCAGTCGTGTCTTTTGCTATTAAAAAATTTCAGGCGCTTTGCTATTAAAAAATGACAGTTATTGTATTTAAATTGACTTAACACTATTTAATTCTAAAGACTATTTTTTCGTAACTTCAGTATTTGTTGTCGTTGCGGCAATAGAAATACACATTCTGTGAAACATTTTAACTCTCTAGCTATTACGGTTCGTGAGTTAAAGCGCTCTAACGAACAGACGGACGGACAGACGGACGGACGGACAGCGGAAGCTTAGTTCCTAATAGGGTCCTGTTTGGCACCCTTCGGGTACGGAACCCTAGAAAAAGATAACCTGAATTATCAAAATATGTCATTGTGTTACATTATTTCAGAACAAAAAAGCAACTAAACAAGCTATAAAATACAAGATAGACACAAAAAGCCTACCTACCATTTTTGGGATTATTGTTTTGTCGTGCCTGTATCACAATCGTCAGTTTCATTGTTTTTCTATTTCCGTTTCCTTAAATATTCTTAGATTCTAGGCGAAAGTCAATCTATAATTAATTAATCTTGTAGATACGAGTAATTTAACAAACTACGGTAGCAATGAATTGGTTTGCAGATTTACATTATATTTCTTGAGAAATATTGATTTATTTCAAAATAGGTTTTGTAACATCCACTTTGGAACGTTACAATAGGTGGGACAGGAAATGTTCCAAAGTGGACAAGATTAGGCCCGGGATACAATGAGATTTTCTCATGCCCCATTTCACAGCCCCCCTTCCCCCGCACCCTGTTGTGGTTCATCTAGATATTTAAATAGCAAGCAAACGTAGAGGAAAATTTACTCTTCAAACAAAATGGGTAATGGTTTTAAAAAAGAGAGATTTTCGAGTTTTTTGAGACTTTTTACTTTAATAAAGATATATCAATAAAGACATTTTTTTTAAAGTACATCTGAATATACTTTTTATTAGGTAAAATGGCCATTGGATGACTTTGTCGTACCCAAAACCTCAAAGGCCCAGACGTCCATAGGTTTTGAATCTTATTACCATGGCATGAGGTTCAAAATCGGGAGGTAATCATATTTTAGTAGATTTATCGTCTCAGAAAGACCCTGCTGTGTATCCTCTGATTTATGAAGTCCACTTTGCAACATGACATGTCCATTCGAAACTGTCCCTAAAATATTTTTCAAAGTTTTATTTAATTTCTCCTAAACTTAGGCCCTACATAATATAATTTTGATGCAAACATTTGGAGAAAATCATTACAATAACGTAAAAAATAATATACTTTGGAATTATTATGTATTGTGCAAGTAAATGAAAAGTTACAGTACGTTTTGGCGCCAAAGTTCCACTTTTTTATTTAAATTTATTTATTACACACACACATGCTTGCGACATAACAGTTAAAACTAAATCGACACAAACAGACAATAAATTAAAGGACAAAGAAACAGGTTATAACAATACAAACGTTACTTATTTATAACATAAACAAAAAGTGGCGACCTTTGCGAATCCCGTCAAAGAACACTGGAACAAGTCCACCTCAATCCTCCTTTTGGAACTAAATATTTAAAATTCATGGCTTAGTTTCATGATTTAGAGTTGAAACGAGCTGACAAAACATTAATAATTGATTTTCTTCTATAAATAAAGCAGTTTTCTGCAACTTGATGCTAGTTGATTAGATGAAATGTTAGTTTAAAGTTTGCTTCAAAGTGGACAAAATTTTACTACCCTGCTCCATAAAAAATTTAATTCTAAGAAAACTAGGCTTTTATTTAATAATCTATTCTACAATTCTTAAAGCTTAAATCTGCAATAAAAATAAAATATCCGTAGTGCCGAATGTAATTAAATATTTTTACATCCATATTTTTTGAGGTGCGTCTTTTAAAGTGAATATGCCCATATATTTGTTATTTTATCAGTATTTTTTGTGCTTCATATTATGTTCATTTATATATTTGAATACATTAATTTATGGACGTTTATTCCCATGACAGATGGTTTATTAATTTAAGGGTATTAGCAGTATTAAACATACACCCCTATTTGCGTGAGGGGTTTAAAAACTATGTGTATAAATAATAAAAATATATTTTAAATAGCATAATGCCATTGGGCTACGTTAATTATATCTGGAAGTGATTGTTTCATCCGAACAGCGTATGTTAATGTTTTTTTAAATATAAATATATTGTTTAAGATATCTGATGTCTATGTATTAAATGGTGTTATTTTATAAAATATGAATTTGAACATTTTTATAGAACATGATTTAGAATATTTTATACATGTTAGGGATGTGTCGTTACATTTTTGTGACGTTACAAGTGACTTAGTATTTTTATCATTTATTGCTTGTATGTATGGTAAGGAAATGAGTGATGGCGGAGTAGCATCTTTATTTAGATATTGCAATGTTTGTAGATTCAAAATTATACAACAATCTATACACTAACTTCGCGAAAACCTATACTTTGCTACTCTACCTTTATATTTGTATAATTTGTGCAATATATGAAACGTAATCGTGTGGCATCTGATGATAAATTTTAAATATTTTAGTTATTACATACCTAGTTATTTTATTACGAATAAAAAATGTTTTTTCACTTTATTCTAGTAATGGTTTATATGTGTCTGTAATTAATCAGTAAGGGTTTATTAATTTACATTTTTATGTGTCAGTTTTGATGTGCCATTGCACTATTATGTGTGTTTTGAAGATAATCAGTGGGTGCACATTGCACTTTTTTTTTACATTCAAATTGATATTTAAAATTGGATTTCAATCGTTAAAAATTTAAAATAATTGTCAAAACTAACATTAACATTCAATTAAGTAACTGCAACTTTACAAAAAAAAACTACCTACAGCTTCCCGACGAGCTTTTGACACGGGTGACAGGTGGAACTAACGCGATGACCTGTGAGGAGTGAGACATCTTTTTTGATGACAGGTTCATTGCATTAAGTTGCGTAGAGCTGGCGCCCCCTGTAAACGTCACTCATCAGCCAAAAGGTCTTCGAAAGGCTGTAATGCGATTATGACATACTTACTTTATGTCACTACTGAATGATGCGTATTTTTATGTTACAAAATGACAGCTATGGCGACAATTTTTATATAGAATCGAACATCTAGATCAGACTATTAGAACTTTATATAGAGTGACTTCTAATGAGCTGACCATGGTGAGGGATTATAGTAAAGTTATGAACAAAACGAATGGTCCGCTCATTTATGGACATCCTGTCGGCAACAGCGAGAGAATAATACAAACCATTAAACATTCCACATTTTAGCATAGTTTAAATCTCATCTCATACAAATTTTAAGTAATACTTAAATAATTAATTAATACAAATTAAACTAGTAATAATGGTATGTTGGTCACAGTTGTTGTTTTTGTGAAACAAATCATTAGTGTATTAAATTGAATAATAAAATACTGTATTCCTGTACCTACAACTGGTTTATTTTTGAACCCCGATGAAAAAGTACAGTTTGAGGCGTATGTCTGTAGGTAGGTAACATACATGAGTGTTTTTTTTATTTTATTTGTAGATTAATTATCTTTCCAACGCTCTTTTAGCTTGCGGATACATGTGGAACTAAGGGACCCCGCATACGAAGCTACAAACGCTGACACGTGAAGCCACAAGCGGCCGTATCATAGAAATCGCGCGACTGACGTGTGGCGGCGTTTTGAAGCGTGTGGCGGCCACAAGAACAAATAAAATGAATATGAATAAGAAGCGAGCTGCGACGGCCGCCACACGCTTCAAAACGCCGCCGCCACACGTCACTCGCACGATTCCTCACCAGTCTATTATGTACGATATACGTATACGGCGCGCATGTGTTAAAATAACCGACCAAGTGCGAGTCGGACTCGCCCATGAAGGGTTCCGTAGTAGCAAGCAATTATAAGACTGGATGTTTGTGTAATTTTGTTTTCGCACTTGGCCGGTTATTTCATTTCATTTCAATGTGATTGCAATCTCTTTAGTTAGGACGGGCCGAGGGTAAATCGGGTGCTGTTCGTGCCAGACAATATGGGATTTCCTTACAACTAGGATTAATCTTAGTACCTACCTACGTAATCCATTAGACCGTGTCGCGTCTGGAGGTCTCAGATTGCAGAACGCCGGTATACCGCTTAATCAAACTGTCTGGAGAGGAAGAGATAACGTAACGTAACACTATTACGCTGACTAGACTTCGAGTTACAGACTGTCTAGTGTAAGTTGGCGTGTGGCTAAAAAAAACGGTTAAGTGCGGGTCGGTATCGCACACGAAGGGTACCGTACCATCGTACAACAAATCAAAAGCACTCAAAACAATAAAAAAATAAACAAAGAAAATTTAAAAAGTTTATGCCTTCACGAGATTTGAACCGACGACCTCCGGATTGAGAGTCTACATCATACCGGCTAACCACAACCATGTGGGTTGACGCGAAATATGCTATCATATTTAAATGTGTAGTATATGTGTCTATGACATGGTTGCTATGACAATAAATAAACAGTTTCAGTCAATATCTCCATTTTGAAATGCGTAAGTGTATCTAAACACGTCTCTTGTATCGGGGCCCCCTTTAATTTGCAATATCTCTCGTATTTCAGTATTTGTGGTTGGTGCGGCAACAGATATACACATTCTGTGAAAATTTCAGCTTTCTAGCTATTACGGTTCGTGCAGACGGACCCGGTGACAGACAGGACGGACGGACGGACGGACGGACAGACGGACAGCGAAGTCTCAGTAATAGGGTCCCGTTTGGCACCCTTCGGGTACGGTACCCTAAAAACGTAGGTACTAATTTTGCCAGTTGTAATGACAGTTCTCAAAGCTTGGTAGCTTGTAGGAGGCGCCGCCACAGGAACGCCAACTTATTAGACAGTCTGTAACGCTACACTCGAGTTTTGATAGCTACATTTTACACTGGACGGCAAATAAACCGGGCCGCCCGTTACCTTGGAATAGTTAGATTTTCTCAAAAAGTATAAACGGCACGACGACACTTAAATTGATTAATCCCAATGAGAGTTTTACGGCCTATCTTCTATCCATAATCTGCAGATTTGAGATTGCTAGTGTCAATTTTGACATAAATCCCATAGCGCAGCTGTCAAAAGTAACGCGTAATCTGCAGATCACGGATAGAGATAGTTATTGGGTTCGGCCGTTAATCATCATGAAACGTTCTAGGTAGGCATATGATCAGGGAGCACTTATCCAGTGGAGAGCGCATATATACATTTTCCTTTGAAACACAACTCACCAATTTACGGGCGGCGGGGGACGAGGTAAGAGCTGTGATTGGTCAGCCGCTGCGAAACTGTCTGGCGGCCCGTCATCGTACATAGGTTGCGTATGCGAACGTTTGTTGAGTACAACAAACGTTTGGCGAGCCGCATTCCCCCGCAGGCGCAGTCAATTGGATATTATAGTCTCTGTATATGATAGATAGGTAGAGCTTGTTCAAACTAAAGTGACGCGCCCTACTCAAGCATGGTAAATGACGGAGTGTGGGGCGCGTCATTTCAGTTTGAACAAGCTCTAGGTAACTAACTTTGATAGTTGCACAGATTAATAAAGAGTTAGGAACAGATTGGACACTGTACATAATCGTTCAACTAAAAAGCGACCCTTGCTACAACGCAACAAAGTACAATTCATGCTATATAGCGCGGCGCCCGCACTTCGATTACTTGCCTAAAAGTTGCGTCTCTTTCTGTCGCGTAACTCTATCCTCGTCTGAAGCGGCCCGTGAAACTAAGGGTTGTCTCTTGTGACAAATAAAACTGGATATTTACATAACTACGAACCACTTACTGTTATTATTCTAGATTTGTGAATAACATTTAATATAGGTAGGTAGTATAGGTACCTACCTAACCTTTTACATAATGGCCAGAAATCCTATCGACAGTCAGTAGGACAGTGATCTTTATTCATCTGCGGGTCTAGAAAGAGAAACGATTCACTCTCAATCGTCCCGTTTTTGACTGTCAAACGAACGAATTCGACTGTTTAAACTGCTTTAGTTATTGTTCTGAGGTTTAAACCTAGTACAATTGACAGTCGAAATTGTTCGTTTGACAGCCAAAGACGGGGCGATTAAGAGCGAATCGTTTCTCTTTCTAGACCCGCAGTGCAGTGACGAAACGTCATCAAACAAAGCATGCAGTATTTCTTCGCCTTCATTTTAGGAAGTAACTACACGCGGGGCGCGAGGGGCTAGATAGAACGGCACGTGCAACCCGGGTGGCGCTCGGCAACCCACTGAATCGGGCCGCGCAGCCGGGCCGCGGATCTACTTGTGGCTTTGCAGGTAAAGAGCGGAGTGTCACACGCCTGATAGTTGTAAGACTAGTGGCTCTGTGAGCTGTAGACCTCGCGAGTATGTCGGTGGGAAAGCTGAACTGCTAACACACATAAAAAAATAACCCAAATAATTTTCTTTCAATAACACATACAAACTTATGAATGTACCTGGTTACGTACATGCAGTATGAAAGTAGCCGCACCAATAACTTTGTAAACTACATTTCGCGATCTTTTATACAACCTATTGACTTTTTACTAAAATTATATAATCTGTTTCACTCTCATAGTCTTAACAAATCCAACGACACCTCATTTGTTAATATCCATCGAGCCGTTTGGGTTGTAGCGATTTTTTTACATTTTAAAACCCCATATCTCCGCCATTTTGAAAAAAATCAAAAAACTGGCTCGAGTAAAAAATTCTATTTATTTTTTCAACCTGCTCACAAAATTTCACGAGAATCGGTTCATAAATGCGACCTGTAGAGGAGAACAACCGGACATACAAAAGCATTTTTGCCCAAACCTGAAACGGAGACGCTTCGCTCGCTTCGCTCGCTCATCTGTTTCACTCTCATGGTCTTTACGAATCCAACGACACCTCATTTGTTAATATCCATCGAGCCGTTTGGGTTGTAGCGATTTTTTTACATTTTAAAACCCCATATCTCCGCCATTTTGAAAAAAATCAAAAAACTGGCTCGAGTAAAAAATTCTATTTATTTTTCCAACCTGCTCATAAAATTTCACGAGAATCGGTTCATAAATGCGACCTGTAGAGGAGAACAACCGGACATACGAAAGCATTTTTGCCCAAACCTGAAACGGAGACGCTTCGCTCGCTTCGCTCGCTCGGTCAATTATACTTTTTGAGAAAATCAAACCAGAGCTCCAACGTAGCCCGGTTTATATTCTGTCCAGTGTTCATGGAGTGGTTAAAGTTTACTCGAGTTTATACCTAACTCTCAGTCTAGTTAGTCGACCTTACTCACTCATGATCTGAGACTTAGATAGACGCATCGCATCCTGGCTATACGGGTACTGTCGCTACAGATACGCCAACTAGCGTAGAAAATGTGATATCTGTTGCCACTGCATCAACAAGTAATTAACTAAGTACCTATTCGAAATATATAAAAAAAATGGTCAAGTGCGAGTCGGACTGTCACATGAAGGGTTCCGCACCATCGTGCAAGATCCAAGTGCCTGACAGTTATTACGAGAATATCTTTATTTCTTAATTCTGCTATCCAAAAGAGTCAATTTTTATTAGGGTTCCGTACCCAAAGGGTAAAAACGGGACCCTATTACTAAGACTTCGCTGTCCGTCTGTCCGTCCGTCCGTCCGTCCGTCCGTCCTGTCTGTCACCGGGTCCGCCTGCACGAACCGTAATAGCTAGAAAGCTGAAATTTTCACAGAATGTGTATATCTGTTGCCGCACCAACCACAAATACTGAAATACGAGAGATATTACAAATTGAAAGTGGTCTCGGTACAAGATACGTCTTCACAACACGCTTGAAAAGTTTATACCAAGGCAATTTTGTTTTGGTAGGTAAGCCTTCTTTTAATGAAACTAAATTTAAATGATATGGCAATGTCGTCCCCGGACTTCTACAAAGACTTTAAATATTCATTTATGAATTACGACGTCTCTATTTATTCTGTAGAACTTTTAGAAAATAATTATAAAATTAATAGTTTTTAATTACTTTTGTTTTCATACAAATCTCAGAGCTCAGAAATTCATTTTTTCCTTTTGGCCACTTCAAGTTTGGCTGCCAGTGATGTTTTAATTAAATACTCTTTGGTGCGTTGAAATGATGTTTTGCAGTCTGCATGACATTGACATAATGAGTGAGTGAACCTCATTGTACGGAAATTGTAGATGGGTGTCTCACGTTTTCCAGTAGGTTGTAGACAGTGCTGCTTACGGCGGCGTTTAGTAGGTACTAAAGGCCCTAAAAGCGCGGCAAGCTTTGAATCAATTCAAATGTTATTTTTCAACTAGCTACAAAGTTATTCTGACATAAGATGATAATTTGAACAAAACTTTTTGGGTATTTCATGAAAAATACAGTTACAGATCACACATATACAGGGTGGAACAAACAAATGGGCCCTGGAGGGAAAGTACCTTAAAATCTCAAGATATCCGTCCGTCCGTCCGTCTGTCTGTCACCAGGCCGTATCTCATGAACCGTGGTAGCTAGACAGTTGATATTTTCACAGATGACGTATTTCTGTTCCCGCTATAACAACAAATACTAAAAACAAAATAAAATTAATATAAAGGGGGCTCCCATACAATTAACGTGTTTTTTTGCGGTTTTTTAACCGACTTCCCAAAGGAGGAGGTTTACAATTCGTCCGGATGTTTGTTTTTTTTTTATGTATGTGCCTCGATAGCGCCTAAACGGATGGACCGATTTGGAAAATTATTTTTTTGTTTGAAAGGGTTCACCTTCCCATTGGTCCCATTGACACCAGGTCAGGATCTGATGATGGGATCCTGGAGAAATCGAGGGAACTCTTCAAATATTATAGGCAGACCTATAGTGATTTTTGTGTTTTTCATAATAACTCGTGCAAATGCACATGGTAAGCATAATATTGTGATGCGGAACTGCTGATGAAGACCACATATGGCCACCAGATCTGCTCAATACTAGGTACAAATACAATGCGTGGCTGACGGGCAGGCAACGCATAGCCTAAACCGATGGACCTAGAGCCATGAAACTTTGTACAGGGGTTCTTTAGTAGCGTGGGGTAGCACTGATATGGGATTTGCCGTGGGAACCAGAAACAGCGACTTCACAAACATGTAAACATGTTTCATGTTTTCAACCGACTTCAAAAAAAGGAGGAGGTTCTCAATTCGACCCGTTTTTTTTTTTTTTTTTTTTTTTTTTTTTTTTTTTTTTTTTTTTTTTTTTTTTTTTTTTTTTTTCCTATGTTTGTTACGCGATTGCTCCGCCAATTATGAACCGATTTGAACAAATCTTTTTTCGGCGTATAGGTAATACCTCAAGGGTGGTCCCATTGACACCAGGTCAGGATCTGATGATGGGATCCTGGAGAAATCGAGAGAACTCTTCAAATATTATAGGCAGACCTATAGTGATTTTTGTGTTTTTCATAATAACTCGTGCAAATGCACATGGTAAGCATAATATTGTGATGCGGAACTGCTGATGAAGACCACATATGGCCACCAGATCTGCTCAATACTAGGTACAAATACAATGCGTGGCTGACGGGCAGGCAACGCATAGCCTAAACCGATGGACCTAGAGCCATGAAACTTTGTACAGGGGTTCTTTAGTAGCGTGGGGTAGCACTGATATGGGATTTGGCAAAATTAATTCCCCAGGGGGGGGGATAAGGATTCCCCAGTTTGTATTAAACTCAATCTAATCAAATACCCCGTTACCACAAAAAATATTAAACGTTGTTTAACCTCAAAACAAACGTCAAATCTCATACATTTTGGTTTTTAAACAGGTGTTGAACGGGAGTTTATGTTTTTGTAGTAAGACCCATAGGGTTTGTGGAAGTCGGTTTTTTCTAAAGTTTACTTTTTGTTTCAATTATATAGATAATGGTACGGAACCCTTCGTGCGCGAGTCTGACTCGCACTTGGCCGGTTTTTTTCTAAATACCCTTGCTTTTTCGTGTACTTATTGTTGTAGCAGCAACATAGGTATTATACATTCTGTGAAAGTTTCAACTTTCTTGCTATTACGGTTCGTGCTACAGAGCCCGCTGACGGACAGACGGACGGACGGAACGGACGGACAGCGGAGGCTTAGTAATAGGGTAAATAGGGGTCCCGTTTGGCACATATCGCGTACGAAACCCTAAAAAGTAATGGTGTCTCCATACCATTAAGGTTCTTTGTTTTTCTTGTACAATGGTGCGAAATCTGCGAATCCCTTCGTGTGGGAGTCCGACTCGCACTTGACCGATTATTATTCTTCTACTTTACTGGTTGTAGTCCTGTCAAAGTTCTTGCCAGCCGTACCACGGCGTTGTTAGCTAAGAACTAGGTACTAAATAGAGTTAAATAGGCGCTACCTACATTTTGAGCGTGTTGGGGCAAAATCATCCAGTAAATGAGTTTAGTTTAGTCTAGTCGCGCAGTCGAGAGTTGCGCATCCCATTTTGGAGTTTTCGCGCGTAAATCTCGAAAATTTTGTTTTCGAAGTTTTTTTTTATTGTCTAGGTTTTGATCCAGGCTACTGCTGAGGTTGGTTTCATCGTGATTATTTTATTTCTAAGTAATAACTATTTGGCTAAGCAGCTAATCTACTAAAATTTCGAGATCCGTTAGCCCGAGGATCGTATCCATTCCCAATTATTGTTATAACGAAAATTCATGAAATAGACACGCCCTATAAGCATCTACCTAGAACCACTAATACTAATATTACATTAACGACATTACATAAAATTTCCCATACGCAGTGGCAGAGGCACAAATAGGCTTGTGACCTGTCAAGTCAAAATACTATATATATATATATATACTAGATACTTTTTATGAACTGTCAAAACGGAACTTTTGTTCTTGAGTTCTATGAGATAACAACAGAATGACGTCATGTAAAAGTGCCATCAAATGCTGTCTTTTTTTGCACAAAATTGACTTTATAAAATATATCTGCTAGAAATATACTATTCTGAGAATGTCAAGCCATTTTGTACATCATGATTCAACTTAAGACTTGTTCCTAGATTTATTGGATTACCTTGGCCACAAGCCTTAAAATCAGTTTGTTTTGTGCTGTTTCGCATGCATATTGGTTTTACGAAGTAACTTGCAAGAAGTTGTTAAAAAGTCGCTGAATAGGGTACCTAGGTAGTTGATGCGTGACAAGTTTTTTAAGTTTCACGCTTACATTTTTCTGCAGTTTAGATATTCTTACAAAACAAAAAATTACATAGCGTCACGCCTTTTCCCTTACGGGTTGGCAGAGGCACAAGGCACAATATGCCCCCTTTCAGACAGTTATTGAACAATCTAGCGGTTAGCCCATCGCCGCAGCTAGGGGCGGGTTGAATGAATGGCTAACCTAACACCCTTAATCAAAAACTATTTCGAGCGGCGTTACGGGAACCTTTACTTAACGAGGAGCGAGGTAACGGGAGTAGTTTCAAAGCGGAAGCAAGGAGCGACATAACGGGGGAGCGAGGTAAAGGGAATAATTCGGTAGTATAGATATACAAAAATATTAATATTATATTGACGTTGACTAAGTTACCTAATCTGTATGATCTTACGGTCAGTAAAAATTTGGAACTTTGAACTTTTATGGATTAATGAAAGTTTCCTCACGATGTTTTCCATCACCGACCGTTAGAAAATCCGTATAATTTATGATTTTATTATCTAATTATTAGGTAGGTTTTTAAAATTATCCTCTCCATACTAGGTTTGCTGGAAGAGATCTCTTATTAGAGATAAGCTCGCCTTTGTAGATACCTAATATTAATTAAGTGTCTGTATTATGTTTTCTGTGCAATAAAGTATAAAGTTGTAGGTACATGCTCAGCACCGGGATTCAAACCTGAGTCTCCTGCGTGAGAAGCAAGCTAGATAGATTAAACTACTTAGACAACGGAGCTCTTAGGTATTCTTGCAGGTAGAATTTGACTTATCGATTCAACCTGAGGATGCATCTATTATATTTACTTACTCCAAATATCATCATCATTAACTTCATCATTCAAGCCATGTTCGCCCCTGTTGGGTATAGATAGGCCTCTTCGTCACCACGCCTCTACCCCTGACTCCGTTGAGCCTCCCACATCCACCGCATAGCGGGGTATGGAGACGATGCCATCCGTCCATCTGGCTATTCGACAGGCCAGTGATCTTCGTGTGGTTCTGAATAGCCATTCTGGAACCGGTTTTGGTACACCTGGCCCCTGATTCTACAAATCGCATGCCAATTGCTAGCTCATATCTCAAATTAACAGAATGAAAACCAGCAAGAACATTTTTCAACCAGGCTGTTGGATCAACGTTCAAACTTTCCACTTAAACGAAGAAGTTTTCATCCCAAGGTTTACTTAATAATTATCCAAGTTTGAAGTTATCCATCTCCAACCTAGTTACGCACCAATATCAATATGTACGGAGTAATTTTAAGAGCTAAGGTCAGACGGACCGCTTTGCTGATAAGTGATAATGATTACACAGTTTATCTCCGCTTATCTCTACAAACAGAGTGCTATAGTATAAGATATATATACAAGATATTTTACCTACTTGGACATAGATAAGACAAAAACTTTCATTATCAATTTGTTGCCGTATCAATTAAGTGAGTAAAAATTAATAGAACAGTTGCCCCTGATGTGATTTGCATATAAAATGCAGTCGATTGGCTGACTAAAGACAAAATCAAAAAGTTGTGGCGATAGCCAACCCGATAGTCAGTCAAAATGGGCTAGTGACAGAAGGCTAGGTCATTACCTGTCATTACTCATTAGCATGACTTTCTATTTAACTTCGAGGAGGTCTGCACCTCTGCCACCTCGTTTCGGAAATAGCGGCACGCTATGATTCTGTGTACTATGTAAAATATTACTTTTCCTGTCTCTCTCACTAAACTCAATATACCAATGACTATCATTGAGCTACCATTACTAATAGTAGTTCAATGATATCTAATAACAATGTTATGTTAATTAATTAGTTATTTAATAATATTAAGAACGTCAAAGTCAAAGGTGTATCAATAGCATGATTTATCCTGATTTCTATCAAATTGCTTTACTAAACATCTCGATCAAATAATCGTAAGTAAAGTATCCTGAAAGGTACCGAATCAATTTGTGGGAGTTTGTTCGCCCTTCGTATCACACCGTGGTCCAATGTAGAGTAGAGCCAAAAACTACGTAGGTACCTAGATAGGTACTCAACTACTCAAGCATGTTCTGATCGTTTTTAGGGTTCCGTACCCGAAGGGTGCCAAACGGGACCCTATTACTGAGACTTCGCTGTCCGTCTGTCCGTCCGTCCGTCCCGTCCCGTCCGTCCGTCCGTCCGTCTGTCACCAGGCTGTATCTCATGAACCGTGGTAGCTAGACAGTTGAAATTTTCACAGATGATGTATTTCTGTTGCCGCTATAACAACAAATACTAAAAATCAAAAGAAATTTAATTTAGGGGGGCTCCCATACAACAAACGTGATTTTTTTGCTCATTTTTGCTCGATATTGATAATGGTAGCAGGTAGACGCTTAAAATGTTCACAATATATTGAGTATATTATTTACTTTAAAAAAATTGGTTGCCTGTAAAGTCGGTATACGGGCGAAAGTTTTACGTGACAACGACTTTGAGTGGTAAAATAATTTTAATGTGAATATTCATTCGTATAGTAGGAAGAAGGATGAAATAATAGTAACAATTTAAAACATTTATTTATACAAACAGTGGAAGGGACGCGTGCCTTTCACTTTTTATGTCTGTCTCTCTCGCTCTTAGGCGGGCTAACCATGCCCGAGTGGAAGGGACGCGTGCCTCTCACTCGCTCTCA
The DNA here is from genome assembly GCA_963457715.1 of Argyresthia albistria. Lineage (NCBI taxonomy): Eukaryota > Metazoa > Arthropoda > Insecta > Lepidoptera > Argyresthiidae > Argyresthia > Argyresthia albistria. The sequence continues at coordinate 10,044,430 of OY735260.1, forward strand.
TTGTGAGCGCATAACGTGAGCGGAGCGTAACGCAGTTTCTTGAAGTGTCACCCGGCAAACCAATTTATAAGACGTTGTCACGTCAAAATAAATAATTAAATTAAAATTAAATTAATATTTAGGGGCGGCTCCCATACATTTTTTTTGCTGTTTTTATAGATAATGGCACGGAACCCTTCGTGCGCGAGTCCGACTCGCACTTGGCCGGTTATTAGTCATAATAAGACATATCTAACTGTGAACACAAAGGACAAAGGAAAATATGTGACAAATTCTAAGCACTGCATGGGAACTGGGAAGTAAGTAAGTATTACCTAATTTGGGTAATGCATGTAGCACTGCTATGGGGGTATGGTTCAGCCAACCTACCCCCATGGGTATGGCCAGGGGTATGGTAGGTCCGCAAGGGCATAGATGATATATTCGCATATTTTTGACACTTTGGTTCACATAATATCTAACTAATGCTAATAACTGTAGCATCTGCTGTCATTTACCATCTAAGTATCTAGTTCAAACTCGATGCAACAGGGAATAGACCTATGTAGGTACTTCTGTTGATGTTAATGATGAATAGAATGCTTTGTTTTATCCGAGGCCGACTCATTAGCATACGGTGATGCAGTTACATAACATACAATATAATATCTACAGTAGTACTTATTCCTTGCAAACCACAAGTGCATACATGCATTCCCTATTCAAAATATTTCACCAAATTAACGGTGGAGTTTGAATAACAGGCTAAGGAATGAGTTAATGAAATAAGTATCTACGTTAATTTCAGGCTTGAGAGCCCATAATGCCGGCCTTCCACTAAAAAAGAGAAATGTGCGGGAGCGGAGCCAGCGAGCTGAGCGGACCGGACTGCATACAAAATAACTCTTTTTCAGGGGAAGCATGTATGCATGAAGGCCGGTATAAACTTGGGCACAGGGCACATTTTGCCGCTGCAACACCTTATCGGAAAAGGCGTGACGCTATGTTATGACATCAAGCCCTATTTCTTCCTCTTCGTCGGGAGGCGACGAAATCGTTTACACTATTTTGCTTGGCTTGGGTGAAAGAAGAAGAAGGAATTCATAGACAACAATCAAAATGCGTTGCTCGCCTGCGTTGCATGTCGGTTAAAGTACGTCTAGCTTTATGGCACTTTGATGTCAACGGTAATAGGTGTACTTCAAACTGAATAGCAGAAACATAATGTAGAGACTGTCGGAAAATAGCGCGATTTGCATAAACGTTTGCTGAGATCGTCCTAAGATTATTGTAAGATTCAGCGTCCTTGGCCCGGATGCAGAAGCGACAACTCAGAGTTTGACGGACTATCATCGTCGAATTCGACTTCTGACCGCGCGCGCGCTTCGGATCCATAACCCTTCTGCAGTGGCGGCCATTTTGTCTCTTTCTCCCTACTGTGAATCCGGCTCCAGGATATTTCACACTTCGGGACTTTTGAGCGCCTATGTTCAGGTTTTGATGAATTTCTCCTATTCTAGTTAGTATTAAGGTATATTCTTATTAGAATAGCATTCTTATTAGAATCCAGGATTTTTCACTGTCGTGGGGAAAAAGAAAACGCAGATTTGATGAAATTAAACAACAAAACACAGCAATCCGCCTTGTGTCTCTTCCAAGGATCTTTTGGACGTCTCTTGAACGAAAAGAGTTTCATTGATCTGAGGAGTCAAAGGGATCAATACTCCAGTGCCTGTACAAAGTCAAAGTCAAAGTCAACAGTCAGAGTCAAATTCAAAGTATTTTTTTTATTGACCATGGTCATACAGATTGCTTATTCAACGTCAATATAATATGAATATTTTAGTGTACTACCGCCCGTTCGGAAGTTGTGGGCTCAACGACTCATGCCGATACGGCTAGATTTTTAATCTATCAAAGTATAACGGGGGTTAGCGAGCGGGTTCTCCTGGCACAGGTATTATTTTACTTAAAAGGAGGACTCCACTTAAGTAATTGAAATAGTGTGTGTTAAAGAAATAAATGTTTTTTTTGAAGTAAAACTTCTTGGGGCACGGGGGTAAAATTTATTTAACCTCTCAACTGTGGGTTATTCATATATTTGCTTTTCAATTGCTACTAGCCGGGTGCTATCACGAGTGGCTAAGAAATGTAACGGAAATTGGAATCGGTGACGTCAGGGTCGGCTGAAGACTTTTAAAACCGCAACTATTTTCAATACGGTTTTTAACTAATCAGATAAGAAAATAATACATTCGTACAATAAAGAATGTTAATTAGTGAGAGAAAAACCTGATGAAACGTTAACAAATAAAAATTATTTTAAGCATTCTTCCACGAGTTCTTGATTTCCGGTATGGCCAAGATGGCGCCGCCGCCGCCGCCGCCGCTGGCTGGGACAAACAAAAAACCTCTTTGTTGGAACCGGAACTTATGTTTGACAGCTGTGCGATGCGATCCATACAGTTTGTAAGAAAAGAGTTTCATCAATGTCACACGGGTCGATATGGATTTCTAAAACAAGCAAAGCAATGCATACATTTGAGCGAGACGGCTTAAAGACGTGACGTCAGATGGTATATAATCTGAGCGAGATGCAAATAGTAGTGACACTATTGAATGAGTTAAGTATATCACCACGAGCGCGACAAATTGTAGATAAGGAATGGTGGGAAATAAATGACATGACGTATTAAAAGTAAGTACAAGTATAAAATAATTTCAAATAATCGGACGTCTGAAACTCAAAAGTAACTTGAACCAGAGATTGGATCTCAAAATTGGAAATTTAAATCTCTTTTAGTATAGGTAGGTATAGGTGTATAGTATAGGCACACCTCGGACACTCCATAGAACGCTCGTAAAATAAGAACCTATTACTACTACATGATCAAATGATGTTTGTATACGTGCAAATGTGTGCGTAAATATTGCTAGGGCTGGTAGCGCGGCAAATGCAGCGATTTGCGTCGGGCGAACCGAAAGACGACGACGGCGCGACCCGAATACAAGCGTTTGCATTATTATGAAGTGACTTTGTAGGGGCGCTGCCGTTTCCGAATAACTGTCTAAAAGTGGGCACAGTGCCTTTGCCACCTCTTATGGGAAAAGGCGTGAAGCTATGTTATGTTGTTGTTACCTACTATTACTTATTCTGAAGTAGGTAAGTACACTTGGCGTGAACTGTAGGTAGGTACCTACCTATGTAAAAACATCGTTAGGATTGTACAATATTCGAACTTTTTACCTACTTTTCAACTCGAAGTGCTTCGTTCGCGTTGTTGAATCGCACCAACAACGAATAGCACGAAATGAATACCTATAATAAATGTACTTAATTGATAATTATGTATTACGGAAGGTTTAGTACTAGGTATCTTAGAAAATAAAATATGAAAGAGAACCTTTAGAGAACCTCTCCTTTTTTGAAGTCGGTTAAAAATAAAATATTACGACACCGACACTGACTTATTAGCAATTATCGTAGTCAGTAGCTAGTAATTACTACAAACATATAACTCTGTCTCTGTCTCGCACAAAGTCTGTCCTTGTGAGAGAGCGAGACACACACAGCAAACGCTGACCAAGTTACTTTCCGGGAGTTAAGGTATTAGAATTTTTATCTCAAAAGAACAACAATAGAGTTGCTGTTGCTTACCTTCTTTCATCACTCATCAGTCGGGAACTGAAAGAATCTCCAGTCTTTGCTGTTTCTAGTTGACGACAGACACCCAAATAATGCACAAAACTTCACCATTGCCGGTTATTATTCACCGTATACGCGCGGTCACTCGTCAGGCGTTCAGCCGCGTCTATTGATATTTCAACCAGTCCCTAGACGCCAGGGGTGGGGTGCGGTATCTGAATCAGCGCGGGGAAGGGAGTGGCCGTTCTGTAGGGAGTACTATTATCTCTTCTGTGGTATAGGTACCACTTAATGATCTAGCTACAGAAGTTTTACTTCTAACACGTGTACGGTGCTACACGCGTATATTTTATTTTTACATATATATATTTATAACATAAATACACCCATGGCACCCATTTTCATTCCAATACTCGATAATGAGCTTTATTCGACCAATCCATTACCAATAGTTTAAATTTAAGACATTAATTTATGGTATTTTTGAAGTAAAACTTCTTAGGGCACGGGGGTAAAATTTATTTAACCTCTCGACTGTGTGTTATTCATATATTTGCTTTTCAATTGCTACTAGCCGGGTGCTATCACGAGTGGCTAAGAAATGTAACGGAAATTCGAAACGGTGACGTCAGGGTCGGCTGAAGACTTTTAAAACCGCAACTATTTTCAATACGGTTTTTAACTAATCAGATAAGATAATAATACATTCGTACAATAAAGAATGTTAATTAGTGAGAGAAAAACCTGATGAAACGTTAACAAATAAAAATTATTTTAAGCATTCTTCCACGAGTTCTTGATTTCCGGTATGGCCAAGATGGCGCCGCCGCCGCCGCCGCCGCTGGCTGGGACAACCAAAACCAACTAGCATGACTCAAACTACTTCGTTCAACCTCTTTGTTGGAACCGGAACTTATGTTTGACAGCTGTGCGATGCGATCCATACAGTTTGTAAGAAAAGAGTTTCATCAATGTCACACGGGTCGATATGGATTTCTAAAACAAGCAAAGCAATGCATACATTTGAGCGAGACGGCTTAAAGACGTGACGTCAGATGGTATATAATCTGAGCGAGATGCAAATAGTAGTGACACTATTGAATGAGTTAAGTATATCACCACGAGCGCGACAAATTGTAGATAAGGAATGGTGGGAAATAAATGACATGACGTATTAAAAGTAAGTACAAGTATAAAATAATTTCAAATAATCGGACGTCTGAAACTCAAAAGTAACTTGAACCAGAGATTGGATCTCAAAATTGGAAATTTAAATCTCTTTTAGTATAGGTAGGTATAGGTGTATAGTATAGGCACACCTCGGACACTCCATAGAACGCTCGTAAAATAAGAACCTATTACTACTACATGATCAAATGATGTTTGTATACGTGCAAATGTGTGCGTAAATATTGCTAGGGCTGGTAGCGCGGCAAATGCAGCGATAGGTATAGGTGTATAGTATAGGTACCACTTAATGATCTAGCTACAGAAGTTTTACTTCTAACACGTGTACGGTGCTACACGCGTATTTTTTTTTAATCAGATTATGTACCTACTTCGCTACAGGCTCGTCCAATGGACCAAATGACCCAGGTCTTTTATTCTGCTATTTCATAGGTTTTGAATTTTATTATGTGGTAGGTTGAAAGGTTGTGGTGATATTTCTGTCTCCAACATTAGATGCGGCCACGGATTTTACGCCTTCAAGAATGTTGTTTGATACAATTGGTACCTGCCTGGTCTAACAGATCATGCGGTAACATTCGGTAGCCTCGACTTGACTCACACCGCTGTTTATCTTTGAAGTTGCAAGATTTCAATTATCATGTTGAAAATTTCATTATTTGTTCTCATGATCAATTTGTGTCTATTAGTAATTGTTTAGTAGCTCACGTGTGCGTTCGGGCGCTAGGTTCGTGATGATGTGTAAAAAAATTTGCATCGACGGTGTTAAGCATTTTTGTGTTTTGTACAATTTAGACTATTTTCTGTATGGTACTTTTGCTGTGGTGTTTATAGTTTTGTTTGTGTATCATTTCGTTATAAATGTTTAGCTGGTTCATGTGCGGTTCATTAAGGGTTCATTACTTTGCTATCTGTGTTCTTGTAAGCGGTTTTTAAGGGAATAACTATGGGACTCGGAAATAATACACATATCTTTTTATCCGGTACGTTATTTAGTACATGTTTATGGTATTTTTAGTGCAGAAGATGCAGGTTCGATTCGAATCCCGGTGCTGACCATAATGTACCAATGAGATAATTAATTTCTCCTGTGTACCTACATTTATCGGACTTTTCGTGTTCCGGGTGACACGTTAAGATGCAGGTTGTAGGTCCCTGCTACATCGCTACTTGGTAGTATGTAGTAGTCGTAAAACTCCTCCACCAGCACTGAGCCAGCAGGGTGGAATAAAGCTCAATCTTACACCGGGTAAAGTAGAGGCCTGTGCCCCTCGGTGGGGACATTAATGGGTTAATTATTTTATTTTGATTTTTTAACCCCCGATGACGTAAGTTTGGGTTTGGCAGCCTTGCGTATATCGTGCTAATTTGTTTCGTGCGACTCAGGGTAAGTCATTGTGTTTATTTGTTTTGTTTGGCTACAATAGGTACAATGCGATAATCTCCGATAAGTACTCTTAGTTATACGAACATATTTAACATGCCATATACGCTAACAGTACGGTAATCTTAGTCACGATGAAAAAATACAAGACAAAGGCAAAGGTGAATGAGCCTCTTCGACCCATGTTTGTAGCTCTACAAGTGGTTACAATTATGTATAGAAAATGGCAAAAAAAACCTTTAGCGTCATGGATTTTTCCATACGAGGCGTTAGAGGACTGAGCCAACGATCAACGTTCGAAAGATGATCTCGATAGCACAAGAATTGGGAGCCGCAGGTGACGGTGGACAAGTCCATCGCCGTAGCCATAGATAAATTAAGGATTACGTCACCGTTTCACTTTCTTTGAGTACTACTGGAATACGCAGGTAGAGTGCTCGCAAGATAAGTCTGCACTTGGTAATGGCATGCGTGCGACTCGTTTTTCTTGCTTCTGCTTGTTCTCCAAAAGAAAAATATTTGACATTAAAATTAGAGGAAGTTATGCTTTCATCCTCAGAACAATCTTTCATCCCTTATACAATAGATGTTTTCAGACGTCTTGGTGTCACCTGTCATGCACCCTATGGGGAGTGTCTTAAAGGTAGTCAGAGGGAAGAATACCTGTATTGAAATATGCGAAATGAGGTTCTGCAGGTTTAAAGTCAGTGATCGAAACATATTTCCCTAAATAATATTGAAGAGGATTGAGAAAGATTCAACTTGCCATTGCCATAGACTTATGCCTACTTATATCGTGGATAACAATAGTTTCGTAATTATTATTTTCAAAGTTGTGCCCTTAGTCAAGTTAAGGGTTAAAACTTTTTCTACTGAACTGCTCTAATTGAGTGCAAAGCGTCGCAAGTAAAATAGGTCTTTGTGCTTGCATAGTTCAATATTGATTAAATCAAAGATCGGCTGCTATCGATAATTGGGTTTGCTTTTCTACGCAGCCGAGTAACTGTCATCGGACAAGCCAAAGTTGGTAGTACATGGTAGTACTGTAATGATCTTGCGCGCACTCTAGGTTCGAAACTTATTTCCGGGCTCAAGGGTCAAGGATACTGATAAGTTTGTGTCACTGTATTAAAATAAAAGAGTATGTTTAAAACGTACGTTTCGACCAACATTTTTGCGACCACTGCGCGGCGGCGGTCCCAAACGACAAATTTAAATTTTATGACCTTTTTCAATGACTTTTGGGACCACATCACAATATTCATGCTCATTTGTTCAGTCAGATGAAAAATATTTTAAGTGTGTTTGTAGGAAATAATGTATTGATCAGTGGTATGTGCGATGTAATCAACTTATTAAAAAAAACTTATTGCATGTTGAAAATAAAAAAAACTCAAATCCGTAATGTTTTTTGGGTTCCGATCCTTAAAGGAAATAATTGAAACCAAATTGAACCTCGGAGGTCGGAGGTCTAAACTCGAACTACTAATCTCGCAGCAAAAAGATATAGTACAAAACGTCACGTCTTTTCTCATTCGGGGTGAAAGAGGCACATTTGAATTTGACCTTCATATAATTGTACTGGCCTTTGTGTACCTTTTTGCTGTGATAATAATAATTCGATCACAGAATTCGAGTCAACACGTGGATATGGCTATATATATCCCTCTAATTTGTATGAGGTCATAGATAAAAGATAGGCTTTGCGTGGTCACTGCTTAATCGCGGCGCAATAATCTTTAAGCTAAACATACCATTGTGTACTCTTCATGAGGCAAGTGTGTGTACACACAGTATTTAAGACTAAGATAACGACCTAGAATCGAAGGAAAGATTTTCTATCAGGATTTCTGAAATTACTTCTCCTGTCTACACTTTAAGAAGAACAGCAATGAAGAAATTCTATATTAAACAATAATAAAAGAAAACTGCGAAATATTGCGAATATTTTGAAACAATGATCCATTACATAAAGAGTATCTTAGCAGGACTTAGACCTTGTATATTATTATGTAAGTAAGTTTTAATATAAATGCTAAATAAAAGTGTTTCCCAATTCCAGGTCGCAATGAGATAGCCGAGATAGCGTTAATTCAAACGACATGGAGAAGAAAGAACCAAACCCAGTTCCTGAAGACAGTTCGAGAGGAAATATCAACTTGATCGAACTTCGTGTCGACATACCTTTTGTCGATGACGACTACGATCACTTCAAGAACGAGCCAGAACGACCAAAGAGGAGTAAAAACACAGAAAGCAACGATTTAGAGAAAGGATCTAAAATAACCAAAGAAATAGACCATGACAAAGAAAAGGCACAAATACATGCTTCTGACTTAGGACAACCGAAACAAAACAAAGACACAATAGTAGTAGATACCCCGGAAGGTACTCTCTACATAACGTTAGACCCAGACAGATCCAAAGCAACTCCAAGCACACCTTCTATAGAAGTCTCATCTCCTGGTACCTCTAACGTTGGGGCTGACTCTTCTCTTATGATAGAGAGGGAAAAAGAGATGGAGCAGAGAGCGATGGGGTTGAGGAGGAATTCCATCTCGATGCCGACCCTCCAGAATTTGGAGTTGGAGGTGATGAAGCAACAGTTTCTGCAGAATCCTCAGGATGGGGTGAGTTGAAATTACTTGAAATACTATAACAACATGAAATTAACAAAGCATCACGCCTATTACTGTAATTTTTAAAGATATCCTATTTGTGTAACCTCCGCCGATCTTTATCTTTTTTAAGGGGTGATTTAAGATTAGCATCTAGCTTGACTCTCTTTATGTGTGTCTGTCTGTGGAACTCTAGAGTAATTGGGTGGAAGGATTTAAATGCTGTTTCTTTAATTGGTAGAAAAATTCACTGCCTGGTATACGATTCCAAAATTATTGTTATGTATCATAGTGTCAGGGGCTCAGGGCACACTTGTGCGTGATTTTAGCCTGTAATTCATACTCCATTCAGTCTAGATCATCCATCACCGTAGGTAGGTACTATGGAGATAGCGAATTTATACTCACGCTTTTATACACATTATTGTTAGACCGTCCGTATAATTTACTCGTATTTCAATACCTATAAATTACCTTATATCAACGGTAGGTACCTCTACATGATTAGAACCGAGACGTCATGTTATTGTTATTATTGTATTGTTTGTTAAACTTTACAATTTCTTAGAACAATCGATAGGATCGAAAAGAACGAATAGGAAGTGTCAGGATAAGAAACATTTTGTTGATAAAATGATTAGATAAATTTTAGACTCCGCCTATAGGAAAGCAAATTTTTGGCACGTGACCGTCAGTGATAAACAAGTCCATTCCTTAGTTTGTATTTGCTATAGCACTTACTTTTACTTGCTTGGCAAACATAAACTGTCTACTAGATGTGTATCTATCTAATTCGCGTGAAGTGACGATCTTGAAACTTTGTTGCAAAAAATGAGTGATTCGAAGAAAAGATTGCGTAAAAAGCCGGACTTGAGAGTACTGATACCTCATTTTTCCTTGGACTATGTAGAATCCCCGACTCATATCAAACAAATGGTGTTTGAAGCTAGTAAGTCAGCCAATGACATCAAGTACATTGATGATGATGATGGTGATGAACGTGAAAGGGCAACATTTCAAATTGGCAGTCCTTTAAGCCCCAAAGTCGAAGAGTTCAGGCCTTCGACGCCAGTTGTTCAAATCTCAGGGCCAGAAGATGAAGAAGAACAGAGGAATATGCAGAAAAAAGATCTTGAGATTACTGATGATGATCCAGTAGTGTATAGGAATACTTCGAAGCGGGGGTCCATATCGGTGCCAGATTTGTTGAATGAAATGGAAGTGGAAGCGCTTAGGAGGATTCATTTTGCTGTTATACAAAACGTAAGTGTAATATTACCAGTTTGGATTAGGAGCTTGTTTTTCAAGGAACTTAACTGCTGTGATTTTCTCTGCAATGGTTCAGCCTCTCAACTGTTCAAATTAAGGAAGGGACAAGATCCTGAACAATTTCTACTATGAAACCGATTCAGAGTTCCGACTAGCTCATTATCACGAAATAAAAATGTTCAGCTCTGCCAACTCATCATAGACCGGTAATATAGGTACACCGCTCTCAGCTCTGAGAAGAGAAGCTACTGGTCTAAGATCCGAAGAGAGCTCGACCTTCACTCATCTGTTGCTGTGATGAAACTTACTTGGTTTTTATCAAATTTTGTATGCTCGAAAATACATCGCGAGTTGGTTGCCTAGCAAAATCCTGGCAAGGCTACGATTAACCAATTAACTGGTTCACTATCAGAAGCACACCGGTCGAACAAACGAACAATGGAGAACAATAGATAAATAAGATGTGTCGACGAAAGGGTTAGCGGTCAAGTGCGAGTAAGACTCGAGCGCTAAGGGTTCCGATCACACTTGTAGATTGCTACCTTTCGTAACTGGTGCAATTAAGTAACTACATAAAAATAAAATCATGATGTCATCCATCGAAACAAAATAACGGCATAAACGGTCGTAGCGTTTGATCGCATTGACTTAGAAGGTTGATTTTTTCACAGCTTCAAGGGACTATAGACTTGAGTAATTGGTATAAATTTCAGCTTAATACCTCCACGCCTTCTTGATATAAAGAGCCTTTTATTTTTAAATGTTCAATAAATCATAGCCTTACCAGGATTTTGCTAGGCAGGCAACCCACCCGCAATGTGTTTTCTAGCATACACAATTTGATAAAAACCAGGTTTCATCGCGGTAACAGATGGGTGAAGGTCGAGCTCTCTTCGGATCTTAGCATATACAGTCTTCCAAAGATCTTTTGTCACTTGAGAGACGTTTACAAGGGGTTGCTTGTTCTACGCAACTTAACGCAACGAACCTATCACGCAGGTACGTTTGCAACAATGACGGTTTCGCCTTGGGCTCGCAATTTAAAATCTGTCAAAACACGCAAGATTGATTGTATAAGCGCGAGATAGGTCTCAGTTTTATTAAGACGGCGCCCTAGGCAAAAACAGCCTTTAGCAAAACATAAATCGCTTGGAATGATGAGTATTATTGCTGTACGTTTTTTCACTAGCTTGTTTATCGCGAGTATCAGCGTGACTTTGCTTTCCCATAAACGTAATTTTATTAATTTTGCTCGATAGAAAAGTCTCCTAAAGTTGCCAGAAAATTTGTCTGTCACAATGTTTCATTTTGAGAATTCGCATCGCGTCTGAATTTGTGTTCTTGTTATTTATTTAATCATTATAAAAATGGCACAGTATGTTCCTCAGTTAGACTTACTTAGCTTGGCTTTAACCTTTTTAATTTTAATTTCCTCTAAAAATAAGTTAAGGATGAAATTCTAAGTTCTGATTGCCTAGGGCCCGCCCTTAAGGCAATTCTCCTCCTCAATATTCCAACGGTTTTTGTATAATTGATAAAAAACACACTTTTTCGTACTTTTCTGCGGTAGCGACGGACGTTAGGGCAGTGTGTGCATCAATATTTTATACTACTTTTTATATTTCTTTTATAATTTTGTTAAATTTTCAACACCACAAATCTAGTTGAAATTGGAAAGGCCCATTCCCGTCTGGTGAACCTATCTCTCGCAGTAACACGAGAAGGTCTCACTCATGTCATGACAACTTATCTCGAATTGTTCATAACAACATCCTGCCTCTGCGACATGCATACTCGTGCTGTCCTTCATAAACCAACATGGAACTGTTGACAACAATTTGACATCGATTTTGTGATGCAACGACTAAAACCCACTTGCAATTTAGCAAAACTATTTTTTTAAATATAGCCTTTAATGACATCAAAACCAGCCAGATACAAATAATAGAGCCAAAGCAAAGATGTTTAATTACAAATATACACTACGAAATACGAAAAGACTTTTTACCCGACCTATTACAGTACGGCGCCATTGTTTTGGCACGTGGCCTCGTACTGTACGCAAGTTTCAATCTAAATATCAATAAGAAAATCTGCCAACCAATAAGTAACCAACCAAATACTTAGTATTAAAAAACCAACTGAAACATAAATATCCTCCACCCAACATGCTACAGCCGAAGAATATTAAAATATCGTCTCTAAAACCCCCCCCCCTAAAAGTTGACTACACCTTTCTTAATCTTATCTTCTGTAGGTATGACCCCATACACTATCTTCTACCGTCACAGGACCTCCCAATCTTATTGTTAAACCTCAATTGACCGTCCCTCCTCCGTCGTCCAATTTGCCTACCATTTATCTAGGACAGTCTTGAATTTGCCCGTGATCTGGTCCAGTTGTTGCAATACCGTTCAGAAAACCTAAGAAAAAGTTGCAAACCTCCTTACTAATATTTTTTTTGTCTTCGAAATGAATAATAACAGTTCGAAAGTTTGTAAATCGAACAATATAGCAAAATTCACGTACCATTCGCCGTTGTGGATATCCGATTCGGATGTCAGTAGTAGTAGTAAGTCGAGTGAAAACAGTGGACTATGCAATAGTAACGACAGTATAGGATCTCGGAGTGACAGTGACAGTTCCGGTAGTATCAGCAAGTTTCTGGAGTCAAAGGTTTTGATAATTTTTATTTTGTAGACATGTGCTGACCGTGAGATAATTAATAGGTATCACGAAAGATTTTGAAATCTTCATCCGTAATGTGGGTGGGTGCACATTTACTATTTACGAAAAAAACTTTATTTCGGAAATAAACTAAAGTTTAACGAAGTTTAAAGCCATTTTTTCTAATATTCTGTAATTGTGCGCGAAAAAAGCACTCAGGTGTCATGGAGTCGGCTTTGATGTCACGCTTATGTAAACATGTCAATGTCCAAATGAGTAATCAGCATAAATCACAACAAAACACAGTGATATTTACATACTCATGACGTCATGCAGCGTCATGCGCTATGATTCCTGTTTCGATCAAAATGGCCGAATGCAGTATTTAAATTTTATCATATTAATCTCAATGTTTTTAATCAAATTAAACTAGTGTTTTAAATTATTTTAATATGTATTTTCCCCTAGAATCATTAAATCTTTGATTATTTGATACTGGCGTCAGACCTATTCATCTTTATGTTATTTTATTTTAGTTGTTCAACTAAAATGACGTCTTTATGACGCGTTTTAGAGGCCTTAGTTGCCTTTTTAGTTTAGTGCATTTTTCTTCCAAATAGCCCCCACTGCCGGTATCTAAATCGTGAGGAAACCTCCATTACTCCATGGCTGCGGCGATGAGCTAGTCCCTTGTCACGAATAAAGGGATTATCGAAATCATTGAAAATTCCCATATGGGGAAAGTCGTGACGCTATGTTACGTGTTGTTATTGACGCTATGTTAATTTGTTATATTGCCGGTATTGTGCTTGCTCTACTACCTAGATGACGTTTGTACCTCGTGATCAACCCAATGCTAAACAGCGCCGTGTAATTATTATTAGTCCAGACAATGATGTACAAGTAATTCTTGCTCAATGACATAATAATGTATGTAATTAACACATACGTAAACGACCAACGAGACTTCTGAGTGATGCTAAATCTATTGACGTAAGTGTTTTACTTGTAACAGGAGAAAATATGAGAAAATATAATAAGTTTTTGTCATATTTCAAAGTTTCATTGTCATATTATGAACAACTTTACTTATGAAACCGATATGATTAGAGTAACTTTCATTCACCATATAATTTTTGGTCGGGTGGCCACGTGAAACACTTTTTTTGTCTTCTCCACGAAGACGGTGGGGCGTGCGGTCAGGGAGCACTTATCCAGTGGAGAACGCATTTGAGCGCGCGTTTGTAACCATATGTTCCATGGGGAAAGTTCTTCATAATGATGGGTACTATCATTCCCCAAAATATGGTCAGCTAATCAAATGTCACCCTGTATAGTCTCTGGGCGTGGTGAAGCACTTTACCCGTTTTCTCGGGTTAGTCCGTAAAGCCCCAAAAATATGTCCAATAAACCCCAAAACCTGTTTTTAGTTATTATTGTTTAATTGTAATGCAACTCGCACTTGGCCATAGAGGATTGTAAAAAGTACAGTCTGCAACAGTATCTAACAATGATTTTAAAAGTTCTACACACATACATGTATGATACGTCATGGTGATGATGACTTTGGCTACATGCGCACCCCTTTCATTTTACAGAGATCAGTTTTTATAATAAATAGCCTTCGATCATATAATATATGTAAAGATATAATATATGATCGATGATAATCGCGGTCTCTTGTTGTTTTGAATGTGTTTTTTTTCTTTTATTATACAAATCATTATAAAAATATTTCATATATTTTATTAGAAAACCTTCTTCTATAACCATAACAAAACAAACAAGTGGCCGACCGTACTTTATCCATCTTGGGGTTAATCGGACATGAAGTATGAAAATATCAATATTAGTATTATTAATACTTATTTTGGGGTTTTTAGGATACGATGTATGAAACTTTGCAGTTTGGAGAACAATAGAAATGGGGTTTTGCGGACTGACCCGTTTTCTCTTCTACCCGCGGGTGCTGCTCTGCTCTCTGGGTTGGTCTGATTAAATCGGTTTCATAAGTTGTTTGGAATGATGTCCTTACTCCCGTGAGTTGCACGAAACAATTTTTAAATTAAAGGTTGTCACCTAACTGATTTACAGGCCAGAATATCGTAGGAATTGTCATTTGTTTCTGTCGCTATGCTGTTTTTAGGGTTCCGTACCTAAAAGGAACCCTTATAGGATCACTTCGTTGTCCGTCCGTCCGTCTGTCCGTCTGTCCGTCTGTTTGTCTGTCCGTGTTTCACGGCCATTTCATCGGGAACGCGTGGAGGGTTCAAGTTGAAATTAATATCAATTAATCAGGGCAGTGGTGTTTTAAAGCTGTGAAAAAAAACAAGCTTCTGTTAACAAAATCGAACGCTACGACCGATTATGCCGTAATTTTGTTTAGATGAATGACATCATACTTGTATTTTTATGCACCAGTAACGAGAGGTAGCAATCTACAAGTGTGATTGGAACCTTTAGGCTGCTTTTCCACCAGAGATGTGCTATGCTACGATGCTATGGATTCGTTTGATATCCACCAATCATATTCATTGGTGCACATAGCTTAGCACTGGTGGAAACGGATTCAACTAAGATATGTTGTTTGTATGGAATGATGCGTGCTATGGATGCGTGCTATGGATGCGTGCTATAGATGCCTGCTATATGGCTCCCCTCACCGCGCCTCCCCCGCCGTTTCCCTACTATCGATACATAGCATAGCTCGAGATTCGCATCTTTCTCGCACAGCTAGGTACTTTGCGGCGCATCTTCGTAGCGCATCTTCCTCGCACAGCTACCTAGCGGAGTATTGGTGGAAATGGTCACATATTTTCGTAGCGTAGATTTCACATCTTCGCAGCATAGCTGCATAGCACATCTCTGGTGGAAAAGCAGCCTTAGCGCTCGAGTCTTACTCGCACTTGACTTAATTAAGGTCTGCGGTCACATAAAGCTGTAAAAAAATCAACCTTCTAGGTCAACGCAATCGAACGCTACGACAGATTATGCTGAAAATAATAATTGTTGGATTTTCATAGTAATCGCAGTGTACCCAAAACCTATAGGGTACTTCCTGTAGGCTACAATCATGAAATTTGGCACAAAGCACCCCTTCGCATCGCATTCGCACCCCTTTAGCACAGTAAAGGGAAATATCTGAAAACTGCTAATATCTGTCTTTCTACAAAAATATTCAATTTGGATATTATGGATGGCATAATACTTTAGTTTTTTATGTGGAAATTTAATTACACGTGTAACACTCTCCAACTGTGTTCGGAACCCTTGGTGCGCGAGTCCTACTCGCACTTTAACGTTTATTTTTTTCATGCAACTCAGGGTTTGCAACGCCTTTCTGTTACACCCTGTATAGTAGACAAAATGCCATACTTTTACGGTCATAAATTAGCTGTAAATGGTTCGTTTGTTACACCTTATAATCAACAAGCGAATCGCTAATCAGAACCTAACAAGAATAATAACGAGGTAACAAGTGTATTGTGTATACCTACCTAATATTACTATAATTCGCATAAGAATAACCAATTCCCACCTGAGTTCACCTGATTATACCTACCGCTGTTAGCCAAATACGTTAGATTGCTAATTGATGCAAAGAGGAAAATCACGCTGTTAAGTTTTTTTAACCGACTTCAAAAAAGGAGGGGGTTATCAATTCGGATGTGTTATCATTTTTACCTCGAAATTTGTTAACCGTTCTTTTTTATATGAAACAACCTTCAGGTTGGTCCCATTTTTTGAAAATCAGGAATCGGTCCTGTATTTAGGTTTCAGCATTGAAAATACTGTCATCCAGGTATCCAAAATTACATATTTTTGCCTTTCTGTGACAGTGGTGTAGATGAATTCTGGCTGTAAGGACCGATTTCGTTTATCTTGTGTAATAATGTTGATTGTTAGACGCATTCGCATTCTACGCGGACAGGACTATCTCCCGGTTGAGGAGGAGGAGGTGAGGTGAGAAGCTGAACAAAGGTTACGATTAGCTAACAGAGCGATTAACTGATTTCAGCCAATCGTGTGCCGCCATTTTTAATTAACCACCGATTAGTTAATCGTGACCTGTGATCAGCGTCTCAGAAACTGGGGTAAAAAAGATCATGAAGTCGTTTTTCAGGGTTCCGTACCCGAAGCCCGTACCCTAGCTACCACGGTTCATGAGATACAGCCTGGTGACAGACAGACAGACGGACGGACGGACGGACGGACAGACAGCGAAGTCTCAGTAACGGACCCTGTTACTGAGACTTCGCTGTCTGTCCGTCCGTCCGTCCGTCCGTCTGTCTGTCTGTCACCAGGCTGTATCTCATGAACCGTGGTAGCTAGACAGTTGAAATTTTCACAGATGATGTATTTCTGCTGCCGCTATAATACAACAAATACTAAAAATCAAAAGAAATTTAATATGAAGGGAGGCTCCCATACAACAAACGTGATTTTTTTTGCTCATTTTTGCTCGATATTGATAATGGTAGCAGGTAGACTCTTAAAATGTTCACAATATATTGAGTAGATTAGATATATGATTTACTTAAAAAATAAATAATTATATTAAAATTAAATTAATATTTAGGGGGGGCTACCATACAAAATGTTTTTTTTTTCGGTTTGTTATAGATAATGGTACGGAACCCTTCGTGCGCGAGTCCGACTCGCACTTGGCCGGTTATTGTTACTTTATTTTTTAAGTTATTAACTTGGTGAATTATTACTAATTACTCAATTTTCACTCAGAAAAGATTTTTGCAAACTTCATTGAATTAACCACTCAAGCCATCCAACTTCCCTCAAAGAAAATCCGAGCCTACCGTAAGTTTGCACAGCATCCTTTTTTAACCGACTTAAAAAAAGGAGGGGGTTATCAGTTTGGTTGTGTCATAGACGAAATTGGTATTATATTGAACCGATTTCAAAAATTCTTTCTTTGATAGAAAGGGAAGCCCAATAGTTTGGTCCCATTTTTCGAAAATCAGGATTCGATCCAGTAGTTAGGTTTATACATGAAAAAACTGTGAAGTTTAATTTGTTTTTACCTGGATGACATTATACATCCAGCCTTTTCGGTGTTTATAGTCATTGTTACGAGACAAACCATGCCTGTTCGGAAGTGACCTTTTGTCAGATCAGAGCCACGCATCTTACGTAGATGCGTCACGGCGCCAAATGTTAAATCAATCAAGTATATTAATTTGTGGCGGTCTAACCATTTAGGATGATTTCGCCAATTATCCGTGATTTGTAGATTACACTGTATTTGGACAAGTTCTCTTTCGAGAAGCTGGAAATGTAAGTGTTGATTTGTTCTCCGTTAACACTAACTACCCGGGAAGCATGTGAAGAGCTGTAGGTTCCAAGTATTTGTTGTCCGTTAACACTAACTACCCGGGAAGCATGTGAAGAGCTGTAGGTTCCAAGTATTTGTTGTCCGTTAACACTAACTACCCGGGAAGCATGTGAAGAGCTGTAGGTTCCAAGTATTTGTTGTCCGTTAACACTAACTACCCGGGAAGCATGTGAGGAGCTGTAGGTTCCAAGTATTTGTTGTCCGTTAACACTAACTACCCGGGAAGCATGTGAAGAGTTGTAGGTTCCAAGTATTTGTTGTCCGTTAACACTAACTACCCGGGAAGAATGTGAAGAGCTGTAGGTTCCAAGTATTTGTTGTCCGTTAACACGAACTACCTGGGAAGCATGTGAAGAGCTGTAGGTTCCAAGTATTTTCTTTCGGTCGGAATCAACTGCCTCCCCAAAAGAACATTCACTGAAGAAAAAGACAAGAAAATACATAGAAAGACACAAATAGACATAGATATAGACATGCGTCACAAAGGGCATCCAGACTGTGGAAAGTTGGACAGGTTAACAACCGGGTCACTTTGGTGAATGGGGATGCTGATGTTTCCGTCCACACGGTGGATCCATGTGAATATGTGGTGCACACAGAAGTGGAGGCAGTGTGGATCTACAGTGTGGACGGAAACATCCACATACGTCAAGGTTCGTCAAGGTCCGTCAAAGTTCCACGTCATGACGTCACCCAGCTCTATACTATCTTCAGACGTCTAGATTTCCCGCCATAATTAGTGATGGGCGTTAATTAATTAAATGATTTAATCAACAATGACCATCAATGCACCGCGTCAGTCTAGTGAAGCGGTTCATATGAACTAGCGCAAAAAGTGCAAGTGTAATATGAAGAAGATATTGCGAGTGAGATCTTTGCCGGGATTGGAGGAGACTGACAGTATTCCGCTTACACAGGTTTGAACTACCAACTCTATTCCTAAACAGGTATTGAAAAAAAACGGTAATCACTTCGAACATAAATAATTGAATTAAAGTAGGTATGTGAAAGCAATGCATTTTATTCATTTTAGAAATCATGTTTCATAGAGCCATTTACTGCTTAAGACCTACACAATCGATATCTAAATAGAAATAATGTACTTAATTATTTTTTTTCAAAACAACCGGGTTCGGCTCCCCAGCTGAGTACAGTTTTTTTTAAATATATGAATGCAGTTTTTCTTCTTATTAAAATCGATGACATGGTTCCTAACGACAGATTTTCGCATGTTTTATAGTTTCAGACTGTCCCATACTGACCGATTTAAATGAGACACCCTGTATATGCCCCCTGTCACGAAACATTTTGACGTTTACTTGTTTGTGATGTCGCTGTTTCTGGTTCCCACGATACAGGGTATCCTAGTGTGGGGCCAGAAGCAATTTATGTGCCTGTTAGTAAATGTTTATGTTTATTTAATACAATGTAAACATAATAAGCCCTTGCCACACTATATGTTTAGGTTACATAATAATAACGCTCATTACCCGTTTATCAGGGTTTTCCCGTTTGAAGATAACCAGAATTGGCAACAAAATTAAAAAAATAAATACAGATTTATGGTAAAAACTTGTTCAAAAACCGGCCAAGTGAGCTACGTAACCCTTTCGCTTTTTAAACTTTTTAAATTACTATAATAAAGAAGGGTCAACTTTAATCCTAGTTACAAATATATTATTATTTCCATGCTATCTCGCTCAAACACTCACGCGAGACATCGTCTGCAGTTGCGTCTCGGGTAAATGAAACTCTTTGAATATTAGACAGGCGGTTATTTCTCAAATTGCTTCTGCTTTCAACGGCTAACGGCGTTTAGTGAAACTTTTTGACACAGGGTTTTTTTAGACTAATTCGACCCGGCTGACGAGGGCTGAACACGATTCTGCCCGGTGTCAACTCCTTCTGCCCTCCCTTCCCCCCCTTTCCCCCCAACTCTTTGTCTCTGAACGAAACGTGCGAATGAGAAGGTAAAATGTCAAAAATAAGGTTTGGTGGAATCAGAGAGTCATATCTAATAGGGTAATATTGCTTTTGTGGAAACAAAAAAAAATTGAGGCCGTGAAATTAGTAGAAATTTTATTTCAATTTTGTGAAACCGATAATTAATTTACGACGATACCTAGTGCATTGTCGCGCGGAAACGCTAGCCGCCATGATGTTTTGCTCGTGACGCCACTCCGATAGTAAACACACGAGACGACTGCAAAGACCAAGTACTAATTTACGTCGAGGGATACCATCGGACGGAGTGACGTCAAGTCGGAATCAAAATGGCGAATGGTGTTTTAGTCAAATGACAAACTGAGTAGAAAACAAGACTTTTCAAATTGAATTATAAAATTTACATCGCGTTTTCATGGATTAATATCGACAATTCTCGTTTAGCGTTTTGGGTATCTACCTCGGACATGCATTCTTAGTTTTATTCTTTCATGGTCCATAATACCGTATTTCAAGATAAGACATAGGTAGGTCTGTACACGTAACTAAAGTAGTTTTGTAAACTAGATAACGTCAGTTTGTGGAAGGTAAACTAAAGTTTTAGGGTTCGACTGAGATTCTAAAATCTCTACATTTGTTTTACTTAAATAAGGTTTTTACTTGTTGGTCTTTTTTAAAAGTATTGAGGTCAAATTGAATAGGTTGTGGGCCAGCTGGACAATTCAAAAGATTCATAATGTTAATTTATTTAGTGCTTTGTCATCTTTTCTCAAGGCAAGGCAGCGGATTAAAGTTTTTCGGAGACATTACCCATTGAGGAAACCCTAACTGGTTTTCCTTAAATAATGTATAGATAGGTACTTTTCAAGACTTGAAATTGCAAAATAAACATTGAAACCTTTTGTGCATTTTGCATTTTACAACGAACTTCTTTTTTAATCAAAAAATCAAAGAAAGCTAATTTCAAACTTTACAGAACCACTAAATAATTCAGGCACACAACAGAATAATCTAATTTCCCTTTTTATTTGTCTCTGCTATTTGCCTGTCTCACAGTTGTATGTAATGTCTTTGATAAAACTTAGTTTTGCCACATATTTCATGCGTTTTGGATATTATTGTTGTGTTAATTAACAGAAGAACAAGGCAATTAATTAGTCTTCTTGACCTATTTTTTTCGTAAGCAGTTAAAGTGACTTTTAAAATCACCGAAAACTTATTGAAAATTACTAAAGTTTCTTAAGGACTGAAGCCACCCAGTTGTTTAATAAATGCTTATTCTATATTGTTTATCAAAACCTCAATTGCATGTGAATACTTTTTAACTACTTTACTCGTTGTAAATTATCACCTAATCTGTTACAGACCTACTTTAAACAATGCTATTTGTGGTATCGATTTATTTTCGCGATTATCTATAGTAGTGACCGAGTAATTAAGAGCTAGGCATGGTTAAGCATTCGATTAAGGCGCCCGTCCAGCTAAAATGCCCAACAGATTGAGTTATTCCAGCAGATTGAGACACTTTCTGAATCCAGAAAAAATATATGTTATAAAATAGTCCCTTTCCTAAAAATTTAGTGTTTGAAAATATCATAATCACACTAATATTATATTATAATATTATAATCGTGAAAGTTTGTGTGTGTGTTTATATGTTTGTCAGTCTTTAGCGCTGAAACGGCTGGACGGATTTAATTGAATTTTGAGATGTGTATAGATCATACCCTGACTTAAAAAATAGGCTACATTTTATCCCGAAAAATAATCACTGATTCCGTCGGATGTTCAAAATGCATCCATAAAAAGTTTTCATAAATCACTCACTAGATGGCGCTGCATTTATTTTACATCGCGGTATGGTTTGGTTTCAAGCATACTTCATATATGCCGGCACTGACACGCACTGACTGAGGTTGTTCTGTTGATTTATTGCTAAAGTTTCTCTCTCTCTCTCTCATCTCGATAGTTGGTCTCTTTTGTCTTGATAATTACAACAAGGTATTCTATTTATAATTTCTGATAGGTTAAAGGTTAACTGTGGTTCTTTCGCATAGAATTGTAATTGGCATTGTAACTTTTTAAATTGAGAATGCCTCGCAAACGCAAAACAAATCTTTCGTCGAGCTCACTTGCAAGGAGCGCGAACTAAGAAGATAGCTAGACAGCAAGAATCTTCTGTTCATGCTGAACAGCGGAGAATTGAGCAAGCGGCGCGTCAGGCAAATTCTCGAGCATCTGAAACCTCAGCGCAGGCTGATGCTCGACGTCACCGGAACGCTAACCGCATTGCATCTCAGATTGCTCCGGAGACACAAGAGCAGTCGGCGCAATACGTCGTAGTAGACAATAGCTGGATAGTAGTCCCTTACTCGCCGGTCTGCATCTTGCGGGTGAGGAAACTCCCACTTGCAATATAAGCAAGAGCAGTGGTCGTGGAGCTCTGGTGCAGCAATGCAAATTGATCGTGTGGGATGAATGCACGATGTCACACAAGCGTGCGATTGAAGCGCTCGACCGCAGCTTGCAAGACATCCGTGGCAACCGCACGTTAATGGGTGGAGTGGTCGTCTTGCTCGCAGGTGACTTCCGGCAGACGCTGCCGGTCATTGAGCGCGGCACTCCGGCAGACGAAATCAACGCTTGCCTCAAAGCTTCACCAATATGGGCAAAGGTAGAGAGATTGCACCTCACAACTAATATGAGAGTCCAGCTCCACAACGACCAAGAATCCGGAATCTTTGCTCAAAACCTCCTCAAAATCGGCGAAGGCCGCATGGCAATGGATGCGGAAGGCCTTATCAAATTTGAAAGCCACTTCTGTAATGTTGTAACCTCGGAAGAGATCCTAATACATATGGTTTTTCCGAGCTTACAACAAAACATGAGCAACGAGGAGTGGTTGTGTGAAAGAGCCATCATGGCGCCAAAAAACGAGTCGGTGGGAAAAATTAATAAAAAAATTATCGATCAAGTCCCGGGTGTGGTAACTACTTACACATCAATCGATACTGTGATGACCAATGACGATGCAAAAACATACCCAGTAGAGTTTCTTAACTTTTTAGAGCTTTCGGGAGTACCGTCACACAAGTTGGAACTGAAGGTGGGTGTGCCTGTCATACTGATGCGTAACCTGGATGCTCCAAGGTTGTGCAATGGCACCAGGTTACGCATCACGGAGCTGAAAAGGCACATCGTGCAAGCCACCATCATCACCGGCGAGGCCAGGGGAGAAACGGTATTGATACCGCGAATACCTATTATCCCAACGAACTTGCCCTTTCAATTCAAACGCCTGCAGTTCCCATTGAAAGTGGCCTTTTCAATAACTATTAACAAGAGCCAAGGGCAAACATTAAAAGTGGCAGGCATTCATCTGGGCACCCCATGCTTTTCGCACGGGCAGCTCTACGTTGGCTGTTCACGTGTATCGAGAGCTAGAAATCTCTATATTTACGCAGAGAACAACAAATCTCGGAACGTTGTTTACAGAGACGTATTGCAGTATATTTCTGTCTCTCGGTGCATTTCACGACTGTTTGCGATACTCAACATTCTAAATGATTTAATTTCCGGACATGTGTACAAATATACTTACAACGGTTCTCTATGTTGGAATACCAGAAACTCTTACAGAATTATTTTTGTTCTCTTTTTTAAACACATCAGGTATATTACTACAAATGTGCACAATCCAAAGAATGGCGTAAATCCGACTACTACGCGGGCGAAGCCGCGGGTAAAAGCTAGTGTCATCATAAAGTATATGAAAAAAATTATAAACGAATAGTCCTTTTTTACCTAAATCGAGTTATTCCAGCAGTTCTACGAGGAATATTGGTTTGATTCTTGTGTCTATAAAAGTGTGTAGGAGGCGCCGCCACAGGAACGCCAACTTATACTTGCCACTCTGTTGCACGATTGTGAATAACAATCGCTAAGCCACTCGATTGTAGAAATCATTCAAAGTATTCGAATAATCCTAAAACAATCGATAATCGAGGTAGTCGTGAAGCGTGAGCTGCGTGAGTGGTTTCATTCGTTTTGATATTCGATAGTTTTATGCTCATGTAAAAGTAAACTCTATGCTCTGAGAAAAAGTATCTAATTTTGTGTGGAAAATTCTATCAGAAAACCATCGAAATTCATGAATACTACCTAACGGAAACAACTACCTACCAAACGGAAACATTGTCACATGTTAGTTCTAGGTAACCAGTCATGAACTCTCTTAGCACATATCATAAGTTGCTCATCCTTATGAATATAGATATAATCATCTAAAAAGAACGCTGCAGTGGTAGGCGATTTACGCCAATTTGTCCATGCAGGTAAGGACGCTATTGCCATGCATATTACCACATTCTTTTCCGCAAATTACACCAGTGTACCCATACATATAAGAAAGCTATTGCCATGCACCGCTCCATCGCCTCCAGCGTTTTTAGGGTTCCGTACCCGAAGGGTGCAAAACGGGACCCTATTACTAAGACTTCGCTGTCCGTCTGTCACCAGGCTGTATCTCATAAACCGTGGTAGCTAGACAGTTGAAATTTTCACAGATGATGTATTTCTGTTGCCGCTATAACAACAAATACTAAAAAACAAAAGAAATTTAATATTAAGGGGGGCTCCCATACAACTAACGTGTTTTTTTTGGGGTTTTTTATAGATAATAGTACGGAACCCTTCATGCGCGAGTCCGACTCGCACTTGGCCGGTTATTTTATGTGACGCAAAGTATACCTATATCCAAGATGTTTTCCTAAAAAGCGTCATATTACAATAAAACATCACTCGGTAATACGCACAGCAGTTAGTAGATCAAATAGGTTATATATAATTCAGACTGTCTTCCTAAATGGAAATGGGGCGTAATGCTTTGATATATTTTAATTTGAACGATAGGTACGTCCATACATGTTTTATTTATTTATTGAACAAAAATCCACAGCTATACATAAAATAAAACAAAAATTTTGATTTAATAAGTCAATTGAAGATTTCACTATGTAAAAAGTCAATTACTTATGAACAAGTGAGGTTTACATTTCAAGAGACAGGTAGTCAGGTACATACATAAACAATAAAATCTGATGTGTAGGTGGGGTAGGTACATGTATCTAGATCATAATCTTATAATTATCATTGACACGCACTAGCATACCGTTGTTCTGAAACTTTGGTTTCCGGCGTCGCGATCTCGTGATGCGGGATGAGGCATGGCTGCGCGGCGGGAAAAGCTAGGCCACGCCCAAACCATGAAAAAATCTGGCAAACACCAGAGCCTTAAGTGGTTACAATGATTGCGCTAAAGCGATATGGAGCAGGTGTGTTAGAACTTGATATAAATAATAATAATAAATATGGCCTTTTAATGTCCCCACCGAGAGGCACGGGCCTTGAAGAAGTAGAACTTGGTATTTTATTATTTTAAATACTTTGCCATTTGAATGAAACAGCCATTGTCGTCATTACCATTCTTCCCAAGTGAGAGGTCCCTGGTTCGAACCCTAGTGAGGAGGACAAAATAAAGTCCCCATGACGATGACGATGACCCTATCCTAGTGTGGGCAAAAATATTGCACTTATTCGGTTTTGCCAGAACACCCTGAACGAGAGCATCTCATAGGATTGTCAATTGTTTCTAATGCTAAAGAATTTGCTGTTTAAATTAGTTTCGTACAACTAAGGGATAGAAACTATGATACAACAAATGTTAGCTACACATAATAATAAAGAATCTGTGGCTACACCCAGTAGATCATACAGCCAACGCCATCTCTTGGCGGACAGCCGAACCACGTCACGTCTAACCAAGCGAATTGATTCTCGTAGATCCCGGAGCACCACCTCAGCTCTGCGTCCGCGTTCAGCGACGGCGACCAGACCCAAGATGACGACCGGGTGCTGACCGATGATGATAGAGCCAAGTGAGTAACAAAACATATGACATAGCGTCACGCTTTTTTCCATACATCCCATACAGAGGCTCATCATGACGAGGGGTTAGCTGATCGCTGCAGCTATGGATGCAGTAATTAAAGTTTCCTCACGATGTTTTCCATCAATGTTAGAACGTCCAATAATCCATAAGTCCATTGGTACATTGTCACCAGCATTGTGATTCGAACCTCCATCTTCTATGTGAGAATTATTCTATCACTATAGTTCTCGCGTTACTATTACTACCAGTATTAGTAACATTAGTAACACTCCATGGTAACACTGGTAGACCACAGAAAGTCTACGTACTTATGTCGGCGGCCGATCGTAGAATCGGGCACACACATCGTGTGCCGTTATTTTCCCCGCCATTTCATGATATGCCCAAGCAATTGCTGGGCACATCATGATGTGGCGGGTTTTAACGAAAACATGACTTTTTGAAATTTTCATTCAGCACAACGTGACGTTTTTTGTGTTATACATGTCAAACGAACACGAAGATTATTCGGGGGCTTCGCTACGCTCGCCCCCTTTAGTCTTCACCTAAGCTACCGCAGTTATCTTTTCATGATATTTCACGATTGGATTTCCCAATTCTACGATCGGCCGCCGACACATACATTACGTTACTTCTTTTCTCAGCAGAGGGCCTACCCATAATAAAGAATACTTGAGTGAAACAGTAAGAAACCTATGCCTTTTACTCTGTGGCGGGAGTAACCTAAATAAAATAAAATAAAAAACCGGTCAAGTGCGAGTCGGACTCGCGCACGGAGAGTTCCGTACCAGTATCTTTAAAAATAGCAAAAAAACTAATGTATGGGAGCCCCCCCTAAATATTAATTTAATTTTAATTTAATTATTTACTTTTTAAGAAAATAATATAATCAATATATTGTGAACATTTTAAGCAGAACATACCTGCTACTAGTATCAATATCGAGCAAAAATTAGCAAAAAAATCACGTTTGTTGTATGGGAGCCCCCCTTAATATTAAATTTCTTTTGATTTTTAGTATTTGTTGTTAAAGCGGCAACAGAAATACATCATCTGCGAAAATTTCAACTGTCTAGCTACCACGGTTCATGAGAAAAAGCCTGGTGACAGACAGACGGACGGACGGACGGACAGCGAAGTCTCAGTAATAGGGTCCTGTTTGGCACCCTTCGGGTACGGAACCCTAAAAACTATCGTGAACAGACAGTTGAGAAAGACTCTACCAGCGTGCTAGAATTGAAGCGAATAGCGATGCTCTACTTTTTCTCCGAAGCGTCTTAGATTTCGCAACTGTAGACAGGTCATCGCTCGAACATGGCCATTTCCTTATTAGTTGACCTCTTATTGCACAATGCACGCTCCCTCCAACACTTATGCGATCAGTCACTCCTTGAGTGGTGTGGTACCACAGTCTTCCAACTTCCAACGACCTCTTGGTACTTGAGTGACGTTTACAGAGGGGGCGCTAGTTCGACGCAACCTAATGGCCTACGCACACTGGGACGGCATGGCAAGGGATTTTAAGTTTTTACCAATGGACATTCAAACTTATCGATATAGAAATAAGACATACATTGCTATGGTTTGAAATAATGGCGAAGCAGCCCGCGGGATGCCACGGCATTATTTGAAACAATATCAATTTATGTCTTATTTCAATATCGGGACGTTTGAATGTCCATTGGTAAAAACTTGCCATGCCGCCGTCCCTGGTCTGCGTAGGTTTTGATGCAACGAATCTATCAAAAGGAGTTGGTTTCACCTGTCATCGCGTACCAGAATATCGTTGAAAAACTGTACGGGCTTGATTCTCTATCTCTGACAGGTCTACAACTCGTAATTTGATAAGTATTTTAAAGATTTCAACTAGGGATTTGCCCGTCAGTCTTAAACGCAATCAAAATAGGCTCTGGAGAGGCGTCTACCATCCTAAAACGATTGATTGCGATTCTGATTGATGGCAGAGATACTCAGAGAATCGGGCTATGATTGTATGAAATTTTTATTCAGAACATTATTGGATTATGTTTTTTTGACCAGACATCATTATTAAGCCGCGTTTCTAATGCAAGGTTAGTATATTAGGTGGCATCATGGATGAAGCGTCATTCGAGAAAGTCCCTCGTTGGTGGCAAAGACCTTGTTCAAGTTCAGTTTTCTCCAACATACGAGTATACTTATTTCAAATTAAGGATCATACGGATAATATCACAGCACAGACTACCTATATATGATATACCTTTACATCATCCGAGCTCAGAAAAGAGGTTTTGCAACTGTCAAAACAGTCCTTGAAAGTTCGCGTTTCCGAAGCCGGGCAATGATAATTGAAACAAAAAGTAAACTTTAGAAAAAACCGACTTCCACAAACCCTATTTGATTAGATTGAGTTTAATACAAACTGTAACCCCTTATCCCCCCCCTTGGGGAATTAATTTTGTCAAATCCCGTCTCAGTGCTACCCCACGCTACTAAGGAACCCCTGTACAAAGTTTCATGGCTCTAGGTCCACCGGTTTAGGCTATGCGTTGCCTACCCGTCAGCCACGCATTGTATTTGTACCTAGTATTGAGCAGATCTGGTGGCCATATGAGGTCTTCATCAGCAGTTCCGCATCACAATATTATGCTTACCATGTGCATTTGCACGAGTTATTATGAAAAATACAAAAATCACTATAGGTCTGCCTATAATATTTGAAGAGTTCCCTCGATTTCTCCAGGATCCCATCATCAGATCCTGACCTGGTGTCAATGGGACCAATGGGAAGGTAAACCCTTTCAAACAAAAAAATAATTTTTCAAATTGGTCCACCCGTTTAGGCGCTATCGGGGAACATACATAAAAATAATAATAAAAAAAAAAAAACAAACATCCGGACGAATTGTAAACCTCCTTTGGGAAGTCGGTTAAAAACTAGAAATCGTTCCATTTTCAAACAAGTACACACGTTTAAATGGTTCATGTCATGACGATGAACCTACCACAGACTACCCTACTATTCAGACTACACAGTTGAAACTTGGTATGTAGATGTATTCTGTAAACCGCTTTACGATTTTGTACAAAAATTTAAATAATAAAATAGACAGACCCTTCCAAAGTGGAAAAAATTGTGCCCCCCCCCCTCTAACTTTTAACGAACATTTGTTTGAACAAAATACAGTAAGCAGTTTTTAAGATATAAAACATTTATTAAAAACCGCAAAGATAACTTTGTCATTCATACAAACACTATAAAAAACAAGGTTACATAACAAACATCAAGGGTTTTAATTACTTGCTACTACGGAACCCTTCATAGGCGAGTCCGACTCGGACTTGGCCACTTTTTTGGTGCACTTGTGCAAAAATGGTTGAGTCGTAGCTTTTATCGAAAACAAACAACATAATGATAATAATTAACTCTACTCAGGATGACATTTAATTAGCTGACCATATTTTGAGGAATGATAGTTCCCATCATTATGAAGAACTTTCCACAAGGAACACAGGGTCACAACCGAAAAAAAAAAATTGGGTCTGCCATAGTAACTTGAAATCTTGTTACCAAGCCATTAAAAAGCACATAAACATAATGTAAACTTATTCTAATTAGATAAAAATGTACATATTTGATATTAAATAGATCCAAATAATTGCATGCTATATGTTGTGTTGTCAAGTTCTATATTAAGAATTTAATGCGAACCTATAATTGGAACTTATTCATAAGAATTCCTATCATGTAACTTTATCATAACTGTGTATTCTGTTGGTTCGCTTACAAAATAAAATAAAATAAATCAGCTGATCGGGGCAATGTAATGGGGGACGAAATTATTTTTTCATTTGCAATTATTTATGTTTCATGGGGAAAGTTGTTCATAATGATGGGTTATATCATTCCCCAAAATGTGGTCAGCTTATTAAATGCCACCCTGTATGTGTAAGCATGTACTTCTTTTATACATTCCTTATTGAGTGAAAAACTTTCAAGAAAACCACAGTCAAACCTACGAGTGTGTGCGTGCTATCGCACAAATAAAGAATGTGAGTTTGTTTGTGTTTTAAGAATGTAGAGTCAGGCAGAAAGGTCTCGAACTATCGTAGGAAAGTGATATGTTATGCGCATACATACTCTGTACACCTATTTAATGTGCGAGTTTTCATTGAGACTAAAACCTAAGTACTTACTTTTTTCAATACAAGACAATTATGTAAATAATTAAAATTGCTTCTAATGCATTTTTCCCTTTACTGTATAAGAGTGTATGGACTTGGCAGTGAGGTTTTTTTTGAACCCAAACCATGAAAAAATCTGGCAATACCCAGAGCGTACTCACCTAATACTTATCTTAAAAGTAAAATAATACCAATCGTTGTTGCACTTATTTATTTCATTTTAGAAGTTTAAACAAATTATTGTAAGTACCTACCTAGTTTGTTTTGTTTCCAACAACACAAAATACATTTTTCTTTTATCACTAGGAAAATTTATTCAAAAAGTCAATAAAAGTCAGGCCACAGCACAGGAAAATAAATATACCCTAATTGAGAATCCTTCACAAATAAAATCTAGGACGCAAATCCGGAAAGACCTGTCTTTAAGAATTAATGTGCATAATAAAACAAGATTATGATCGCACCGTTTTCTCATGAACGCATGAGCATGACTGCAATCTGCATATTCAGCCATACTGCGCTAACGCAACTACGTCGTCGGTCAGTAAGCCCGCGGCTTTCCCGCGCGTTCCGTGTTCAAATCTGCTGACATTTTATTTTTACTTGTATTTTCTATTTATTTTTCTTTTCTTTATTCGTCCGATAGTATTGCTGGCCAGTGTTAAATCGCGTCAAACGCTGCCTGCCTGTGTTCTAATTGATAACATATTTATTTTCTATTCTAGTACATTTGTTCGATTTTTGTTTGGCCAGTGTAATTCTTTCAATCTTCAACTTCAATTTTCAATCTATCCCTTTTCGTTAGATCACTTGTCTATTTATTTCATCTTATTTCTGCGGAAATAATAATCGGAACTATTCAATTTGTGCGACTTCTATTTGCCGTGTAGGTACAAGTGAAAACTTAACTGAACGTAGCAGTGGGATCTTTAAGTGTTTCTGAAGCACTAGCACTAGCACTAGCACTAGCACTAGCACTAGCACTATTCTCGTGAGTATCAAAATCACCTTTTTGCTAAAGAAGATGCTGACGTAAAATTGATTAAGTGGCTAAACTACGAAGGCTCAAAATCGTGCCTTCTCTTAGCCAATACTCTAATTTGCTAGAAAATGTAGGTACCTATACTTACTCATACTTATAATGCATTTTCAATATAGCATCACATTAATTTCGTATCAATAAACCTATAATGGCCTTCGTCTTCTGACCTACTGCCATGATAACAGCTCGTGGTTTATTGAGGCAGTCAGTCTTTCTAGATAAATCTGCAGTAGAATATAATCCATAATATCACAGATTATTAGATAAATATCTGGTTACCGAGCTTTGCTCGGCGGTTGGTGGTACAAACACAATAAAACATTATATTCATATCATCAGACTGCATTATGGTGCTCTGTTTTTGAACAGCTGCAAACGAGAAGCAAACAAGAAGGTTGAATAGCAGATGATGAACTAGATTAGACCTTATTTGACTTTTTGTGTGAATTTTCCGAAGACGCGCCAAAAAGTTTAAATCAAATTTTATGTTCTAGAGCATAAAATAAAATCTTCGTCTAAATCTCAGACTCTGACAAAGGTCGTCAGGTAAACAGCCACATACACCTATGCTAAGTGCCACTGCCGGCGGCCAGAGCCGGCTGCGGAGGCACGTCAAAAAAAAAGTTTAATGGCGGGAAGTCCTTATTTTTTCTCGGTAATTTCAATTTGCAATTATATCATAATATTTACTTTTTTGCAATATTTCTGTTTAATTTCCTCACAATCGAAGTTAAAAGCAGAGTGTACATAAGACTCGTACATAAAACCCATTTTACCCTCGACATGAGTATCCACCAAATGGTGCGTTTTATGCCCTTGTTGTACAATCTACTATTTGATTGTCATTGCAATTTATGCCTTATTTTCATTGCACTAAAGTGAACTTGCCAATCCTATTGCGCAGCAATGAGAAAAGCATGAAAACTCTTAAATACGCCATTTTTCAGTTATGAGACCTAGCTCGATCGATTTTTACCCCCAAAAACCCTTATTGCTTTCATCGAAAATTACAGCCCCATTTTTTAGAACACAAAACATATAATCGTTACATACAAATATTCCTCGTATTATAGGGTATTGGCTACCGCTCGGCTCGGACCAACATTAAAGTGATAACCCGAGCATAAGATTGTTGTCTAAACCTATCGTAAATAATGACGAGTGATTATTCCTATGCTAATTATGTAACTGTGTGCTTAAATGTTATTTCTATGAATGTTCTTACGCATAGAGAGGTAGAGCTTTTTCAAACTAAAGTGACGCGCCCCACTACCCGGCACTTCACGTCATCTCAGTTTGAACAAGCTCTAAAGTGACGCGCCCCACTACCCCGCACTTCACGTCATCTCAGTTTGAACAAGCTCTAAAGTGACGCGCCCCACTACCCGGCACTTCACGTCATCTCAGTTTGAACAAGCTCTAAAGTGACGCGCCCCACTACCCCGCACTTCACGTCATCTCAGTTTGAACAAGCTCTAAAGTGACGCGCCCCACTACCCGGCACTTCACGTCATCTCAGTTTGAACAAGCTCTAAAGTGACGCGCCCCACTACCCGGCACTTCACGTCATCTCAGTTTGAACAAGCTCTAAAGTGACGCGCCCCACTACCCCGCACTTCACGTCATCTCAGTTTGAACAAGCTCTAAAGTGACGCGCCCCACTACCCCGCACTTCACGTCATCTCAGTTTGAACAAGCTCTAAAGTGACGCGCCCCACTACCCGGCACTTCACGTCATCTCAGTTTGAACAAGCTCTAAAGTGACGCGCCCCACTACCCCGCACTTCACGTCATCTCAGTTTGAACAAGCTCTAAAGTGACGCGCTCCACTACCCCGCACTTCACGTCATCTCAGTTTGAACAAGCTCTAAAGTGACGCGCTCCACTACCCCGCACTTCACGTCATCTCAGTTTGAACAAGCTCTAAAGTGACGCGCTCCACTACCCCGCACTTCACGTCATCTCAGTTTGAACAAGCTCTAAAGTGACGCGCTCCACTACCCCGCACTTCACGTCATCTCAGTTTGAACAAGCTCTAAAGTGACGCGCCCCACTACCCCGCACTTCACGTCATCTCAGTTTGAACAAGCTCTAAAGTGACGCGCTCCACTACCCCGCACTTCACGTCATCTCAGTTTGAACAAGCTCTAAAGTGACGCGCCCCACTACCCCGCACTTCACGTCATCTCAGTTTGAACAAGCTCTAAAGTGACGCGCCCCACTACCCCGCACTTCACGTCATCTCAGTTTGAACAAGCTCTAAAGTGACGCGCCCCACTACCCCGCACTTCACGTCATCTCAGTTTGAACAAGCTCTAAAGTGACGCGCCCCACTACCCCGCACTTCACGTCATCTCAGTTTGAACAAGCTCTAAAGTGACGCGCCCCACTACCCCGCACTTCACGTCATCTCAGTTTGAACAAGCTCTAAAGTGACGCGCCCCACTACCCCGCACTTTACGTCATCTCAGTTTGAACAAGCTCTAAAAGCTCGAGTTTCCGTGCTGTTATTCTAGTACCTAAGATTTTTTATCTAATGTCATAGAAGTAGCCATTCTTTTTAATAGGTTGAAATTTCTTTAACCCTTAAATGAATGAAACTACTTACTACCTCTTTGCCCCTTACCCCACACAGAATCCCCCTCCGCTCCCCCCGCCGCGGCCCGCGCCGTCTTGGCCGCAGTGAGTTCAGCATGGACGACGAAGACTACTCGCCGAGTAACTCTGTCACTTCTGTCAACTCTCTCGCTAGTCTGCTCAAGGAGAAACTGCAGGTAATAGCAGATACTTTCTGTCTCTGTCAACAGCAGATACTTTCCAACGATATTTTGGCATACCGTGCCACGTGGAACTAACGCTATAATAATAAGTTTGTTGCGTTAAATTATGTAGAACTAGCGCCCCCGCATAGACATTACTCAAGTACCAAAAGATCGTTGGTAGATTGTAATTCTGTCAACAGTAAGGCTACGTTCGGGAACGAGTTAAAAATTCACTCGGAAAATGAAAAGAGATAAGCATAGTTTGACAGCTGTCAGGTTATGAACCAGGGTGAGAAATCGCAATTGCCAAAGTGAAAATCACTACCTGAGCCGTTCGAAAATACTGTTTGACAGATATCAGGTAACAGTTCGCTTACCCTTGGTTTCACTCGGGTGGTTACCGAACGCTCTAGGGTGATTTTCGCATCACTCGGAGTAATTATTACTCGTTTTCGAACGTACCCTAGATACAGTCTTCCAACGATCTTTTGGCTGATGAGTGACGTTTATAGGGGGCGCCAGCTCTACGCAACTTAATACAACGAACCTTTCACCAACCTTTCACTTCTCATTGGTCATCTTACACCTGTTCCAAAAATAGTTGGAAAGCCGTAACTAACTTTATTTAACTTTAGGGGATAACTAAATAAAAGATGTTAGAAGAGTGACCAATCAGAAAGTGTCGACTCATTCTTATTTATTTCGTTTAATGTTTTAACGTTGACATTTGAACGGTGGTGACTAGGGCTCTGAAGTATGATCCAAACCTAAATCTGAATATACTCAGAATTTTTTCTTAGTAACTTCTATTTTTTTAAGAAAAAAATTGGAATGTAGTAAGTTTATCTTATTAAGTAAAGAGATTTATTCTAGTGGACTAATGATATAATATATCAAACATAGTTTTGCTAAGGAATAACTTTTCTTCTTCCAGAGCATACCCCAGAAAATACGCAAAAAGCCCACAGACTACAAGCTCCGAGCTTTCGTGTGCCTTATGTTCTTAGCCATAGTGTTCTTCGTGGGTTTCGCGTACGTCCTGTATCACCAGCAGGCGCTGACGAAGGCCTACTTTGACAGCGTGCAGTTTAACGAACCTAAGAGATTGGTCAGGGTGGTCAATAAGGATGATGTGGAGATCCTGAGGGCTAGGCTGGGTAAGTGGAGCTACAGAGTCTAAAACAACCTTGTTATATTGGACTAGGTTGTTTTAGAGCTCATAAATACATGATCAGAATGCGCGTCGGCAGTAGCAACAGCTGTCAACAGCACCCTATTGTCGCACATTATAACTATTCAGTATAATGTTCGCACTTACACGCATACTGATTAAGTCTGTGGTGTGGTGGTGTGTGTGCGTGGGGAACCATTTGCCATAGACTTTATAGAATAAATAAGAGACGAATTCAGAGCATCGACATCTTCTCATATAAAAATATTCCAAGGCCGGCATTCTACTCGTAGCAATACACACACAAAGTGATGACTTTTATTACAGTTGTTGTAATTGCATCATTATTAGGCTTTCGATCATAATCCATGCTTATTTTTTCTTTCAGCGGTAAACATCGAAGGTAAAAGCAAGGCGTTTCCGTGTTTACCTGAACATAGAAGACAGGATGGTTCAGAATGCCTCGAGTGGCTCCACAATATGAGGTTCTATCTGAAGTGTCTTCCCCATGACCCTGGAGTAGATAACACTACCTGTTACTCCGTACATTGGAAATCCTTGAGACACGGTAAGAAATAAAAATATTTTTTGCATCTAACACCAGATTAGACATTATTTACAACGTTACCATAATGGCCACACACACACATGAAGAAGGAATATGCACTAAAAGATAAATTACGAAAGAAAAACACAAAGATACATCTCAATCTTATATCTTAAGAAAAAAAAAATATCAGCAATATTTTGAAATCAGACGTTTAGTTCAACTAACCGTTTGAACATTTCGTTGCAGATGTTTATCCTACAGACTGCTTCGACTGGACTGATACAAAGACACACTGGTACGGAGCAGGCCAGTCCAACAACCTCAGTTGGCCTCTAGACTCAGGGTCTATGGATTTCACTCCATTCATCACTGGAGACATGCAGAAATCACAACTCGGAAATGTTCTGACCAGATACATGATCAATTCTAAAGGAGCTGCTGTCATTATTGACGAAGAAACTCCTTTATATTTAGCCGTGAATAAAGGGAAAAATGAAATTTGTATCAGAGCAAAACACGATAATTTCGCCTTTGCAAACAAGCTAACTGAATTCCCAGAAATGAAATACAATATCTGTACTTCTAGGGATATGAAGTCTTTACATTCTTCAATTCATAGTCACCAGAGAGCTCCTTTGTGGGATGGTCTGAAACCGGCTGACATGCAGACATTAGAATCCCTGATCTCAGAGCCAGTGTGGCAAATAGCCCCAAGGTTCAAACACGAACTCCAAGCGGAAACGATATCAAAATACACAGAAGATGTAATAGACTTAGGTTTCTTGAAACAAGGGCACGTGCTGATAAACGAGTTTTGGCAAGACGAAATAGGCGATCTGACTGTCGATACTAGTCGATTTGAAACACTGAATATCACTGTAGATAAATTACATAGAAGAGGTTTTAAAGTAGTATTCACAGTGCAACCTTTTATAAGTACTGAAAGTATAAACTTTGCTGACTGCGTCCAGAAAAGATTACTCATTACAGAAAGAAATAGTGATAGAAGAATACCGGCACTAACAAGATTTAAGTCCTTGGCCAGCGCCGGAGTGCTAGATGTTACCAACAACCGCAGCGTTCCATGGATCTTAGATAAATTGCATGCAGTGATAGAAAAATACAATATAGATTCTTTCTACTTTGACCTAGGAACAGCATATGACATGCCACATTACTATCAGTGCGAAAAGCAGCTAATCAATCCAGATCAATACAAGACAGTATTTGTAAAGACATTTGAAAAACTCCTTAGTGTAATCGGTGTTTCTTCGGCAATATCTCTACCGAGGCCTCCTATATTCGTTTCGCTGCCTCCCTTTGAGTCCTCTTGGGGTGCTTTGAGACTAGTCATTCCTACAATGTTGACTTACGGTATAAGTGGGTACCCCTTCATAATGCCTGGTGCTGTAGGTGGCGACATCTATTGGCCGGGAAGTGAGCAATTCTTGCCTTCATCCAAGGGTTCTTTGGACGCGAATGTAACTAACTCGACTCAAGACAATGGGGTTGCTCTACCTGAAAAGGAACTTTATATGAGGTGGCTTCAAATGGCCACATTCTTGCCAGTGATGAAGTTTACTCATTTGCCGAGTAAATACAATGATGACAAGGTGCTGGAAATGGCGAAGAACTTGACATCGTTGAGGCAGAAAATAGTGAGTATCCATCCACCACCTATGTTAATCTTGAACAAAAGGTTATATTTAAAATCTCCTAAACCCTGGTCTAAGGGCACTTTTTTGTGTCATGCGAATATTATCGTCGTGAGTTTTACAAGAGATTGGATCGGCATGCGTGATAAAATACAGTTCAAATCCGCTGGCATGATAAAATCCGCAGGACACTTAAAGCTCTGAAAGACAGAACTCCACCTTTTGTCCAAATATTATATTATAAGTATTTTCAATTCAATTTAATGTACATTTTCCGAAATTGGGTATCTTATCCAAAAAAATGCTTATTTTCTAGACAAATCCTCCCTAGTCATTTTTTCACTTGTTGTACCATTTTATGTTTATTGAAATTGAAATATTTCTTATATCGCTTTCAGGTAACTCCGCTCCTACTCAAATTCAAACGTGAGGCTCTCGAAGAGGGTTTACCCCTTATCCGTCCATTGTGGTTGATATCCGGCGGAGACGCCACATTGATGGTGCAAGACGAGTTTGCTATCGGTGATGAGATTGTGGTAGCTCCAGTACTGTACAAGGGACAGACTACTAGGGAAGGTAAGGAATTGATGGCTTCTTTTTCTTCTTCTTCTTCTTCTTCTTCATCATCAGCATCATCAGCATCATCTTCTTAAGCAACTTCTACTTCTTCTTATTATTATTTTTCTTCTTATCACCAAATATTACGTGTAAACAAGTAATCTTGGTCGCAAACAGAAGTGACAGAGTTTTATAAAAAGATAGAAAAATATTTACTTGGAAGTGTATGCCCCTGTTTTAAATTTTCCTTGCAATAAAATTAGTGAACGTGCTTGAAAACTTACACTTTCCTTCAACCTGTAATTGTTTAAGCAACTGTTTTTGCGGAATTTTGGTGAATAAAGCTAACGAGGTGAATAAAGAAAACAGGGTTCACAAGCGTCCGTCCAAAGTCCACGGCCTGCGATTTCCAACCTACCCACATCGAGATAAAGTTCAAAACCTATGAACAAAACAGAACAAAAGATTTTTTTGTGGACGCTGGACGAGCTAGTAGAAAAGCCATATCTTTTGTTTGCAGTATACCTCCCAGCTGGCTTGTGGCAGGACGGCATCGACGGATCTCTACGTAAGGGCAACAGATGGATGCACGAGTACAAAGTGCCAGTCGACAGAGTTGCCTATTTCCTCCGAAAACCTGACGATTTGAGATTTAGGTAAATTTGACCAAGATTTTCAAGTAGAAAATGTATAATTTTCTATGGAATTTACATTCCATAGTGGATAAATAAAAAAATGGCCAATTTATTTAAAAACTATACTATTTGC
Source organism: Argyresthia albistria (assembly GCA_963457715.1). Taxonomy (NCBI): domain Eukaryota; kingdom Metazoa; phylum Arthropoda; class Insecta; order Lepidoptera; family Argyresthiidae; genus Argyresthia; species Argyresthia albistria. The sequence continues at coordinate 10,083,095 of OY735260.1, forward strand.
CAAATATTAAGGCAAAATAGATCAAATTATGCAATTTTACTTTTGCCTTGCTCATAAGAGCAAGATATGCGCGTTGAAATAACTACGTATTTCTAAGTATTTTTCCATGGTGGAATACTGACTACTAATCGTAGGATGAATGTTCAAAGAATATATCTAGTCTAACCAAGCAATGCTTTTAATTGTATTACACAAAACAATTAAGTACATTACATGGTCCGGAAAAAAATCTATGAAGTTACATTTGTGGTCATCTGGCTCGTAACCCAATAAAATAATGTGATAGCTTTCATAGCGTATATGTAGGTACCATTTTGTTATGTTTAAGTCTGCTGAAGTATACGAGTATAGATATCTAAGTTAATTTACCTACTTTTCATTATTTATATTTTTGCTACTTGTAGTTGTGGGGCTCATGTGGTACAATCTCACAATTGCTGCAAATATTAAATATTGTTAGTAGCTATTAATGTATAAGAATAGACTTTTCAAATATATTTTTATGTGCGATACCCACTGGATAGACAAGCGAGAGGCACGACAAGGACAGGACACAAGACAGAGACAGAAGAAATTAAACAGAATGAGAAAGAAACAATTAACGTCCGTTTGCAATAACCTATCTATCCTCGATCTGCAGATAGATAGGGTCAAATTTGACATAAGTTCCATAGCGCGAAATGTTCCATAATGTCACAGAATAGATAATAAACCATGGATAGATAGATTATTGCAAATGGACGTAAGACATGCACGCATGCTTTCTCGTTCTGTTCTGTTTTTTCTGTCTCTGTCTTGTATCTTAACCGTCTTGTCTTGTATGTCCAGTGGAGATTTCGTCTGAGAATCTTGACATTCCAATGTAGGTGATTATTTACGTAAGACAATTGTAATTCCAAAATGTATACTTACCTATGTGATTTGATTATACAGGCTGGAACAAAGAAATGGGTATTGGAGGGGAATTACGTACTTCCCTTGAATCCTTTTACTTTTTACTTCAGGAAACATGCCTTAATTTTTATAAAGAAACTAATCTGCAACCAATATTTTTTTATGTCGCTTGTTGCACCCGGGAATAGAATAGAAACAGTAAAAAAAGCACTCGCCGTTTTTTTGCACTATTCGAAATGTAACAATCTGATATATTAATGATCCAAGAAAAATTTGGTCTTACACAAGTCTGTCAAACAAGATATCCATTATACACAGACTTCAATAGTAGGGGACAAGGCAGGGGGCGCTTGAAAGTGTCGCTACCAAAACGGTGTCAAAACGGGAAAAGTGAACCGATTTCAATCAGTCGTGCTTGAACGGTGCTAGCCGCGTGACGTATCGGCAGCACAACAAAAATGGTGTCCTGCGAGGTAAAAACTTGTAAATCATACCGAAATCGCAATACACATAAACAAGGAGTATCGTATCACAAGTAAGTTATATAATTGTAAATTGATTATTCATAAAATTTTGTTCTCAAAAAATTCCTCAAAGTTAAAATAGGATAATCAATCATTCGACTGACGACCGACATAGTACCGATAAATTCCAACAGAGGCGCTATTCTGTCTGGCCTCAAAACGGTAAGAAATTTAGTACGGGAGGGCCTATCCTTTGTATATATCGATGCCATTATATCGTATATTTAGTACACATGTTCTAAATCCTTAATTTTTAAGGTACATAGCTACCGAAGTAGGTACTTTGACTTTCCATCCAGGGCCCATATGTTTGTTCCCCCTGAATATAGGAATTTTGGAGTCTACACAAATTATTTCATAATAACATGTAGAGCAATTTTTGAATGAATGTTTCTATTGTTGAATTAGCTGACCCGGTGAACTTCGTACCACCTAAAATTGGTTTGATTATAAAATAAGTTAGTAATACTAACTTCCGTATTGCCACCATCGCTACACCTCAAATCTTTATTTTCGCCTCCAACTTAACTCACCAACTACATCAACTCTTTGAAGCGAAATCTCCCCAAATACTACTTTTCGCCCCCAACTTGACCCACCAACCAACCAACTATTTGAAGCAAAAACATACCTATTTTCTCAAGATTTTTCATTAATAAAATGGCGCCAAACAAACAATTTGATTGAATTGCTATGAATTGTACGCCATCTGTATAAAAGTATGAAAACTAAATCAAAACGTTTGCTATTCGCTGCTAACGCCATCTGGCGAAGGTGAAGCGGAGAGGATGGATTTCCCATACAAACGTTACTGTCGATTTATGGCTGCTTTTATAAGTTTCTTATATTTTTTTACCTAAACCTCTTCCGGACAGACACAAGTAAAATCAAATACGCATCATACACGTTCGGTTTTGCCAGTTCACGGAAAAAGGAAGACTAACGCACAACATTTCGTTTTTATTGTATAGACTTCTAAGTTTAAGATGGCTATGAATACATAAATTATAATTTTAAGCTGTATGTATATAATCAAGACGCATTTCTATTGTTTTTGTGAATTTGTGATACTAATGCCATGTAATATCTAAATACAAAACATTAACTAAGTACATTATTTGTTTAATTTTAACTCCATGACAGGTTTGGGCATTTTAAGTGATAAATAAAACGATATAAAAATTAACGTTTTGAAATATTTTTATTACTTTTAATGACTCATACACTTCATTCACGCTGCATGAAAAATAGCGACATTGCTGATATAATGAGTTTTTTTATAATTTTACATAATACAATAATTAATCGATACAAATACCTTAGTAACCTCTTCGGATTGACATTAAATGAATTTATTAAATCTCATATTTTCCCATAAAATCCACGTAAAAGCCAAACCTAGAATCTACTACATTATTACGTATCAATTAAAACATTGGTTTTGCGAGTGATGACTTTGATGAGCCTATGACAAGAATATTTTTAAGAAGATATGCGTTTTTACGAACCAACCGTCATAGTTGTAAGAATGTGTTTTGCAGAATACCCTCTTCCAAATTTACGCCACCATCAAGTAGCGCCAGCGCCACTGCGTAAAGAGGGTCTACCTACCATGTGTCTTAGTTGGTGGACATTAGGTTTTGATAGTACCCACCTTTTTTCCTTTCAAAACGGTGCGCTGTAAAACTATGGTTATTGGCTGTAAAAGTTAACGTTTTAATGTTGGAAAAGCTTAGAACTGTACGCAATACGCATTATACCTGAACTAGAGAGAACACCACACTGAAACGCATTTAATTTGATAATCTTCTTGTCATAGGTATATCAAATGACATTCAAAAACAGAATTGCATCTCATTACTAGGTTTACATCTGATCGAGTATATCGATATTTATAGCTTTCAACTTTTACAAAAGTTGTAACAGAAAGGTGACTCCATTGTATTGAAATAGGCCATGTTTTATGGAGACCGTGATTGAATAAAGGACATCATTTTAAACATGCTCGGCGCCGTTCTATCTAAGTGACATGATAGCAAATGGATTGGCTCGTCATGAATCATGCTGCCACGCAGATCAAGTTACTAAGAGCGAATTTTACCAACGAATAGTAAATTTTTACTCGAGAGTATGTTCTACTTTTTCATAGAATGACCTCATTTTGAACTGTCATTGTCATATAAATTATCCCCGGGATAGTTATTTTCGCATAACTTTTTGTTGGTAAAATCCAGCCTTAGTAAGGTAGATAGGCGCCCTGCTTTAAATATCTTCTCTTTTACTTATTTGTAGACATCATTTTGTTTCTTAATTATTTGAAATCAAAATGACGATAATCAAAATAATTTGTTCTATTATTCTGTAAGGCTTCACAATTCTGTTACACCCAGTCTTATTTTAACCAGTTAAACCTTAACCTTTTGGTTCATGACACAGTACGTAACATGTCGTCCTTGATCTACCTTCTGATGATGGTTCCGTTATTCCGCTTTCATATTAAAAATAATATCAAGTAGTTATACTTATATATTCTTTTGTATTATAAAATAAAAGACAATTTGCAAGAAATGCATCATAATAACAGTAACCCAACAATATTTTAAAACTCTATCAAAGCTGAAATCAGCTGCGTTTCACTAAGGCGTTAAACTCTTCAATAGCATTCGATGAATTTCTTACAATTGCCTACAGCATAGCCACACTCTGTTGGTAGCACCACATAAGCTTAAATTACTTTATGCTTTACGTATTAAAACCTAGCCTATTGCTTCGACTATCCATTGACACGGTAATTTGCAACGATTATTTATACGTTTTTTTTTAGTTTTACTCATTCATGACTCGAGGTACTACCTACCTACTGAGTTATTCATTCTTTTCACGTCGCAAAAATATCTTTGCAAATTAGTATCTAATCTATCAATTTTTTTATTTGCCTCTTAAAGATAAAGCCAAATCCAATCCAATACCGACAGTATATTAAATCATTAATAAATAAAAGAGTATTTTCAAATCATATCATTAATCGACTGATGTTGGGCTAAATATCTGCTGCTTCAAGATGTTGACTACTTGACACTTTTGACGGTAGGACCCATAAGATAGAAAAAGTTAGCACTATTCTATAGTCAACTGTCAAAAGTTGATCCGTCGCGTTGGGTGCCAAACGGGACCCTATTACTAAGCCTGTCCGTAACTTTGTAGAGCGGACCCGACATCATTTTAGTCCCATTACAAATCACGCATGGAAAATAGAACATTTAATAATTTCAATAATGATTTATTTCTCAGAGCTATTGATGTTCACTAAGCTGATTAGCTGATACAATTCTTAGTTCAATAACATTTTTATATTCCTAATAGTATGCATTAATTAGAATTCTAGCTATAAAATACCATAGGTAATATTTTTCGGGTTAGGCTTAATGCCAGCTAACACATAGGCACTGGCTAAATAAAATAAAAAACCTAGATACGCCATTCAAATCATCTTCGCATTACCTACCGTATCGACGCTACTTGAGAAGTATGGGAAGTATCTAAAGATATCTTACCAGAAACTAAATTATAGAGAAAACATGATAATTGAACAACAAACAACAAGTAGCATCGAAGTTGTTCTAGATTTTGATCTCGCATCCCTGTTTATTTCCATCCACGCTACCTAAAGCATTACAAATGATCAGTAAAACATTGTGCATACTCAATAAACACACAGATAAACACATACTAAGTAATATCAATGATAACTACGTAAAATTAACATTCGCACAATAACTAAAGCAAGTAAGTTTGGTTTTTTATTTTAGCTTTTAATTTTATGTTAAGTTGTGCTGGTGCATTCGAGAGGTTCGAAATGTATTTTATCACTATAGTTTCAGCTAGATCACTGTAAGGAGGCTTTGTTTTCATTAAGTACGGCCTTTAGTAAGCGCGCATTGTTTCATGACAATCGGGAGGACTGTTAGTCGTTTAATTAAACCAAAGCCTAAGTATGTCGATGTCGGCAAAAAAAGCAGTTAAATATTGACACGTGAGTTTAGTCGGCGTTTAAACACTATTGGATGACTTAAAATTAATTGACTCAAAACCTGAGCAGATATTTTGGAGAAATATCCTAACTGATTTGGAAAACAAGTCTAGAACAGTCAATTAAAGCTCGAAACAGCTTATCACTAGGTGGTAGGTATATAATAATGAGTTTCTCAATATCACATTCACTCATTACATCCGAACAAATAATATTAGTACCACTATTTCGAGTACTTTCATCACCTACTCCTATGACATTTATTTTCAAAGTATAAATGGAAATGCTATTAGGTATAGGAACAAACACATTGCCTACAGTAAGTAGTACGGACTAGAAATCAAGATTTTTTTAAGTCAACGCCAAAATTATGATTTAATAATGTATACTACAACATAAATTACTCAATCGGAGATTACATTTTTCCATTTATATAAGAGACGGTACTACAATCCATGAACTTATATAAAATCGTAACACGCATTATAACTATGTTATAATAATTATTTTTCTCGACACAACAAGCAAGATTAAATTTAAACAAAGGTAAATAGAGTTCAATTGGTAATAATATTACCTCTACTAAAACATTTATTTTATTCTGGGTTAAGCTCTCTATAGTTTTAGGCTTAAAGTTTGTAAGAATGACAAAGACATCTTCGATAGAAATCAAACTTGGCATCTCACGAGGCAAATTTTTCAGCAAGGTAATGAAATGAAAAAACAGTGCTCACAATTTTCCAGAAATGCAGGATTTTTCTAGAAAAATGTAGTAAATGTTTAATCATTCATTCATATTCTTTATTGCACAGAAACTTAAAAAAATACATTTACAAGAAATATTATATGCAAAGGCGAGCTTATCTCTAAAAAGAGATTCATAATAACGAGTATCCTAATCTTTAGTAGATGCATTGGTCAATCGTGTATTTTAGTGATTGTTTAGGACCTAACTAAATAATTCGGAGACATTTAATCTATGAAGTCTATTAGATTTTTTGTTTTTATAGCTTCTTGCATAGATAGAAAGATGTCTTTGTCTTTCTAGTGTAGTATAACAATATTGGATTTTGTTATCACCAACAAGATGTGAGTTCTTGACCACTCGTCAGGATACCTATTTATTATGAAAATGTCGAGTAATACTCTCTTTAAATAAGCCTTTAAAAGACTTTTTTAGGTACATGATTTATATTAACTCTCCTTAAAATGTAAGGTACATTTTAACTTTTCAAATTAGTTGTTTTTTTTTAGTATCCATTTAATCCTTTATCACGTCCCATTTCTAAAGCGCAAAAAGCTAAATTAATAATTGTTCACAGCGTTTGCTAAGTTTTATATTATTTTCTATTACAATGTGGTAGCAAAATAACTTGTTAATTTTTTTGACAACAACAAGCGGTTTTTGGCTAAAAAAATGGACTGGTATCGCTTAAAATCGCGTATAAAAGCACTACTCATTGTAAAAGACCAAATTTAAAAATTTCGTCAGTAATATACTTTAAATGGCATGTACGAGTAGGTACTATTTTTTTAATGAAGCTACTAGAAAAACAGTTTTTAGAAAAAAATGGACGTTTCTGTTCTTAGGTCGATTATTTAGTTGGATGCGGTGAGGACAGTTTAAGCTTGGGGTTTTAGTTTCGCGATGCAAAACTCATATTAGCACTTTCTAATCCACCATACTTGTAGCACGTAGTGCGTCTCCTGTTTCTTGTCTCCGGTCTTCTGATCAAAACTTTCCAACTCCTTATTGCGTACAAAAATCACAAAGTTCATTTTGTGTGCTATTTGCAAACTATCTCAACTGAAGTAATGGCTTCTGCAGTCTCAATGCTCCTGAAGGTCATTTCGTCACTTGCATCCATCGTTATCACAGCCTGATTTTCTTTTTACCTATTCTTTGTTCCCTTCCATTCAAGAGCATCGTCTGGTCAAGTGAAGCTCACTTCTTCGCTGAGAAGGCTACAAATAGACCCGGCACCTAGAACTCAAGTCTATAGGCAGCACAGGAGGTCTCGTGGTCTTGCAGGTTGATAGTGCAGCGCGAGGCGGAAGGCGACAGGTCTATTTTGTACTTCTCCAACGCTTCTTCGTTTTCGGTCACCCAGTAACCAAGGACGTCGGTATCGTAAGTTGGTATAATGGTCACCTCTGAAAGGCGATAGAGAAAAATCATTTTAAAGTTTCTGACAACCTGCGGGGCGTTTGAACGCAAACACACAATTCGCACAATTCGAAATATTGCGCAATTTAATTGATCGTCTAGGGGCCGCCTCATAAGTGATTATTTTACGATCGTTTTATGGAGTGTCCGAGGCACGTCCGAGGTTTGGTTTACCTTATTTATTCGATTTTACTGTTCATATTTTGTTTTGCAGGTGGTTTTTGGTTCGATAGTCATAATGTGTCGGGGTTTTTTTGAAGTGAAAACTAGGCGCGTTGAGCACTTTTTGGGTGAGGAAAAATCCTTGATTTCGCGTTATCGTCAAATCGTACCGTCACGCTTTTTTTTATATGATTGTGAAATTCGACTTCTCTACAAACAGTTGCATGGCTCAGTTGTTGTAGTTCTGCCTACAACGGGGTCCCGAGTTCGAGTCCCGGAGCGAATGAACAATCAGTAAATTTTACTTTTTGTTCTTTTACAAATTATTTGTTCTTGTGAAAAATAAATAAGTTTTTGTGTGAGCGCCTGCTGAATTTTAACAGGTAGAAACACAAGCACAACCTTAGCATACGAAATTCATTTAGATAAAGATCCGAGTCTACCACTATGAATATGAGGAATATTTGTAACGATATGTTTCGAGTTCTAGAAAAAGGCGCTGTAGTTTACGATGAATGATTATGAAATAAAGAAAGAGGCGCCATCTGGTTAGTGTCTGAAAAAGCCAGTTTCTTTTTGTGGTCAACAGATGCCTCTGTACAGAAATTTAGATTGAATTCAAGAGTAAGTAAACAATAACTGACCAATTGCGGGTCAGACTCACGCACGAAGGGACATCGGATGTCAGACAAAATAATAAAACAAAAACAAAAAGTTTATGTGAGCTGGGATTCGAACCCATGACCTCAGAATAAGCCGATACCTATCACGCTAACCGATATACCTATCTGTTCAATACTTGAAGGTTCAACAGGACTTACCTTCTCGATAAGATTTTAAATTTATCTATTTATTCGTATGGCATAGCCGTCGAGTCGCTCATATAAGTAATCTTGATGTCTGCAGCCATTCGGCTGCTTTAGATTTTAATTGAAACAGGGCCTTAGTTTTCACTTCTATCGGCAGTCATAAATTATTGTCATGTTATTATATTGTTGGCGCTACTTAGCGTCTAGTATTGATTTAGTCAACACGAGCGAGGGGACGAAATCGATACGCTTACGGGAGTTTCCCTTTGATACGAAAAAATACCCATACTTGTCCTGATTTCGTCAAAACGAGGGGACAAAATCAATACGTTTACGGGACTTAAATGAATCAAAATAATCATCCCGATTTCGTCGCGACAAGGGGACGAATTGGGTACGGAAACCGAAATACGCTCTCCGACGACGAGGCTCCCGAGTCCTGGGTATGGTCACAGATTAATAAAGAGTATGGTTGCGAAACTGAATCAGCGCGGGGAAGGGAGTGGCCATTGTTTGTACGTAGTACTATTATCTCTTCTGTGGTTGTCGGAAACATAAATTATGGTCATACCGGTGTATGGGAATATTTTAAAGGACTAGACGGTAGTAACTATTAGTCCATAAAGTGCTATCTTAGGATCAAGAGAGAGCTGTCAACCTTCACCCATCTGTTACTGCGATGAAACTTGGTTTTCAGGGTTCCGTACCCGAAGGGTGCCAAACGGGACCCTATTACTGAGACTTCGCTGCCGTCCGTCTGTCTGTCTGTCTGTCACCAGGCTGTATCTCATGAATCATGGTATCTAAACAGTTGAAATTTTCACAGATGATGTATTTCTGTTGCCGCTATAACAACAAATACTAAAAACAAAAGAAATTTAATATTAACGGGGGCTCCCATACAACAAACTTGATTTTTTTTGCTCATTTTTGCTCGATATTGATAATGGTAGCTGGTAGACGCTTAAAATGTTCACAATATATTGAGTATATTATTTCCTTAAAAAAAACAGTTCATATAAAATAAAATAAATATTTAGGGGGGGCTCCCATACAACATGTCTTTTTTTTTTTTGCGGTTTTTTATATTTTATGGTACGGAACCCTTCGTGCGCGAGTCCGACTCGCAATTGGGCGGTTATTATCATGTATGGTAGAAAATACATTGAGAGTGGGTTGTGTTAGCGATTTAGTCTTTCAAAATTGATTTTAATAATTTAAAATAGCAATAATAATTTACAAATAGATAAAGAATTTATTACGATTAGTATTTTAATTTGCCACTAATTTGTGTTGCTCGCACTTGACCGTTAATTAATAATTAATCATAGCCTTGCCATGATTTTGCTAGGCAACCCACTCGCAATGTATTTTCTAGCATACAAAATTTGATAAAAACCAAGTTTCATCGCAGTAACAGATGGGAGAAGGTCGAGCTCTCTCTCGACTATGCCATTAAATTCCAAAATCAGAAGAAAGAAGACTTCACAAAAAGTATAACATAAAAAAACGTACCTAAATCCTTATCCTCCCAGGTTTTTTTGGCATCGAGAAGGGCGTTGTATATTTCCTTTGCTGGCTCCGTTCCAGAGAATACATAATATCGGGCCCGGACTCGCTTGAAAAACTCCACAGCAGAGTAGTAGGAGTTTCCATGATGAGGTACGTATGTCAGCTCCATGTACACTGGTGAGACAGCTTTCTTCTTACTAGGCGACTCATAAGATCTCTTCGCCTCTTTACTTTTTTCTTGATTCAGCTTATTTTTGTTCAAGATATTATTAGGGTTGGTCTTTTTAGGCGTGCTTTTCCCATCAGATTGCGTTGGTGGAGCAATAGGGCTCGGTAACCCAAGAGGCTTTCCCCATGACTCAATCGGATCCTTTGAAATTGTGGTAGACGTGGAAGTTGAAGACTCGGTCTTTTGTTCTGTTTTCTCAGACTTTGATTCCTGTTTGGTTGAAGACGACGAAGTCTCAACTTGTTTTTTGCCAGTGAGATCTTTCAATGTAATCTTTTCTTCTGAAGAGCTTTTTACATGACTTGTGCTGGAATGTGACTGACTATCGAGTTCATATTTGGCAGTTATATTTGAGATTACTTCGGATCCGCTTACTTTTTTGTGCTCTTCAATGGCTTTGTCAAAATGATCGTCGGCTTCCTTTAGGAAGGCAGCATCAGACGTTGTGGTTATTTCGGTTTGCAGTGTGTACTCCGATTTTAATTTCTCATGTGACAAGAAATCTTCAGTCAATTTGGCAATGGATTTTTCTGTAACGTGCACTTTAGTCTTGGGTTCCGATTGGGTGGAAGACATATGGGTAGAGGAGGATTCTTTCACAGGTAACTGTCCATATACAGATGTAGACATTGGGTCTTTGTAAAGAGAGGATTCCATGTCGTGCTTTTCAAAAGGTATTTCTTGACCAGTTTCACGTTTTGCAGCATCTAGTTCAAAGCTTAAGTTAGATCGAGGTGAGTGCGCCACTTGCGACTTTGTGCTACTTGGACTTCCTGGACCATCGTCATCGCTATAATACATGCCACTGCTTTCAGTACCCCAGTTTTGAGTAGCTGCTCTTGAGCTTATATCAGACGGCGGAGAAGCGATGCCATGATGGTCGACATCATCACTGGCGACAGAGGAACTTCGTAATTCTCCAGTTTTCGAAGACTGTTTAGATGATACTTCACTTCCACTGTATTTAATTTCTTCAGATTCTTCTTTGAACTCGGATATTGTGGTTTTAGTTGATTTACTAGTCTTTGTTACACCATCGCTGTTTTTGCTTACTGTAGTTGTTTCAACAGTAACTTTGAGCATCTCAGGACTGATGACTTCCTTTGTTGTCACAACGGTGATTGTTTGAGTGATTTCGTTATCACCCTCTTTTACTATTTTAGTAAATGTATCAGTGTCTGTTGTTACGTTTGCTGGAGATATTTTTTTTGCTGATTTTTCTTCAGGTTTGTGTATGTCTTTCAACGGCAATGCTGGAATAGGGGGTTTCTCGACTTTAACCTCTGAATGTTTCTCAATCTGATCAAGTTCTTCGGGTGACCAGTCTTCGATGTCAGTCCCGAGAGGCAAGTAAGTGATTTGTGTACGAATATCTGTAGTTGCTTCGATTGAACCATCTAATTTAGTATCTTCGGTAATAAGTTCGGTCACCGTTTTTACAGCAATTTCCTTCGTCTCTTTATTTCTGAACTCTTCTTTAGTTACAAATGTGGTGATTGTCTGTATTATTGGCTCTCCACCAATTGTTATATTATTTGTTTTTTTATCGACCCCATGTTTCACTTTACCAGTTGATTCAAAACCATTAAGTGCCGCTTGCAAGTCACTATCCGTGGATTTTTGTGACTCAGAAATAGTAATTTTTACATCTTTTGTGGTTTCTGTTGAGCCATCAGGATATTCATCTACAGTGACGGTTTCTACGGTAGTCCTTACTCGCTTAATATTTTTATTATCACTTAACAGAGTTTCGGACTTGGTTTTAGTAGTGATTGTGCGTTTTATGGTCAGATGGCCTTGTTGTAGAGTTTCAGTTTTGACGTCGACATCTTCAGTAGCGTCCTCTATTATCTCTGTATCGTCAATGTAGCTTTCAGACACATCAGCTTCTTCTAAAGGAAATGGAGGTGTCTTCAAAAATACATCAGCGATAGAAACTTTTTCGCTCTTCTTTGTTACCACTGCACCATCGGGATACGCATCTTCAACTATAGTTTTGATGGATGTTTTTATTTTCTTTGACTGTATGGACTTGCTCTCATATTCTTGACTAGTTGATACTACCGTAGTTTTTCTTGTAATGAATTCACCCTTTTCTTCGACAGTTTCTGTTTTCGAAGTCGTGTGTTCATCTGGCTCCCCTATTGGTGTGAATCCTGAAAGGTTTTCATCGACAATTTCAATTTCGTAATCAGATACTGAAACTTTTGTATCTTTAGTCACTTCTGTTACTCCATTTGGAAGCTTGGTCTCAGTAACGACTTCCATAGTAGTTTTGATCTTCTTTTTAGAGCCATCAGCAGAAGACAAAGTCTCTGTCGTAGTTGTTGTGGTGATAATTTGCAGAACGTCTTTTCCATCTTTAATAACATTCTGTTCTTTGGTGTCGACATTGACAGTTCTGTCTTCCACCTTCGGAAAATCTTTTAAATCTTGACTTTGTATTAGGTCGTCCGATTCTATATCACTAACTGAAGTGCTAGTATCAACAGTTGTTCGGGAAGATCCATCTGGGTATTGATCAGTAGTTGTGACTGTTGATATAGTTTTCATTTTCTTCGGTACACCTGCATTGTCACAGAATTTAGTTTTGATAATTCTTGTTACTATAGTCCTCAAGATTTTGATATCTTTTTCCGTGATTTCCTCAGTTTGGATAGATTCACTTTCGTCTGGCTCGCCCTGAAGTGTGAATTTTTTCAGTACAGTTTCTAGGTCACTGCTGCTCGAGTCATCAGCAGAATCATCTGACTTTTGGTCAATTTTGACATCAGCATGGATTTCGGTGATTTCATCGCTATCTTTTTCGGGCACTAAACTTTCCAGACCTTTCTCGGATATTGAGACATTTTCGCTTGTTTTTGTTATAACAGAACCGTCTGGATGTTCGTCTTTGATCACATTTCTTACAGTAGTTTTAGTTAACATAGATTGTTTACTGCAATTGTGGAACTTTTGTGTGGTCGTTGTTGTTGTAGATTTTCGCTTTATCATGATACCATTTTCTTCGATTGATTCTGTTTGAAAAGTTGTATCTACATCGGGTTCGGAGCTTTGTTCGTAACCTTCTATGTGATCGTCAACACTTATTACTCTAAGGTCTTCAACGCTTACTTTGACATCTTTTGTTATTTCTGTCATGCCGTCGGGTAGTTCGCTTTCCGTGATAGTTTCTATGGTAGTTTTGAGTTTTCGTTTGGATTTATCAGCAGAAACCAATACTTCCCGGGTTGTTGTCGTAGTAATACATTGAGTGACGAGCTTACCGCTTATTGTAGTGGTAGTGTTTTTTGTGTCTACATCCACCGATTTATCTTCTACTGTAGTAAAGTCTGCAAGTTCTTTTGTTTCGTCGGGGTCATCTGATTTGACATCACTTACAGAGGTATCTGTCTCGGTTGTGGTATGAGAGGAACCATCTGGATAGTCATCAGTGGTGGTTACAGTAGTAACAGTTTTAATTTTGCGGAGGTTACCTTGGCTGTCAGTGTATCCAGTTTTTGAAATTCTAGTTACAATAGTTCTTCTGATTAAAATATTGTTGTCAGTTATTTCATCAACTACAGTCGAAACACTTTCCTCTGGTTCAAATTGAGCAGTAAACTCACTTAATATTGCATCAATAGTACATGTAGCCTCATCTGATACAACGTCTTCTGTCTTGACTTCAACATTTTTCTGTGTTTCCTTTGTACCATCAGGGCGTTCCTTTGTAATGTTAGTTTCTACAGTAGTGCGAATTATTTTCTTGTTATCATCAAGTTTTAAAGTCTCTTTTTTAGTTACTGTAATGACTGTTTCAACTATATCTACATTGTTCTCTCTGATTATCTTTTTACTAACATTGGTATCAATGACCATATCTTCATTTTCATCAGCATCGTCAGTCTCAGTTGTAACAAAACTCGATTTGCCAATAGAATCTGTGTCAGATAAATCCTTTACTGCTACAGCAGCAGTTTCTACATCTTGAAGTTTTTCAGAGGCACATTCTCCATTTGTTTGGCTATTGTAGGATACCGACTTATCATCACTTTCTTTGGCATACATATCCATTTGTGAGGTAGATTTTAGGCTAGAAGAACATTCGGACATTTGAGTATGGGTATCTCTCGTAGTAGAGGTAGATCCGTCAGAACCTTTACTTAATGTGGTAGTTTCTATTGTAGTTCTGACATTTTGTGGGGTACCATCTTCTCTAGATATAACTTCTTTTGTAGTTACAGTGGTAATTGTTTGCGTGACCAAGTTCTCTCCTTCTTTTATAATCTTAGTTACAGTATCAGTTACAGTTTTGATCTTTCCGACTGTTTGCATAAGTGATACAAGATCAGTGTCTCCGTCAATGTCATTAACACTTTTGATTGTTTTGGGTACTTTCTCAGTTGACGTTGAAATCTTCTGTGTAACAATATCATCGCCGACATGCACCACTTTTGTAATAGTTTCTTCAGCTCCTTCAGACTTGTCATACGATACTTCACTTTGTATGCCTTCACACACTTTGATGTCTTGAAAACTGCTCACAGATTTTGGTAACGGACTGACAGGCACAGTGGGTGGCGTAGAAGCTCTGTCGTATTCCGCACGCACAAGCAAAGAATCTATTCCCTCCGTTTTAATTCCCTGTTGGACAGTTTCGTCACTAAACGCTTTTTGTATGCTTTCAAATAGATTAGCACTATCTTTTGTTGATAAATAGACAAATTGGTCATCTGAGCTGGAGAACCCGTGGTCGGCATCTATTGGGATACTGTGTATTCCAGAATCGGAGGCTTCGGATAATGGAATATCGTCTTTTGGTGAGCTGGTATCAGTGGGAGCAGCTTTCGTTCGCTTGTTATCATCGGCTCCTAAAGTAGACATACCAGTTTCTTTTAATGTCTGACTAAATGTAGGGTGTCCGTTTATAGAGCTTTCCTCAAACTTATAACTGCTTACAGATTGCAGACTCTCCATATGGGTACTGGATTCGTAAGGCGTTTTACTGATTTGAATTTTCTCCTTTATCTCTTTCTTCCTCTCGCTACTTTCTTTTTCAGTGCTCTCAAAGCTATACTTTTCTTCCATGCTTATTTCTCGAGACACATCTTCCGAACTGCTACCATGTTCAAGAGTATGGGTGCTAATAGTATCACTGGTTGTAATCGAAGACATTTTGTGATCGATATCATGACGGATCTTTGATATCTTTTGTTCAAATTCTTCTATGGACCTCTTTTTAATTTCAAGCGGTTTATCTATTACTGTACAAGTTTCCATTTTTGACGATGACGAACTATCTTGCATAACAGATTTAGCCGTTTCAATTGCTATTTTCGAGACCAATTGCGATTCTTTCTTCAATTCGTCTTGTTTCTCTTTGATAGGTTCATCATGACTGACGTCGCAAGCTAGATCTTCTTTCCAAGACGTTTTTAACT
Source organism: Argyresthia albistria (assembly GCA_963457715.1). NCBI lineage: Eukaryota > Metazoa > Arthropoda > Insecta > Lepidoptera > Argyresthiidae > Argyresthia > Argyresthia albistria. The sequence goes on from OY735260.1 coordinate 10,098,845, forward strand.
GCTCCTCTTCAGAATGATCTTGTGTTTTTGCAGTTTTTTCTTCTACTTCACCGTGAATTTCTGTTGCAGTCTTAGAACTGTCTTGACTCTTTTCTGACATCGATACTTTTTCATATACCTCAGTAGCTCGACTAGTGTCAGTGTGAGACTCTAAGACTGATGATGAAGAAGTGAATTTCTCTTTCTTATCTAATTTGATATCTTTAGGCTGATCTATATCACTTTCTACCTTCTCATGTGCTGATGACATGTCTGCAAAACCAGTCTCGTCAAAGTCGGAAAATTTTACAATTAACTGTGATCTTTTTTCTAATTCTGACTCATCAATATCTTTTTCATCTTCCTTGGAGACAATTTTGGATTCTTTTTCTGTTTTGATTTCATTATCATGTTGATGACTCCCATGGCCATTTTGAACTGGTTCAATTTGGGTGACAGATTCAAAAACGGTTGAAACCTCATCAGATAAACCTGTTGAGCTTTCTTCTAATGAAGTTATTAATTTGTGCTTATGTTTTTCTGAAACAATATCTTTTTGTGAAGTCAGCTCAGGAGTAGAGTCTTCAATCACGCTTCTTTTGCTTCGAATATTTTCTTTTTTGTGTGTTAATTCTTCAGCCGTTAATAAGGGGCTAGATAACTTATCGACAAAACCTGAAGTAGGTTTTTGATCAGAACTAGATACTTTTACCTCATCCTGTTCACTCTCAACGGATATATCTTTGCCAACCTTAGATTTGTCAAATGTTTCTGCTGATTCTTTGACAAGAGGTGACTTTTCAGGACTAAGCTGACTATCTTCAGTCATTTCTGAAAGAGTAAGCTCATCGTCATCATCTTTGTCTTTATCTGGGCTTGATTTTCTTTCAATAAGTTCTTCGGGTATTTCATTCTTTACTTTTTCAAGAATTATTGCGACGTTATTATCTTGAACAATATCAGTCTGTGCTAAGGTTATGGTATGTGTGGTCTCTTTTGATCCACCAGCTTTGACGGCGCTTTCTTCTAATTTTTGAATATCTTTTGGTGGTTTTGAGTCTGTTTTTTCTTCTTTTGCATGTGATTCCAATACATTTTGTTTTTTAGGAGAAGATCCAGGTTTAGTATCTTTCTTAGTTGTGATAATGTCACCAAGACGATCATGGTCAATTTTGTTGTCGATTGGCGGAGTAGAATCATCAGTTAAACTAATGATATTTTGAATAAAATCTTCGTCCTGAAGACTACTTTGTGATTTGTCTATAATGCTCGTCCCTTGGTCTGGGCTTGATTCTCTATCATCAACTAATTCAGGAGATAAGTCATCAGCCTCAACCTCTGATTTACCAAATAACGTGGCTTTTGTTGACTTTACTGTCTTATCAAATGCGTCGGTAAGTGAGCTCATAAAAGATTTTGTTTCTTTTTTAATATCACTTCCCTTCTTTTCAATCCCTTCAATGGTAGATTTGATGTCCGTTTGGACCAAATTAATATCTTTTTGTATGTTTTCCACAGACATTTTATTTTGTTCTTCTACCTTATTGACAATTGATACGATTTCTTCTTGCAAGTTTTCTTTGGCGGTATCAATCCCAGCAATTATATCTTTTGATACACTCAATTGTAACGATTCTCGAGATAATGATTTGATTACATCATTATCTTCAGATGTAATTGTTTCTTTTTCCTTAGTGGGGCTTAGTTCTTTTTCTAATAGACCAGTCTCTTTTTCCTTCGCTGGACTTGCACGCTTATCAATCGAAGTTGATTCTTTATCTTTGGTAGTGCTTGCCTCCAGTTCTAATAAACTTGATACTTTGTCTTCATATGGGATTTGTTCTCCTATTAATGAACTAGTACTTTTGTTTTTAGCTGTACTTGCTTCTTCTTCCCATGAACCTCGATCCTCGTCTTTAGTTGGGCTTGGTTCTTTTTCTGAGGGACTATGTTCAAAGTTCTTTGCAGGAATGTCCTCCTTTTCTAAAGAGCTTGTTTTCCTTTCTTGAGATGGATGTTTATCTAAAGGACTTAGTTCTAAAACTTCAGTTGGACTTGACTCTTTATTCACAGATATTTGATCTTTGTCTTTGGGTGGGCTTGGTTCCCTTTCCAATGGACTAAGTTCTTGGTCCTTAGCGGGAATTGTCTCATGAGCGGGACTTTGCTCCTTAGTAAAAAATGCTTCCTTAGCGGGACTTGCCTCCTTGGCAGGACTTAGCTTTTCAGTGGTACTTTCTTCCTTCTCTTTAGCAATACTTAACACCTCAGATGGACTTTGCTCTTTAGTGGGAGTTGCCTCCTTGGCAGGACTTGCTTCCTTACCAGGCCTTACCATCTCTGCTGGACTGGCCTCTTTATTGAGACTTCCCTCTTTGGCGGAACATGTCTTCTCAGTGGGACTTGCCTCTACGGCAGGACTTGTTATTTTAGCGAGAATATTTTCTCTAGCTGGACTTGCTTCTTTATCAAATGGAATTTTTATTTCAGCAGGACTTGCCTCTTTAGCAAGGCTTACCTTCTCTCCTGGACTGGCCTCTTTAGTGAGACTTTTCTCTATGGCAGAACTATCCATATCTGTGGGCCTTTCCTCATCAGCGGGACTTTTCTCTCTAGCGGGACTTGCTTCTTTAACAAAAGGACTTTTTCTTTCAGCGGGGCTTTCCTCTTTAGCTAAAATTTCCTCGTTGGCGGGACTTGCCTTCTCAGCGGGACTTACTTCCTTAGCAGAGCTGACCACCTCTATTGGACTGGACTCTAAAGCGAGACCTTCTTCATTGGCGGAACTTGCCTTCACTTTGGGACTTGCCTCTTCAGTGGGACTTTTTTCTCTAGCGGGACTTGCCTTTTCAGAGGGACTTGCCTCCTCAGCACGACTTTCCTTCTTAGCGGGACTCATCACTTTGGTTTGACTTGTCTTCTCAAGGGGATTTTCACCTTTAGTAGGACTTGTCCCCTTACCCAATGGCCTTGGTTTAGCTTGGTTTATTATTAGACTAAGCTCTCTTTCCAAAGGACAAGATACTTGGTCTTTTGCGGGACCTGTCCTCTCAGAAGGACTCCTTGCAGGAAATGCTTCTTCTGCTTGAATCGCCTCCTTTTTGAGACTTGGCTCTTCTGAGGGACTTGCTTTCTCAGCTGGACTGGTCTCTTTAGTGGTACTTGCTTTCTTAGCGGTACTATTTTCCTCAGGTAGATTTGCTTCCTCTGCAGGACTTGCATCTTTAGTGGGACTTGAATTTTCAGAAGGATGTTTCTTATCAGCGGGACTTAACTTCTCAACAGGCATTGCCTCCTTTTCAGTAGTCTCCCTCTCAGTGGAACTTTCGTCATGAGAGAGACCTGCTTCTTTATCAGGACTTGCTTTTTCAGCCAGACTCGCCTCCTGAGTGGGAATTGCCTCCTTAGCGGGCCTTTCCTCCTTGGCAGGGCTATGTCTTTCGGCAGGACTTGCGTCCTCAGCGGAACTTGTCTCCTTCGTGGGACTTGCCTTTTCTGCGGCAATTTCCTCCTTAGTAGGACTTTCCTCCTTAGTGGGAATCGCTTCCTTAGCGGGACTTGCCTCCTTAGTGAGAATTGATTCCTTAGCGGGACTTTCTTCCTTAGCGGAACTTTCCTCCTTAGCGGGACTTTCTTCCTTAGCGGAACTTTCTTCCTTAGCGGGACTTTCCTCCTTAGTGAGAATTGATTCCTTAGCGAGACTTTCTTCCTTAGTAGGAATTTCTTTCTTAGCGGGACTTTCCTCCTTAGCGGGACTTTCCTCCTTAGCGGGACTTTCCTCTTTAGCGGGACTTTCCTCCTTAGTGGGACTTTCCTCTTTTACGGGACTCGCCCCCTTAGCAGAACTTTCCTCCTTAGCGGGACTTTCTTCCTTAGCGGGACTTTCTTCCTTAGCGGGACTTTCCTCCTTAGTGAGAATTGATTCCTTTGCGAGACTTTCTTCCTTAGGAGGACTGTCTTCCTTAGCGGGACTTTCCTTCTTAGCGGGACTTTCCTCTTTAGCGGGACTTTCCTCCTTAGTGGGACTTTTCTCCTTAGCGGGACTTTCCTCTTTAGCGGGACTTTCCTCCTTAGTGGGACTTTCCTCTTTTACGTGACTCGCCCCCTTAGCGGAACTTTCCTCGTTAGCGGGACTTTCTTCCTGAGCGGAACTTTCTTCCTTAGCGAGACTTTCCTCCTTAGTGAGAATTGATTTCTTAGCGAGACTTTCTTCCTTAGGAGGACTGTCTTCCTTAGCGGGACTTTCCTCCTTAACGGAACTTTCCTCCTTAGCGGGACTTTCCTCCTTTGCGGGACTTTCCTCCTTAGTGGGACTATCCTCTTTTACGGGACTCGCCCCCTTAGTGGAACTTTCCTCCTTAGCGGGACTTTTTTCCTTAGCGGAACTTTCTTCCTTAGCGGGACTTTCCTCCTTAGTGAGAATTGATTCCTTAGCGAGACTTTCTTCCTTAGGAGGACTGTCTTCCTTAGCGGGACTTTCCTCCTTAGCGGAACTTTCCTCTTTAGCGGGACTTTCCTCCTTAGTGGGACTTTTCTCCTTTACGGGACTCACCCCCTTAGTGGGACTTTCCTCCTTAGTGGGAATTGCTTCCTTAGAGGGACTTGCCTCCTTGGCAGGACTAAGTCTTTCGGCAGGACTTGCTTCCTCAGCGGGACTTGTCTCCTTCGCAGGACTTGCCTTTTCTGCGGCAATTTTCTCCTTAGTAGGACTTTTCTCCTTAGTGGGAATTGCTTCCGTAGCGGGACTTGCCTCCTTAGTGAGAATTGATTCCTTAGCGAGACTTTCTTCCTTAGCGGGACATTCTTCCTTTTCGGAACTTTCCTCCTTAGCAGGACTTTCCTCCTTAGTGAGAATTGATTCTTTAGCGAGACTTTCTTCCTGAGCAGGACTTTTTTCCTCAGCGGGACTCTCCTCCTTAGCGGGACTTTCCTCCTTAGAGGGACTTTCCTCCTTAGCGGGACTTTCCTCTTTAGCGGGAATTTCCTTCTTAGTGGGACTTTCCTCTTTTACGGGACTCGCCCCCTTAGCAGAACTTTCCTCCTTAGCGGGACTTTCTTCCTTAGCGGAACTTTCTTCCTTAGCGGGACTTTCCTTTTTAGTGAGAATTGATTCCTTTGCGAGACTTTCTTCCTTAGGAGGACTGTCTTCCTTAGCGGGACTTTCCTCCTTAGCGGGACTTTTCTCTTTAGCGGGACTTTCCTCCTTAGTGGGACTTTTCTCCTTAGCAGGACTTTCCTCTTTAGCGGGACTTTCCTCCTTAGTGGGACTTTCCTCTTTTACGGGACTCGCCCCCTTAGCGGAACTTTCCTCGTTAGCGGGACTTTTTTCCTTAGCGGAACTTTCTTCTTTAGCGGGACTTTCCTCCTTAGTGAGAATTGATTTCTTAGCGAGACTTTCTTCCTTAGGAGGACTGTCTTCCTTAGCGGGACTTTCCTCCTTAGCGGGACTTTTCTCCTTAGCGGGAATTTCCTCCTTAGTGGGACTATCCTCTTTTACGGGACTCGCCCCCTTAGTGGGACTTTCCTCCTTAGTGGGAATTGCTTCCTTAGAGGGACTTGCCTCCTTGGCAGGACTAAGTCTTTCAGCAGGACTTGCTTCCTCAGCGGGACTTGTCTCCTTCGCAGGACTTGCCTTTTCTGCGGCAATTTCCTTCTTAGTAGGACTTTTCTTCTTAGTGGGAATCGTTTCCGTAGCGGGACTTGTCTCCTTAGTGAGAATTGATTCCTTAGCGAGACTTTCTTCCTTAGCGGGATATTCTTCCTTTTCGGAACTTTCCTCCTTAGCAGGACTTTCCTCCTTAGTGAGAATTGATTCCTTAGCGAGACTTTCTTCCTGAGCAGGACTTTCTTCCTTAGCGGGACTGTCCTCCTTAGCGGGACTTTCCTCCTTAGCGGGACTTTCCTCCTTAACGGGACTTTTCTCTTTAGTTAGACTTTTCTCATTAGCAGGACTTTCCTCCTTAGTGAGAATTGATTCCTTAGCGAGACTTTCTTCCCGAGCAGGACTTTCTTCCTCAGCGGGACTGTCCTCCTTAGCGGGACTGTCCTCCTTAGCGGGACTTTCCTCCTTAGCGGGACTTTCCTCCTTAGCGGGACTTTTCTCTTTAGTTGGACTTTCCGCCTTAGCAGGACTTTCCTCCTTTATGGGACTCGCCTCCTTAGTGGGACTTTCCTCCTTAGTGGGAATTGCTCCCTTTGAGGAAATCTCTTCCTGAAGGTGAATTGCTTCCTCAGCAGGACTTGCTTCCTTTGCGGGACTTGCCTTTTCAGCAGGACTTTCCTCCTTTGTAGGACTTGCCAACTTAGCTGTTCTTGCCTCCTTTTTGAGACCTGCCTCTTTAGTTAGACTCACTTTTTCAGCAGCAATTTCCTTATTAGTGAGATTTGCTTCTTTGGTAGAACTCTGTTTGTCGGCAGGAATAGCTTCTTTTGAGGGATTTTCTTCTTCAGGGTGACTTGCTTCCTCAGCAGGACTTGCTTCCATAGCGGGACTGGCCTTCTTAACGGGACTCTCCTCCTCTGTGGAAATAACTTCCTTAGCGGTAGTTTCCGCCTTAGCGAGACCCACTTCCTTAGCGGGAATTGCTTTTTCAGCAGCAATGTCCTCCTTAGCAGGACTTGCCTCCTTAGCAGGACTTAGGTTTTTAGCAGGACTTGCTGACTTTGCGTGACTATCTTCCTGAGGTTGACTTGCTTTCTCAGCAGGACTTTTCTCCTTAGCGGGACTTCCCTCCTTAGTTGGACTTTCCTCCTTAACGGGACTCTCCTCCTCTGTGGAAATTACTTCCTTAGCGGGACCTTCCTCTTTTGCGGGACTTATTTCCTTAGCGGGACTTGCTTTTTCAGCAGGACTCTCCTTCTGAATGGGACTTGCCTCTTTCGTGGGACTTTGCTCCTTAGCGGGACTTGCTTCCTTATCGGGACTTGCCTCCTTAGCGGGACTTTCCTCCTTAGTGTACATTTCTTCCTCAGCGATACTTGCTTCTTTAGCGGCAATGCCGTCCTTAGTGAGACTTGCCTCCTTAGTAGGACTTAGATTTTCAGCAGGACTATCTTCCTGAGGGTGACTTGCTTTCTCAGCAGGACTCGCCTCCTGAATTGGACTTGCCTCTTTAGCGGGACCAACTACCTTAGCGGTACTTGTTTTTTCTGCAGCAATTTCCTCCTTAGCTGGACTTGCCTCCATTGTGGGAATTGCCTCCTTTGTGGGACTTGCCTCCTTAGTGGAACTGTCTTCCTTATCGGGACTTGCCTCCTTAGCGGGACATTTCTCTGTTGCGGGACCTACTTCGTGAGCAGGAGTCACTTTTTCAACAGCAATGTCCTCCTTAGCAGGAATTGCCTCCTTTGTGGGACTTGCTTCCTTAGCGGGACCTTCCTCCTTTGCAGGACCTTTTTCCTTAGCAGGACTTGCTTTTTTTGCAGGACTCACAATCTGAGTGGGACTTGCCTCCTTTGTGGGACTTGTCTCCTTAGCGGGACTTAGGTTTTCAGCAGGACTTGTTGACTTTGCGGGACTTTCTTCTTGAGGGTGACTCGTTTTCTCAGCAGGACTTGTCAGCTCAGCGGGACTTGCCATTTCAGCGGGACTTGCCGCCTTTGTGGGACTTGCCTCCTTAGTGAAACTTTGTTCCTTATCGGAACTTTCCCTCTTTGCGGGACCTTTCTCTTTTTCGGGACCTACTTCGTTAGCGGGAGTTGCTTTTTCAGCAGCAATGTCCTCCTTAGCAGGAATTGCCTCTTTTCTGGGACTTGCTTCCTTAGCGGGACTTTCCTCCTTTGCGGGTCCTATTTCCTTAGCAGGACTTGCTTTTTCTGCAGGACTCGCGTCCTGAGTGGTACTTGCCTTCTTTGTGGGACTTGCCTCCTTAGCTAAACTTGCTTCCTTATCAGGACTTGCCTCCTTAGTGGGACCTTTCTCTTTTGCGGGACCTACTATCTTAGCGAGACTTGGTTTTTCAGCAGCAGTTTCCTCCTTTGTGGAACTTGCCTCTTTAGTGGGACTTTCCTCCTTAGTGGAACCTATTTCCTTAGCAGGACTTGCTTTTTCTGCAGGACTCGCGTCCTGAGTGGGACTTGCCTTCTTTGTGGGACTTGCCTCCTTAGCTGGACTTGCTTCCTTATCAGGACTTGCCTCCTTAGCGGGACCTTTCTCTTTTGCGGGACCTTCTTCCTTAGCGGGACTTGGTTTTTCAGCAGCAATTTCCTCCTTAGTGGGACTTGCCTCCTTAGTAGGACTTAGGTTTTCTGCAGGACTTGCTGACTTTGCGGGACTATCTTCCTGAGGATGACTTGCTTTCTCAGCAAGACTTGTCTCTTTAACGGGACTTGCCATTTCAGCGGGACTTGCCTCCTTTATGGAACTTGCCGTCTTAGCGGGAACTTGCTCTTTTTCGGGACCTTCTTCCTTAGCGGGACCTTCCTCCTTTGCGGGCCTAATTTCCTTAGCAGAACTTGCTTTTTTTGCAGGACTAGCGTCCTGAGTGGGACTTGCCTCCTTTGTGGGACTTGCCTCCTTAGCGGGACTTACTTTTTCATCAGGACTTGCCTCCTTAGCGGGATCTTTCACTTTTGTGAGACTTACTTCCTTAGCAGGACTTGGTTTTTCAGCATCAATTTCCTCCTTAGTGGGACTTGCCTCCTTAGCGGGACCTTCTTCCTTTGCGGGACTTATTTCCTTAGCAGTATTTTCTGCAGGACTCGCGTCTTGAGTGGGACTTGCCTCCTTTTTGGGAGTTGCCTCCTTAGTAGGACTTGCCTCCTTAGCAGGACTGAGGTTTTTAGCAGGACTTGCTGCTTTTGCAGGACTATCTTCCTGAGGGTAACTTGCTTTCTCAGCAGGACTTGTCTCCTTAGCGGGACTTGTCCCCTTAGCGGGACTTGCTTCCATAGCGGGACTTGCCTTCTTGATGGAAATTGCTTCCTCAGCGGGACTTTCTTTTTCTGCGGCCATTTCCTCCTTAGCGGGACTTGCCTGCTTTGTAGGACTAAGCTTTTCTGCAGGACTTGCTGCTTTTGCGGGACTATCTTCCTGAGGGTGACTTGCTTTAACATCAGGACTTGTCTCCTTAGCTTGACTGGCCTCCTTAGCGGGACTTTCCTCCTCTGTGGGAATTGCTTCCTTAGCGGGACGTGCCTTTTTAGTAGCAATTTCATTCTCCTTCTTGGCAGGACTCAGCTTTTCAGCAGAACTTGCTTCTTTTGCGGGACTTTCTTCCCGAGAGTGACTTGCTTCATCAGCAGGACTGAACTCCTTAGCGGGAATTTCCTTCTCACCTTGACTTGCTTCTTTAGCAGGACTTGCTGCCTTATCTTCACTTGCCACCTTAGAGGGACCAGCTTCCTTGTCAAAAATACTTTGTTCTATGACTGTGATTTGGCTTGGCTCTTTTTTCGGTGGGCTGAGTTCTTCTCCCTTAGCGGGACTTGCCTTTTTGGTGGAACTTGCCTCCTTATCCAAATGACTTGGTTCCGTCTCTTTTGATGGGCTAGGCTCTCTTTCTAATGGGCTCGTTTCTTTGTTTGTAGTGAGATTTGCCTCCGCAGCGTGCATTGCCTTTTGAGCAGGACTCTCTTCCTGAGCGAGACTTGGTTTTTTATCTGTGGTTGGGCTTGACTCACTTTCTAATAGGCTTTTTTCTTTGTCTTCGCTAGGACTTGCCCCCTCATGTACAGAAATTATCATTTTCTGTCTGGTAGGGCTTGGCTCATTTTCTAATTTTTTCATTACTTGAAATATCTCCTTATCCAATGGAGTTAGTTCTTTGTCTTTGGTGGGGCTTAGTTCTCTTTCTGTTGCACTAGGTTCCTGGTCCTTTGATGGACTTGTTTCCTTCTCAAATGAGCTGGGCTCTTTGTCTCTTCCTGGACATAGTTCTTTTTCAACCGCACCTTGTTCCTTCTCTTTATGAGGTTTGGACTCCTTTTCAAACTGACTAGGCGCTTTGTCTTGATCGGGGCTTAGCTCTCTTTCCACATCGCTTGGTATATCATCTTCTAACGGACTAACCTTATTTTTAAACGCGCTAGATGCTTTAATTTTTTCTGGACTTGGCACCTTTCCAAACGGACTTGGTGCCTCAACTTTGTCTGGACTTGGCTCCAGCTCAAACGGACTTGGTGCCTTGTCTTGATCGGGACTTGGCTCTCTTTCTAATGAGCTAGGTTTTTTACCTTCTAAATGACATAGCTTCTTTTCAGACGGACTTGGTGCTTTATCTTCAGCTGGACTTAGCTCCTCTTCAAACGGACTTGGTGTTTTAACTTCAACGGGACTTTGCTCTTCCTCCAGTGCGTTTGGTTTCTCATCTTCTAATAAAATTACATTCTTTTGAAACGGAGTGGGTGCTTTGTATTTTGCTGAACTTAGCTCCTTTTCAAACAAACTTGGTGCCTTGTTTTCAGCGGGACTTGTCTCTCTTTCTAATGCGCTAGGTTTTTTATCTTCCAAAGGACTTAGTTCCGTTTCAGACGGACTTAGTTCCGTTTCAGACGGACTGAGTGCATTGTCTTTTGCTGGACTTAGCTTTCTTACCAATGCGCTTGGTTTTTCATCGTAAAGACTAACTTGTTCTTTTTCTGGAGATGTCTCCATTTCAAATGGACTGGGTGCTTTGTCTTTTGCTGGAGTTGGTTCCTTTTCTAACGGACTTGGCACTTTACCTGCAACTGGACTTGGCTCCTTTTCAATCGGGCTGGCTATTTTGTCTTTTGCGGGACTTAACTCCGTTTTAAGTGGACTAAATGCTTGGTCTTTTGCTGGACATGGTTCTTTTTCTAACGGACTTACCATTTTATCTGCAGCGGGACTTGGCTCTTTTACAGACGGACTAGGTGCTTTATCTTTTGCTGGACTTGACTCTTTTTCAAACGGACTGGGTGCTTTGTCTTTTGTTGGACTTAGTTCTTTTTCAAACGGACTGAGTACCTTTACTTTTTCTGGACTTCGCTCTTTCTCCAACGGACTTCGTGCCTTTTCTTTTGTAGCACTTGGCTGTTTTTCCTGTGCGCTTGGTTTTTCGTCCTCTAAAAGACCAACTTCTTGTTTTAATTCCAGAAATGTATCCTTTTCAAATGGACTTGGTGCCATTTCGATCAAACTGGACACCTTCTCTTTTGCGGGGCTTTGCTCTTGTTCAAACGGACTGGGTGCTTTGTCTTTTACGGGTACTTTTTCGAACGGACTTGGCACTTTATCTGTAGCGGGACTTGGCTCCTTTTCAAACTGACTGGGTGGTTTGTCTTTTGTGGGTTTTAGCTCCTTTTCAAATGGACTTGGTGCCTTGTCTTTAGCAGCACTTGGTTCTTTTTTCTGTGCGCTTGGTTTTTCGTCTTCTAAAATACCAACTTCTTGTTCTATTACGAGAGATATATCCTCTTCAAATGTACTTGGCACCTTTTTAATCAGACTGGGCACCTTGTCTTTTACGGGACTTGCCTTTTTTTCAAACAGACTGGGTTCTTCGTCTTTTGATGGACTTGGTTCCTTTTCTAACGTACTTGGCACTTTGTCTGCAACGGGACTTGGCTCTTTTTCAAGCGGACTGGATGCTTTGTCTTTTTCTGGACTCGGCTCCTTTTCAAACGGACTGAGTGCCTTTTCTTTTTCTGGACTAAGCTCCTTCTCAAAACGACTCGGTACCATGTCTTTAGTGGCACTTGGCTTTTTTTCCTGTTCACTTGGTTTTTCGTCTTCTAAAAGATCAACTTCTTGTTCTTTTTCTGAAAATGTGTCCTTTTTAAATGGACTTAGCGCCTTTGCGATCGGACTGGACACCTTATCTTTTGCGGGACTAGGCTCTTTTTCAAACGGACTGGTTGCTTTGTCTTTTTCTGGTTCTATTTTGAACGGACTTGGCACTTTATCTGCAGCGGGACGTGGCTCTTTTTCAAACGGACTGGGTGCTTTGTCTTTTTCTGGTTCTATTTTGAACGGACTTGGCACTTTATCTGCAGCGGGACGTGGCTCTTTTTCAAACTGACTGGGTGATTTGTCTTTTAAGGGAATTGGCTCCTTTTCAAAAATACTTGATGCCTTGTCTTTAGCGGCACTTGGTTCTTTTTCAGGTGCACTTCGTTTTTCGTCTAAAAGTCCAATTTCTTGTACTTTTACCAGAGATGTATCCTCTTCAAATGTGTTTGGCACCTTATCGATCAGACTTGGCACCTTATCGATCAGACTTGGTACCTTGTCTTTTACGGGACTTGGCTCCTTTTCAAATAGACTGGGTGCTTTGTCTTTTGCTGGACTTGATTCCTTTTCAAACGGACTTGGCACTTTATCTGCAGCGGGACTCGGCTCCTTTTCCAACTGACTGGGTGGTTTGTCTTTTGTGGGTTTTAGCTCCTTTTCAAATGGACTTGGTGCCTTGTCTTTAGCAGCACTTGGTTCTTTTTCCTGTGCGCTTGGTTTTTCGTCTTCTAAAAGACCAACTTCTTGTTCTTTTACGAGAGATATATCCTCTTCAAATGTACTTGGCACCTTTTCAATCAGACTAGGCACCTTGTCTTTTACGGGACTTGGCTTCTTTTCAAACAGACTGGGTTTTTCGTCTTTTGATGGACTTCGTTCCTTTTCTAATGTACTTGGCACTTTGTCTGCAACGGGACTTGGCTCTTTTTCAATTGGACTGGGTGCTTTGTCTTTTTCTGGTTCTTTTTCGAATAGACTTGGCACTTTACCTGCAGCCGGAGTTGGCTCTTTTTCAAATGGACTGGATTCTTTGTCTTTTGCTGGACTTGGCTCCTTCTCAAACGGACTTGGTGCTTTGTCCTTAGTGGGACTTGACAGTTTCCTAGTGCTAATATTATCTTTTTCAGTTTCTTCCTCCTTTTTCTTTAATTCAGCCATTTTTTCTTCCAATCTCTCGAGTGTTTTTGCAGATTCTAAGGTAATACTCAGTTTCTTTTCAGAAATCTTTAGATTGTCGGCAAGTAAATGATCTTCTGGCTTATCTAATACATCTTTTGCAGTTAAGATTTTATCAATTATGACTGTAGCAATTTCATCTTTAGTTGTCGATTTTTCTTTATCAATTACGACTTCAGTATCTTGCACTTTTGATACTGGTAAATCTTTGCGTAGTGTGATATCTTCAGCAACAGGTGTAGTTTCCGCATGGTCAGATACAATATCTTCTCTCAAATATCGCTTGACTCGTTTACTTTCACTAATTACTGTTTTATCTGAGACATCACTTATGTCCTCAGATGTAGCTGATTGCACTGGTGACGCTTCTTTTACTATTTCCGATATGCTTTTTATTTCCACTGCCAATTCTGTGGTTGTTTTATTTACTTCTTGTTGTTCAATAAATACTTTTTTTTCAGCTTCCTCTTCACTTATCAGAGATTTTGTTGATTCGGTCAAATCAGCTGTCATTGATTCTAATTTAAAGATATTCTCTGGTGACTTACTCATTAGTGGAGACTTTTCAGCCATTATCTCATCTAAGCTTTTTTCGGATTTCAATACTTCAGCAACATCAGCCACAATCTTTAGTATCTCTACTGGACTACGAGGACATCTTTCCACTTCCACTTCCAACTTGCTTGCTTCTTCGATTTCCTTTTCAACGTCTTCAGGTATTGATGGAATCTTATCTGGCATACAAAGTACTTCTTCAACAACTATGATATCATCTTTAATCGGAGAATCAAGCGTTGTTATATGGGTTTCCCTCAATTTTTCTGTATATTCTCCATAATTGTACCCAGTTTCATATTCTTTGACAGGTGCTAAATCTTTTTGTACGATTGTACAATCTTTTTGTTCTGGATACATAGGAGACTCGGGTGCAGAACCAGGTGTTACTGTGACTAGCTCTGCATGTGACGCCCCTTCAACAGTCTTTCGGATGATGTCACTCTGAATGGTTGTTATTCCCTTGTAAGACAGTGCGCCTTCCTTTTCCGGAAGGAGTAGGTCTTTTGGAACTTTTATTTCATGAACGAAGCCTACATCAGGTCTACGTTTAAAAACATCCTCTTCGCCTGGTGTTTTCTTTTCGTCATACGGTCGATAATCTACTTCTTCATGCAAAGGAAGATCGGCAACTTCATCTGGGGTTTTGACAATTTCTCTGATTGGAGCTGGCAGGATTTCTTTTTTTGTACATTTTTCAGATGCAGGCTTCTGGGCGTCTAATAAATCTAATTGGAGAAATTGTGGTGGCGCAACTTCTTTCGTCACTTCTTGTACATGCTTCTCTTCGACCACTAGGTCTTCTTTAATTTCGTCTAGTGTTATGCGTTCATCTTCTGGGAGAGTTGGTGCCGTTGTGGTAGCACCAGACTCAATAGTAGTAGATACTTTCTCATCCGGGTGGGATTCTTGAATAATATTTTCAAGGGAACTTTTTGGTTTAGCAATGCCACTTTTACTATCTGATGTCTTCTTTTCACTACTTATATCTTGTTTTTCTTCCTCACTTACTGATTGTTCCTTAGAGGCAGGTTTGGTTTCTGCATCGACACGTTTAGTTTCAACCTTCTCTTCAATTGCTGCATCGATTTCTTGATCAAAAGAATAGTCTTTTATTTTCTCAGATTCTTTTATGTCCTTGATATGTTTTTGAAGCTCATCTTCTTTTTCCTGGCTGCTTTCCCGCTCAACAATCGAGTCTTCCGTAAACTGATCAACTTCTTCTTTTTCTATAATTAAATACTCTTCCTCAAATTCACTGTCGATTGTCGGTTCCGTTTTGGTGTTGTCTATCAAACAAGTGATCTTTTCAATGTCTGATTTTCCAACATATTCAACCTTTTCCTCAGCTTCGCTATCTCTGTTAAAGACAGCTTCAATCTCTCGAACAATCTCCTGCTCCTCCTTGTCATCTAATTCCTGTTGTTTCATATCATCCATTGACTTGGATGTATCCTCATCAGATTTCTTAGCATCTTTTAAGATGTCTTCATAGTTCACTCGTTGTAAACCTTTTAGTTTTGCGTCAATTTTTACAGATTTAACGGCTTTGGTTGGGCTCTTCATTGCTTTGATGCCTTTGACAGGTGAGGTCACTGCTCTTGGTCTTCGGGAAATAGGCTCTCGTTTTACTTTAACTTCCTTCTTTTCAGTAGATTTTTGGGTGAGGTCTCTTTTAGGAGAGGCTTGTTTGTATTTCGATTCAACAACACGTCTATTGTTGGCTTCTTTTGTGCTCTTTGCTGTTGTGCTACCAGGGCTCAATTTTCTGGCCTTGGTCTTCACACGTACTGTAGTTGTTTGTATTGATGTATCTTTTGCCAGCACTTTGCCTTCCACAGTCTTCTTTGGTGTAGCCGGAGGCGTTTTTTTATCATCTTGCACTCCTTTCTTCTCAGTAGTGCTTGACGTGGTTTTCTTTTCAGATGCCTTTTGGGAAATGCGGTGACTAACTTTGCTGCGGGTCACAGATGACGTTGTTTCAGTTTTCGCTCGGCTTTCTGTCTTTTTTCTAGTTGTATCAATTTTAGCTTTTGTTTCAATTTCAGATTTTTTTGCTTCGGTTGCTTTAACTACTGGTTCTTTAACTTCGTCAGTCTTTTCCATTCGTTTCGTTCTTTTCTCAACAACTTTCTTTACTTCTTTTTTTTTGGCTAAGCTATCTATCACAGTGCTCTCATAATGAGCTTTTTCGTCTAATTTCGATTCTACTTTTCCAGTTATCGCTTCTCGTAAAACATTTTCAATTTTCTTGTCTTCGCCTTCCGTTAGTTCGCTTAGTAGTTTGTTGTCTATGATATTTTTGGAATCGGGTTGATCTTTGCTTAATTTATCATCTATATTTTTTTCTTCTCTCTTATCTGTCGTCATTATTTTCTCTTTGGTAGTCTTGGATACTGCTTTGGTAGTTTTGGTTATTGCGGTCGTGGTGGTGGCAGGGGCTGCGGCGGCCGCCATTCTTCGTCCGGTACACTGTGGATGTTGCAGGAAGTCTAGATGTTTCAGCTTCTCTAGTCCTTCGAATATCTTGTGCTGCGGAGTTGATCCGGGGAACATGATCCTTGTGATCGTATCATCTGGGTTGGCTGGCCGCCATACCAGTAAGGCGCATATCGACACCAGGTTCGGAACTGGAAAGTTGAAATGTCCCGACACGCCTGCGCCTTCAAACAGCTTCTGTTCGCTGGCGTGCCATTTCTTCAAGAAGTCACGAACGTATTTGGAGTCCTTGGACGGATTCAGTACGTACATGTCCAATGTTCCTGGAAAGAAGAAACAATGACAGATAATCTAGATGCAATTTGACTTCAAGAGGTAATGCTTAATTAGTTAGGGTGTTATCGAAAAGGTGATATAATAATAATCACTCACTTTTCTTTAGTTTCAGAGATAAACAGGCATTTGTGCATCTGCAACATCTATCTATGTATCATCTCACTCAGAGCCAAAGATAACGATGCGAACTATACGAAAAACTAAAAAAATAAAAACGTACCGTGTCCAACTTTGTGATATAAATTGATGGGTTCAGGGCCGCGGTAGCAGTGCTGCGGCTTCAGGTTGATGTGGCGGAGGTCAGCCATCATGTCCGAGCCCTCCTGGTGGAGTGACACGAGCAATGGATCCAGAGGCTCGCTGGGGCTTGCTAGTACTCGACGTTCCTGTGGTCAACATTTTTGGAGGTGACTAGGAGAACCTATAGTAGTAATTTACGCAGCTGGCTACGGCTATGGTATGATGGAAAACATCGCGAAGAAACCTAATTCACTCCATAGATGTGGCGATGGGTTAACACCCAGTCACGCAAAATGGAAATAGAAATGTAATTTTTATTCGGACTACAAAACATACACAATATTTCATAAAAAAGAAACAAAAGAACAAAAACAAGTGAAACATACAATTTTATTGGTAATCGAGTTAATAATAAACAACAACATAAAAACAGAAAAAAATAAATTAAAAGTAAAAAAACATTATAAAATTATAAAGCTTTTATTTATTTAATGCCCTAAAAGAAAGAAATAGTAGATGTACAACAAGAGCATAAAACGCACCATTTTACCCGAGACGTGGATAGTCATGTCGAGGGTAAAATGGGTTTTATGTACGAGTTCACTTTGCGTTTCACTTCGATTGTGAGGAAATTAAACAGAAATATTGCAAAAAAAGTATAATTTCCTCCTCACGACATTGTTAAAAGTAAATAATTGCAAATTGAAATTACCGAGAAAAAATAAGGACTTCCCGCCATTAAACTTTTTTTTTGGACGTGCCTCCGCAGCCGGCTCTGGCCGCCGGCAGTGGCACTTAGCATAGTTGTATGTGGCTGTTTACCTGACGACCTTTGCGAGATTTACTTGTGTAGACTTAATTAGGTAGGGACCTATTTGCACAGACTTGGAGATAAATCCCGCGACAAGCTTTTATATCGTATAAATTATGTAATGTTATAAAATGACGCATTTGATTGAAGTGAAATTTGATTTTCTTCTTTTTAGGGCATTAAATAAAAGCTTTGTTTAATTATTTTTTTACTTTTAATTACATTTTAACTTTTTAGTCTTTATCATTACATGACAAAACATCTAACCTAGAATTAGAGTGCTTTTCAAGACGAATCAAATGAGACCAAACATGATAGGATTGCGTCGTTTGGTAACAGAGTTCGCATGGCCATCTTCCGGCTCCAGCATCAGATCAGCTCCACGTCATAAAAACTATTCTAGCATCAAAGTACTTGGCAAAGTACTAGGATCAAAGTAATGTGGAAATTTAATATGCAAAATACATTTTATGGCCACAGTGACGTGTCGTGCAGTGTATGTCGAACAGAGACTATATAATATATCCAATGAATGCGCCTGCGGGGGAATGCGGCTCGCTAAACATTAGGTTGTATTCAACGTATGCAACCCGCCCCCCGTAAATTGGTGAGTTGTGTTTCAAAGGAAAATGTGTCTATGCGCTCTCCACTGGATAAGTGCGCCCTGCGGTGTCGTAGCAGCGAATAGGTTCCGACTCAGCATGTGTCACAGGACCTGCGGGAGGTCCTGCAACACGCTGGTATTCTGTTGGCACGTTATCAAAGAGGGGAAGATAATATAAGGGTGGGTGTTAAAACACAAAACGCTCAGAATGATGAGTATTATTGCTGTACGTTTTTTCATTAGCTTGTTTATCACGAGTGTCAGCGTGACTTCGCTTTCCCATAAACGTAATTTTATTAATTTTGCTCGATAGAAAAGTTTCCTGAAGTTGCCAGAAAATCTGTCTGTCACAATGTTTTATTTTAAAATTTCGCACCTGAATTTGTGTTTTTGTTATTTATCTAATCATTATAAAAATGGCACAGTATGTTCCTCAGTTAGACTTGCTTAGCTTATTTTTATATTTAATTTCCTCTAAAAATAAGTAAAGGATGAAATTCTAATTTCTGATTGCCTAGGGCTCGCCCTTAATAAACTACTTTTATCACATCCAAACACATAATCGATATGAAAATAACTAAATTATAGGAGTGTTTAGTAAATATAGTGATAAGGTAAGCAGGAATAAACTTAAATGGCAGATAATAGAAGAGATATTAAATAAATTGTTGTATCTAATATACAAGTGCCTGTGTAGACAATGTTAAACGCTAAGGATAGCGAGACGAAACGATAACTTTTTATGTATGCGATTTGACATTTCACCTTAGCGAAGCCAAATGTCAAATCGCATACCTACATTAAAAGTTATTGTTTCGTTTCGCTAGCGTTACGTTTAACATTTTCTTGGGGGCTGGTGTAAATGAATTAACGCAATATGAGAAACTACTTTTTAGGGACATCATTCTGAGCAACTTTTATTATGAAACCGAATTGATCAGAGCAACTTTATTTTTCACTTCCCAGTACATTTTGGCCTGAGTGGATCAGCTGATTTGTATGGAGAAGTGAAAAATAAAGTTGCTCCGATCAAATCTTTCGTAATGAAAGTTGCTCAGAATGATGTCCCTAACAAATTAGTTTCTCATTTTGCGTCAATTCATTTACACCTTGTATTACCAGCAGTGGGACACATTACAGGCTACGTAAAAAAAAAAATACCTATCTTTTAGTCGTTACATCGTGACCAAACGTTCACAGGACAAAATATTAAGAACACAAGAATACGAATCAAAGTTTCACAGAGCCACGAGTTCCTCGAACGAACATCGGTAAGGCACTGGAAGCTGATACGGTCTGCTCTAGTGGTCACGGATCAAGTTTACTGGTAGTTCTAATTAAATGTCTATAGTCATTATGACCCACGACCTAGTAAGATAGAATATATTTCCGAATCCGAATTTGCCGTGACCGGTGAGCATGTATGATGGATGAGACATGAGAATGTTATGGAAGTGAGAGACGTTTGCGTAAATTTCCTAAATAGCATTTAGTTATTTATTTATTTACATAATTTGTGTCATTACACCGAATGCCAAGTCGGCACAAACGAACAAAATTAAATTATAATTCAAATATTTCTCATTAAATTACAATAACGTGAATACAGGTAAAAAAATCATTTAATGATAAAAGTGCAACACAATATTAGATCATAATTTCATAAAATAGAGGAACAACACAGTCATACAATCACCTCACAGAATCTGCCAAATTCTCTCGCTAAATCCCTCCATGCATCCCCAAACACATTTATTACCTAAGTATCTAAATTTATCTACATCTAAGTATAACCTCACGGTGCTCATCCCCCATACAAATAAGAATTAGTAACCCTTCGTAAAAAAGATATGGCATGAGGAGTAAGATTTGTTCTTTAAACGCCATGGTTTCAGTTAACATACTTCTAGGTGGCGCTAATCTTATAATAAATCCTATATATCTTAGCGCCATCTCGTGGTATTTGCAATTTTTCGATGGTGCAGCACCAAGCGATAATGGCCTCGAACTAAAGAAGCTTCCGTAGCATCTCGGTTTACGCCGGTGTCATATTTTGTTCTAGGTGGTCTATCTGTATTAGTATAATATAGTATATCTCTGGTATAACCCACTGAAATGAAATTATGCCTGTGACAGAAGGATGTTAGTAGTACAACGTTAACGTAAACGTATTCTGGGTATGCATGCCAGCTCTTTAAATTCTATATCTTAAGAAACTTGGTCGTTTTGTACATTAATATCAGATATTTATGTACAAAACGACCAAGTTACTTAAAATACTCAATTCAAGTTTAGGCTAAGCCAATCCAGGCCTTTAAGTAACTTTTCAGAAGTTTAAGAAGAGTTAACGATAAACGCTGAATGGAAATTCCAAATAAAATGATATCGGTCGGAATAGGTCATCAAGATTGTGGAAAATGTCGGATGGTGGAATCGACAAAAGTATTAACCTTAAGTGGATGGTGGATTAGGATCGCGGTCAGTAGGCTCCATAGATATAAATAAAAAATATATATCTAGATGACGACGACGACGTAGAAATTCTTTTAGTGTCACCTTTCTCATCTTCCTAAATTGGAAGTTTAGGCAATCCGCCTCCTCGGTAGATGTACAGAGATGAGCGTAGCGATCCCAGTTGACCCCAAAAATACTGGATGCAACTTATATTTGAATTGAATAATGTAAACGATATTTGAATTTAGAGTTAATTAAATCTACCCTTACCTATCTATCATGTCGTGAAAATTAATGTCGGAATTCTGTGGTCGGAATAGATCCTCTCTTAGTACGTCCGACGCCGGACGTAGGCAGAGCTACAACCGCCGAGCAACAGAGGTCGTGACGTAGTAGTAAGGACATGGCTTTCATATGTAAAACAATTAAGACGTCCTTGTCACATCATTGCTATGTCTACGCAGCAAGCCTAGCAGGCATCACCTGTGATCGACCAACTGTGTCCTAAGGGTGTACTGTTACTAGATCATTATCAAGGTCGCAGAGAGGCGCCAATACGGCGCCGCATGAGTGATTTTGTAAAATGTGTGTTTACTTACAGACTTGTAGTAGCCATATCGTGTGATAACCTTCTTAATGTTTATGTTTGTCTATATTCTGCGGAAGAACTCGTGTTTTGCTTGTGAGGTACCACGCGATATCACTCGTTTGTACCTGTGGAACCATCAAAATAAGGGCTTCCTTCCTATGGTTGAACTAGGGCGGACTGGCGAAACGTGCACTTTGCGAAACACAGTGCAAACAACAAATACTATGACAGAACAAGTTGCTCAATCATCGTCGTTACCTCTAAGAAGAATTGGCTGGTCTGAGGGTTCACGTTGGACCCCTAGCAAGCATCTAATTTTCTGTATGTCTGACGTCTGTCTTGTGTGTCCAATAAAGACATTATGAATTTACGAAATCCCATAAAACAGTTGTTCAGACGTGTGAAAAGCATCTCAAGAATATAAATTCTACATTCTAGATATTCACGATGGCGGAAATGTTGCTGATCATCGTCACTACTAGCTCGTCCTACGTCTACAAAAAACCCAGATCTTTTGTTCTGCTCATAGGTTTTATTTATCTCAATTGTGGGTTGGTTAAAATTATTTTTCTTTGAACGGACGGTTCATTACAATATCTTTTACCTCTAGATTGCAGAAGAAGTGTCCGATCTGCGGGTACACGTTGGCCGATGCCTTCCTGCGAAGCACGGCCGCCATGCCCGCCACGGAGCAGTTGTTCAGTCGCGTGAACAGAACCGCGTCCAGTCGGTCGAGGTGACGCGCGAAGTCCCACCAGCAAGCCTTGCGGGAGAAGCCGCCGTCCACTGGAAGGAGGAAAGAAACGGTTGATATGTTAGTCACTGAACAAACAAACAAACATAGCGTCACGCAAGAGGCGCGTACCCACTTTTAGTCTGTTTTTAAGCTACTGGGTAATAATTAGTTATTGATATTTAAAACTTAAAGGCTAAATGCGGGCAAAATTGTGCTTCTGCTACCCTGTATGGGAAAAGGCATGAAGCTTTATTATACTTTAAAAATCAAGAGGTTTTGAGACGAATCAAATGAACCCAAACTCGATAAGAATAATACCAAATACCATCGAGGTAAGCAATTAGGTTAAGGTTGATGCCAAATACCAATATTGTCACATACAGCCCAAGTCAAGTTTTGTAATAAAAAAAATCTTTCCTAATGGACGCCCCGTCACAGAAGAGATAATAGTCCCCGTTCCAAGATTTGTCGCGACCTAATAAAAGGGTGTTCAAAAGTCTCTCTCACTCAGCTCTGAGAGTAGTCTCAGTTATAATAATAACGGTTTCGCACTGCAATATAAATAGGGCGTTTCAAACAACAATCCCCAAAACAATATCCTACATTGTTTCACCTAATTCCTCTCCAATTACTAAACTAGTTAACATAATCACTACAGAGCCATCAAGTCTAAATTAGTGTAAACGAGGATACCATACATACATCTCTGAATATAATTCTAGGGGTCAATTCAGGACGTCATCGAAGGTACGGTCGGTAAGGTCGGACTTGGCACTGTTGGGAAGAACTCTTCTTGTTATAGGAATAAAGGTCATGTCGAATATTGTACTACTTCAGTCGCTGGTACACAAATGGCTTAAGGAAGAAACTTTACCAGTTAGTCCCTAAGCCGTCACAATCTAGAGAGACTAGACTTCGAGTGAAATTGGATGTTTGCTGAAACAATATTTGTATTTGTGCTAGAGCTGTTGGGTAAAGTCAGCATCAGGGCCCAGATATTAGGAACCGTTTCCAATGTAAGCTTTAGCTATTAAAAGAGTGGCTTCTCACGCTAGACTACGAACACACCGAAAATATCTTAAAAACACATAAGTCAAGGCTAAATAACTAACTAGATAACAAAAAATAAATATTAATAATAATAACAATAAGGAAAATATAAATAACCGGCCAAGTGCGAGTCGGACTCGCGCACGAAGGGTTCCGTACCATTATCTATAAAAAAAATATGTATGGGAGCCCCCCCTAAATATTAATTTAATTTTTATTTAATTATTTATTTTTAAAGTAAATAATATACTCAATATATTGTGAATATTATAAGCGTCTAGCTGCTACCATTATCAATATCGAGCAAAAATGAGCAAAAAAAACACGTTTGTTGTATGGGAGCCCCCCTTAATATTAAGTTTCTTTTAATTTTTAGTATTTTTTGTTATAGCGGCAACAGAAATACATCATCTGTGAAAATTTCAACTGTCTAGCTACCACAGTTCATGAGATACAGCCTGGTGACAGACAGACGGACGGACGGATAGACAGCGAAGTCTCAGTAATAGGGTCCCGTTTGGCACCCTTCGGGTACGGAACCCTAAAAACATATAAAAACCATAGGGCATATTGATTAGAGGAGAAGGTGGTATCGTGACCACTGCTGTTAAATTGGCCCCCTGCTTTAATAAATATAACCAGTAATGCCATCTTCAGTTTTTCTTTTGCACTACGTGCGTCATAGAACAGGAGCTTTTTACGCCACCTGATTGGCCCAATAAAGTTCAAGCCCTCTGATTGGTCAGAACGCGTCGCCGCATGTCATTTGCAAAGTTTTTTTGTGCGTTAAACTTTAATGCAGTTTTTTTTTAAAAACGGGAGTTTGTGCATCCTCACGAACAGAACATCGCAAACATCAGCCCTGTTGTGCATAATTGAAGGTAAAACATGGATTTTTCTGATTTATTCGTATTCGTGCTTACTTGTTTTCAGAGTGTGATATTTTCAATGCGGCCTCCCATAACTGTTTGTAATATGGCCCCCGGGACCATATTAGATGCAGGTCGTGTAGCTGATGTTATACAATTGATTGTCTTCATTGTTTTTATTGGTTTTAGATGCCTCGCACTACTACCACGTCACCTGGACGTAAAAGACGAACGTGGTATTCAGGATGCAGATATTCAACAAAGGGCTAGTCGCCAACGTCGTACACAGAGGAATGTTACATCGTCAGAGAGTAGTTCTGAAAGTGATGAGAACTTCACCCAAAATGAATCTGGCGACAGTGATGATGACACTGAGCATGCAAATGGAAGACTAGCCGAAAACATTGATGCTAATTGCATCTTTAGGGTGGCTTGTTATTCTAACGACAAACGGGGAGAAACGTGGATTCAATGCCAGGCATGGGGGCCCTGGGCTCATCAGGATTGTGCCGGTCCTGAAGGGGAATACTACATTTGTGATTTCTATCGCTAAATTAACCGTTATAAAACATTATTTGTTGAGGTGGTCTAATACTGATTTCATACTTTTAATATGGACCCCTGGGTGCCATATTACCCCCAGGTAACTGAGGTCCACCGTTTCTACATAATTTTAAAATACATGGGTTTTCTCTAAAACTGAAAGACTTTCATTCGTGATGTTTTTTTTTTATCATAACTGATTAAATTTAGAAGTCCTTGATAGCACATAAATGGTTCCAAATGGTGTTAAAAAATATTTATAGATTTAAAACAAAAGGGGGGGCCACGATACCACCTTCTCCTCTACTATATCTCCCCTCTCCCGTTTCTCCACTTCCCTCCCCAGCTCCCATACCTCTAATGCTTCTACGTAATAGTGTTTAACTTTAACTTGAATTACCTACTACTACTAGACTTATTGAATAATAACACTTGCTAGGCAAAGCGCCGTTCACGCGCACACTCCGAACACTAAATATGATAGCGGAGGAGATTGACATGTTCTCCTGCGCTCTGACTGAATTTACAAGGGTGGCATTATGCATTATAAGTTATAGATTGTGATGTCGTTAGGTATTTAATAAATTGATAACTGCAATGTCGAATTAGGTTCCTCACCTGTAATGATATTGTGTGTTTAGGTAAATAAATAAATAAATAAATAAATAAATAATTTGTTAAATTTTAATCATCTAGCATCAAGCACTCCTAGTGGCGAGAAGACGCTTGTAACACTAGTTCAGACTACAACGTATAATACCTCTAATTAAACTCAGGCTTAGAACTGATATGTCAATATGTCAATAAGAACTACTTACTTACTTGTCCTTCCTAGTATTTTATTTAAGAAAAATATTGTAACTTTTTTAGGAAATAAACAAAAAATATATATATGAGCACGTAAGCTACTGAAATACAAATATCTACAGATCAACAACCAGCATTATCATCAAAGCGCAGGTATCAAAATGATTTCCATATAAATGTTCCTTTGTAAAGAGTAAAGATGATGTAAAACATCATGAGGTAACCTTCAATCTTCATAGATTCGGCAATGGGCTAGCCTCCTGTCACGTAACATGAAGTATTGAATGTCTGTCTAAACGTGTGTACAACTGACCCTCTGCCGTCCCGTATGGAAATGGTGTCGACGCCATTTTAGATTTATGGTTCCTCAATATCGCGCGGAGTAGAGTCAATACCATAAATTTAAAAGCTATTTTCCAGAGACTATTATATCCAATTGACTGCGCCTGCGGGGGAATGCGGCTCGCCAAACGTTTGTTGTATCCAACAAACGTTCGCATACGCGACCTATGTACTATGACGGGCCGCCAGACAGTTTCGCAGCGGCTGACTAATCACAGCTCTCTTACCCCCGCCGCCCGTAAATTGGTGAGTTGTGTTCCAAAGGGAAATGTATCTATGCACTCTCCACTGGATAAGTGCTCCCTGGTATTTTCCATCAAATATCGACGACGCATTGAATAAAACGGTCGGCTAGTAATATTCGGTCAATTAAACCGATTACCTATATTTAGAAAACCGAGCCGGCAGTATTGAAAATCAAACTCCCATTATTAAATATTGATCTATAGTTTTCGGCTGCTTCCACAGGCTATCAAACAAACGTTTTCATCACATCTATTTAAAAAGAGCTACTTTAGTCCCGGCAAACAGGGACTAAAGTAGGTCATTTAGTCTCTAGGGACTAAAAGTAACTTTTTAATTTTGTTGCCAGTACAAAGGAAAAAAAAATCTGTCACTAATCAGTTTACAAATAGATAATTGTGATAGTATAATTATATTCAACCAAAACATACAAGGTATTGGCAACAAATTGGAGATTTTACAGATTTCACTACAAGATCTAAGGGTTAACGGAAGGGACGTTGATATAGTATGTCTTAGTGAAAGGTTTGTAAAGGAAGGTTCTGAATCAAACATTAAGCTAAACGGCTATAAATCAGTTTCAACTTATTGTCGTAAAAAAAGTAGAGGCGGGTGTGCAATTTTAGTAAAAAAATATTTTGAATGTAAGGAAATACATATTGAATTAGCAAATGATTTTTATTTTGAGTGTTGTGGTATAGAAATTATTGGGATAGGGCTAATAGTAATTAATATTTATAGAATACCAAAGAAAACTAAGTCGCATATAGGTGTATTTATGTACAAACTAGAAAAATTGTTGGAGTCATTAACTTTAAAATATAAAAATAAAAAAATTGTTCTATGTGGAGACTGGAACATTGACCTACTAAAACAGGATAGCTATTCAAAGGATTTACAAAATTTGTTTTCAAATTATAATTTTCAATTGCACATAAGGTCTCCTACAAGACAAAATACATGTATTGATCAAATAGCGAGCAATATAAAATCCGCGAAGGCAGATGTTTTGAAACTGGGTCTATCCGATCACGAGACGGCCCAGATATTGAAATTTGACATAAAGAAACTTAAAGCTTTTAACACCTGGTTCGAGTTCAAAAGAGACTATAACAGTCAAAACATTAAAAAATTCTGTGAATGTATCAGTGCTTTGTCTTTCTCAGACGTATTAGAATGTGAAGTGGCCGCGGAAGCTTTTGACCTATTTTATGACTTAATATGTTTGTTCTATAATCTATGTTTTCCTGTAATTAAAGTTAAAAACAATAACCGAGCTAAAGATATAGGGTGGGTAACAAAAGGTTTAAAGAAATCTTGTAAAACAAAACGATCCCTATACTTAAAATACAGACAAACAAAAACGAGTAAACAGACAAATAAGATTAAATTCAAAAAGTATAATAATATCCTCAAACGGTGTTTAAAAAAAGCTCAGAAATTACATAATTATAAATACATAAAGAACCATGACAATAAATGTAAAGCTACTTGGAACATAATAACGTCTTCAATTTCAAATGAAATTAAAAATCATAATAATATTAATAAAATCAAACTAAATGACATAGAATTCTCTAATCCTAATGACATTTGTAATATTTTGAATAATTATTTTATAAACCTGACAAGTCCGCATAATAATCTATTAAATAATAATAATATCACATCAATGAATAGTACAGAACAAAGCAATCAAAATACAATCTTTATAAGACCAGTTTCTGAAACAGAAATATATAACATTATTATGTCCCTGAAAAACAGTAAGGCAAGTGGCTTCGACGACATTACCACAAAAATTATAAAAGGTTGTGCATATAAGATCTGCTATCCTCTAACTCATTTAATAAATCTCTCGTTTGTTGAAGGGTATTTCCCCGAAAAGTTAAAGGTTAGTGTGATTAAACCCCTATTTAAAAAAGGCGACCAACTAGATCCCAGCAATTACAGACCTATCTCTTTGGTTCCAATTCTTTCAAAAGTATTTGAAAAAGCGATGCAATCTAGGTTGAACGAATTTCTAGAAAAACACAAAATACTCGGTCCTGAACAATATGGTTTCCGAAAAGGTTCATCAACGATTCATGCTTGTTTTGACTTAGTACGTATGGCAACTCAAAATTTAAATAAAAATATACCAACAATAGCTTTGTTTCTTGATATGAGCAAAGCATTTGATTTTGTTAACCATTCATTGCTCTTAGAAAAACTAAATTCTTTCGGAATTCGAGGCATAGCGTTAAACTGGCTAAGAAGTTTTCTGGGAAATAGACAACAATGCACTGAAACAAGCAAAATTCAGGAAAACAACGGCATCGCCACAAAGCAAATTTATAGATCCCATTTTAAGATAACTAACTCAGGAATACCACAAGGTAGTGTATTAGGACCATTACTGTTCCTACTATATGTAAATGATCTTCCAAAATCCACCCCACATGACTGCTTGCAATTTGCTGATGACACCACGTTAATAATACAGTGTAAAAAACCAGATAACTCTGAAAACGTAATTAATACTGCACTTGGGGACATTATAAAATGGCTACAAGCCTATAATTTACAAATTAATATTAACAAAACCAAATTTATGCAATTTCTCTCCTATAATTCAAATGCGCATCCTATTTCTATTACTTATAATAATGAAACAATTTCAGAAGTTGACAATTTTAAATTCTTAGGCATCACAATCGACAAAAATCTAAATTGGAAAAAACACGTAGAATCGGTGTGTAACAAAATAAATCGCTTTGTGTACGCTTTGTACCAACTGAGGCAAACTGTCTCTATTGAAGCCGCTCTAATGGCCTACCACGGTTACGTCTCCTCAGTACTGAGCTATGGTCTGATCCTGTGGGGAAATTCGGTGGAGGTAGAAAGAGCTTTCAAAATTCAAAAAAAGTGCATAAGAGCGATCTGTAAGGTTAAATTTGATGAAACATGCAAACCTCTATTTAAAAAACTTAATATTTTACCTCTACCAAGTGCCTACATTAGAGATATATGTGTTTTTGTTGCCTCTCATCGAGAATACTGGAGATCCAGAAATGAAGGACAGCAAAGACAAATAAGGGCAAAGTACACGAACCTACTGTATCAACCTCCTGGATTTAAGGACATTTATAGGAAGAATGTATACAATATGTGTATTATATTGTTTAACAAGCTGCCTGACGAATTCAAAGTAATGACTAGCAAGTCCTTAAAAATTAAGCTCACTAAGTGGCTACTACAACACTGTTTTTATAGCGTTAAAGAATATTTAGATTGTAGAAACTAAACATTTATAAATATAAAATTTTACAAACGGACATTTGAAATTTGAATTATATAACTAAACAATAATTAAATTAAAAGCATTTACTATGGTATAACGCTGTTTCATAAATTAAAACTTACTATTTTGCATGCTTATACATAAGCTGAAAACACTGGGCATTCTTTAAAATTAAGATCATCTTATTACTGTTTTCTTGCAAATAAATTTCATTTCATTTCATTTCATTTCATTTCATTTCATTTCATTTCATTTCATTTCATTTCATTTCATTTCACTACCATTCAGGCTGATAAGAGAGATCGATTCTAAACGCAGCCAATTAAAAAAAAAGGTTGTACTAAAATGCGTACTCGACACAGATTAGATAATCCGATCGATCGAATCGATTGACACCGATTGGTGACAGCAGAGAAACAACTTTACAGAATTGATATCGAAACACGGACCAAAAAATTAAAAATTTGTGAAAAATTTGTAAACAAAGCGCGCCAAATCTGAATGCCGTAATTATTTCAATTTCTTTTGCGGATATGAGTAAAGAAAGTGAAAGTGAGTGTCTAACTCCAGATGATATAACAACAAACGCGAATGACAAATACAAGATCTGTTACCAATAAAATCACGAGGAATATAGGTATGTAAAAACTGTAATCCTGTAGAAAAATTCAAGAGGAATAAAGAGGTTATCTGAAAATGCTTTTTGAACCAATTTTCAAGATTTAGCCAATACTAAATAAGCTTAACTATGTGGAGGACTATTATTCGTAATTAGTAATTTCTTTATTGTACTAACACAAGAATGACATACAGAAAACTTATAATAGATAGACAATGTACAAAAGGCGAGCTTATCTCTAACAAATGATTTCTTCCAACAAACCATTACACACAACATATCACGACAATTTATTGTGTAAATAAATACGGGGTGTAACAGAAAGGGGCGTAAAAGCCGAAAGAAGGTTGTTAGGGACATCATTCTGGACAACTTTCACTATGGAACCGACTTGATCAGAGCAACATTATTTTTCACTCCAACATACAGATCATCTGAGCGCTAGGCCCGAAATGTCTCTACTGAGTTAATAAATGTAAAGTTGCTCTGATCAAGTCGGTCCCATAGTGAATGTTGTTCAGAATGATGTCCCTCTTTCCGCTTGTACACCCCTTTCTGTTACACCCTGTATGTATGTTATTTTATTGATTACTTACTACTTTTCTCATAGAGGGTGATGAAAAGTAGAGTGTCCACCTCAGGAGTAAAAACTATTTTTGGCACGAGTGATGTACTTTGAATCCCTCGCTCCCTCAGGATTCTACTTTTGAGTCCCTCGTTACACTCGGGACTCAACTCTAGAATCCCTCGGTCGCTCAGGATTCAAAAAACACTCTCGCCCTAAAAATAGTTCTTTACTCCCTTGGTAAACAATCTACTATTACCTGCCAGCGCTTTATTGAATTAGGATATATTTACTGGAATATTTGGAACAGAGTAGGTACGTTCTATGGATGTGGCTGCAATGATATAACGCCTGTCTCTCTTAATAGGCCGGCCTAATAAGTGCGAGACGTATGGTTGTCAATTGTCACTTATTTGTTCCTTCGGCCGGGACTCAAACACGGGACTTCTCGGTCATGCATGCATGAGGCAAAACCTCAACCGCTACGCAACAGGAGTGATCAAGATCATGCATGTAGTAATTTGAAAACTCTTGACATTACAGGAATAATTAAAGGCTCCGGCAACGGCAGTGGGTCAGTTGTAACGGGGATGTAGAGCGGAGGACGCCGAATATAAGAAACTCTATGAAGTATGTTGTTCATACATGTTTTGTTTTAGGGATTTTTAGGGTTTCGTATCTCAGAAGAAGAAACTCTTATAGGATCACTCGTGTGTCTGTCCGTCCGTATGTCACAGGCAATTTACTCAGAACATAATAGACTGATAAAGTTGAAAATTGGTACACATATATCTGTGACCCAAAGACAGAGGAGGTGCAATGTAAATATATAAAATATGGAATATGGGGGCCGCTTTTAGGGGGCCAAATGAGAAAAAAAAACCCTGTGACATATCAAATAAAAGCGAATGGTGTGAGGATCATATAATTGTATTTTTATACTATTTTTAAGACTTATTTTAAAAAGTTGTGCTCAATAATATGACCGATTCGGATGTCATCAAAACATCTAGGGTACTTGCCGAAGTCCTAAAATCTGAAATTTGGTATGCAAGTACATGTTTGCACCTTTATCCCATAAAAAATCTGAAATCTACAACTTTAACCCCCTAACCCCCTAAATCTGGGATTCAGTTTGTATGTAAAACTGAATTTTAGGGTATTTTGTTTGTGTTAGTCCTATTATTTTTGTACCAAACCATCTCAACGCGAGTCCAACTCGCACTTGGCAGTTTTTTTTTTACTTTACTTTATTTTTTTGTCGGGCGGTTCCAAAGAGAGCCCGCCCGTGCTGTTGTGTCCTCAGAACCTCAGAATAATCACAAAAGTTGTGTCAGTGAGGCAGCCATTGACGATTCATTTGACAACATTTAACATTACAACATTTACAACCCGCCACGTCTCGCCCCGATGATGTGCCCAGCCCCGATTTGATTTGATTATTTCAACATATACTGGATTTATGCGAAATCAATAAAAACAATATTCATCCAACAATCTGTTAACCAAACACAAGGAGGTATTATCCGACTTCGCAAAATAAACTCTTATCGAAAAAGTAATGGAGTCTACCTGTTACGTACGATGAAAATCAAACAAACTGCTAAGCGGATGAAAGATAACTGTAAACACACGAGTACAGATCGAGTAGAGATTTTTGCACATTATTAATTGTGGGCACAATTGTACCTCTGATGCCCGTATGGATAGATGCGTGACGTCATGTTTGTTTTCTCTCTTTAATGGATTTAAGGGCGGGCCCTAGGCAATCAGAACTTAGAATTTCATTCTTAACTTATTTTTAGAGGAAATTAATTAAAATAAAATAAAAAAAGGTTAAAGCTAAGCTAAGCCAGTCTAACTGAGGAACATACTGAGCCATTTTTATAATGATTTAGATAAATATCAAGAACATAAATTCAGATGCGGTGCGAAATAGTAAAATAAACATCGTCGATATTCTGGAAACTTCAGGAGACGTTTCTATCGAGCAAAATTAATAAAATAACGTTTATAGGAAAGCGAAGTCACGCTGACACTCGTGATAAACAAGCTAGTGAAAAAACGTACAGCAATAATACTCATCATTCCGAGCGATTTGTGTTTTGCTAAAGGCTGTTTTTGCCTAGGGCGCCACCGTCTTAATATATATTTCAGATCCAGATTTTCCATCCTAAACTCATTCTATTCATAATAATTGCCTGATTTCGGCACTTTTATAGGCTGTTAGCCAATAGTCGGTCCCGAACTCAGGGCAATAAGGCTTAAATAAATGAAGACAGATTTTAGCGGCTAACGGCAAAACTCCGTAGAAAATCGGGACCAGACATATAATATCAATATGTATGTATAATTAAACAAAAGGTAAAACTTAAAAAAAAAAAACTTCCACAAACCCTATTTGATTATATTGAGTTTGATACTAACTGTAACCCCCTATTCCTAATGAATTTCGTCAAATCCCATCTCAATGCTACCCTAAGCTACATATAAGGAACCCCTGCACAGATTCATGGCCACCATGAATTGACCATATCACGATATGGCCAGCCATTTCATGATATGGCCGAGCCATTCGTGGCCATATCATGATATGGCTGGTTTTTAATGAAAACATGTCTTTTTAAAAGCATTGTTATTCAGCACTGTGATGTTTGTTGTGTTATACAATATGTCAAACTAACATGAAGTCAAAGAGTAAAAAATCATTTCCTTTCTCTTTCATAATAGGTAGGTATTATTATTTAGTAGATTGTACAACAAGGGCATAAAACGCACCATTTAACCCGAGGCCCGAGACGTATATATCCACCCGAGCCGCAGGATTGATTTTTGGATGTGCCTCCGCAGCCTCTCTGACCGCCGGCAGTGGCACTTAGCATGTGTATGTGGCTGTTTACGTGACGACCTTTGTCAGAGTCTGAGATTTAGACGAAGATTTTACTTTATGCTCTAGAACATAAAATTTGATTTTATGCTGGACTTTACGAGCATGAGAAGTGAAAATAGTATTTATGTACCTATGTATGTGTATGTATGCATGCTAAGTAGTTCTTATTTATACTATGTATTACTTTATTTATTGTATCTATGTTTTAGGTTGTAGATACCTATTTATTTATTTATTAGTTTATATTAATAGCAAGTGTAGTTTTATCCAGTAAATTTTTATCTTTGTGCACTAGGACTATCCTCTCAGCACCATCTTTCCTGTCCTGCCTAGGTTTGCTGGTAGATGGCCATAAGGTCCACCGGTTTAGGCTATGGGTTGCCCGTCAGCCGCGCATAGTACTTAGATTGTATTGTGGCCATGTGTGGTTTTCATCATCAGTTCCGCATCACAATATTATGCTTAGCATGAGTAAATGCACGAGCCATTATGAAAAATACAAAAATACTAAAGGTCTGCTAATAATATTCCCTAGATATGGTATAGAATAGTTCCCTCGATTTCTCCACGATCCCATCATCAGATATCGACCTGGTGTCAATTGGGACCAATTGGAAGATGAACGTTTCAAACAAAAAAAATAATTTTCCTCTAGGCGCAATCGGGGCACAATCACATACATAAAAAATAAACGGTCAAGTGCGAGCAGGACTCGCGGACCAAGGGTTCCGATCACACTTGGAGATTGTAACTCGTAACTGGTGTAATTATAGGTTTCTACATAAAAAATCCAGTATGATGTCATCCATGTAAACCAAATTGTAGTAGAGTAGAAAGACAGAAAATTGCAGTTTTCAGATTGTTCCCTTTACTTTTGCTATAAGACCTTGCATTATGCCAAATTTCATGGGACCTTGCATTATGCCAAATTTCATGGGAAGTACCCTATAGGTTTTGGGTCCATTGGAACCCTAAAAATAAAAATAAAATATCCCGACGAATTGTAAACCTCCTCTTTTTGTGAAGTCGGTTAAAAATAACATATAATCACGTCTTTTTCCAAACGGGGTGCCAGAGACACAGTAGCGCCCGTGTTTAGTATCATACCCGGACGGACTTTTAGATATTTTGGTCGGTATTTCACTTTTCCGGGCTTTCCGTGCCTAATTTAGCCAAATGGGGCGGCGACATAGATATATAAATAAATATCGTACCACCAATTTCTCGATTCATCCGACTCGAAACTCAGCTTCACTAACGTAGCACTATTGTTGTAAGCAATACCTATTCAATTCATGTTCAGAAGTGATTAGAGCAGTGAAACAGAAACTGTGATTGTGCTCGCTTTGGCAATTTCAAGCGATACTGCTGGATGCTCATACATACATTTACATACATACATTTACTTAAACTTATACTTTATTGCACAGAAAACATAATACAGACACTTAATATTGGAAAAAACATATACAAAGGCGAGCTTATCTCTAATAAGAGATCTCTTCCAGCAAACCTGGGATGGAGAGGATAATTTACAAACAGCTACATACGTTGCTTCTGGCCCAGAGACTATATATCCAATTGACTGCGCCTGCGGGGGAATGCGGCTCGCCTCAACAAACGTTCGCATACGCAACCTATATGTACAAAGACGGGCCGCCAGACAGTTTCGCAGCGGCTGACCAATCACTGCTCCTCGTCTCCCGCCACCCGTAAATTGGTGAGTTGTGTTTCAAATGAAAATGTATCTATGCGCTCTCCACTGGATAAGTGCTCCCTGTTCTGGCCCCACACTAGGATACCCTGTGTCGTGGGAACCAGAAACAGCTACATCACAAACATAGTAAACATCCGAAACCTGGGGTTTTCTTTTGGTTTTATTTATCCCCAGCCGGTAATCGAACCCGGGACCTCTCGCATGGTGCGCAGAGCCACAACCGCTGCACCACAGAGGTTTTCACTGCTGTAGCTGATGCAATAGTAGTTTCTATAGTGGACAATGCTTCCAGTTATCCCAAGAAGTACTGTAGTTAACCCGTTGAGTGTCCGAGGCGCGACATCTGCGCCTAGTCAAATGGCGAATCTTTTGTTCTCGGAATGTAGTTTAACTTTTAATTTACTGAAAATCCGTACACATAAATCTAGAATAATAGGACTTGATGTAATTAATATATTCTTCTCCAAGGTTCACTGGATGAAACCTTTTTTTAGAGTTAAGCTCGCCTAACAGGTTTGTCCAAAAACGTGCAAAAGAGTCTTCAACTCAAAATATATGAGATAAAATGTAATAATTCTCTTGTCAGTATAAAAGAAGAGTAAGGGCGTGGACAGACGATGACGCGCCCGCTCCGTCGCCGCACCGCGCCCGCTCCGTCGCCGCTCCGCGCCCGCTCCGAGACGCCGCTAAGCCTCGCTCTCTCCACCTTGCACCGATTTGTGTCTTAATGCTCATGAATAAGTCTCTGGAGCGAGCGCGGATCGGCGTCGGAGCGGGCGCGGCGCTTCGCGGCGTCGTCGGAGCGGGCACGGGGCGGGTGTGATGAAAACCATCCGATGTAATAAGAGACTTATTAATGAGCAATAAAACACAAATCGGTGCAAGGCGATGAGGGCGCGGCTTAGCTTACTTAGCGTCTGTCCACGCCGTAATGCTGCTGCTTGATGTCTGAACGCCGCCCTAGAATTTTAGCATTTCAGGCCACTCCTAAGCTTTTGTGACCCGCGCGTGTCGGTCGCTGTATCAATACAGTAGATATCACTGTATTTGGTATTCAAATCGTTCGTTAGCAATGGCGGCACGTCGCGTGCTTGTTGTGAGTTGTTTCTTTATTCAGTCCTTTGTGGTACAAATAACAATGTTTGATGTTTTATTACGTTTGACATTCTGCGATATTCTGATTTTGTTTTGACAAATTGGCAAGCGATTCTACTTTCGTTTCGTAATTTTATTGCAATTTATTAGAGAGAGAAGTCAAAACTTCAGAAATTAAAACTGAAATACTTTTCAGAAATCAATTCATTTTCTTTTATGGCAGTACATCCCAGTCCACAAAAGACCCAGATCTTTTGCTCTGTTTTTCATAGATTTCGAACTTTATCTCGATACAAATAGGTTGAAGATCGCGGGCCCTTGGACTTTGGACGGATGGTTGTGTACACCAGTAACTGAGGTATGTTGTTATATTTTAGTTATGTAGGTTCGAATCCCGGTGCTGACCATGTACCAATGAGATAAGTCATTTATCTTAAGTAGGTACGTTATACGGACACTCTAACGGTGATGGCCAACATCGTGAGCAAACCTTCATTACTCCATAGCTGCAGCGATGGGCTAGCACCCTGTCACGCAAAATGGAGTATTTAATCACTGGCTGAAAGTGGGCACAGTGGCCTCTGCCACCCGGTATGGGAAAAAGGCGTGACGCTATGTTTGTTTGTTTGTTTGTTTGTTTGTTTGTTTGTTTGTTTGTTTGTTTGTTTGTTTGTTTGTTTGTTTGTTTGTTTGTTTGTTTGTTTGTTTTTTTGTTTGTTTGTTTGTTTGTTTATAATAACTAAGATATCCGTCTATCTGACCCAGCTATTTCTCAGCTGAAGCAGCTGAAGGCTCTATTTCTAGCAGAATATTGACAAAGAAAATGTTGACTTGAAACCTGAGTAGCTAGTTGAGTAGACGACGACGGGCGAGCACTTAGTGCTCAGTGACGAGTGACGTCACTAAACTACAGCCACAGTAGGCTGTGCGCAACTAATAACCTTTCTCGTAGCAAGAAGGTAAACGATGGCCAGTACGAAACCATTTACCCGTGGACACGGAATCCTAAAAACACTTCAACACACAAGAAACCCATCAAGATCATCTTTCTATGAGCGATCAGCGCCCTTTGCTTCTGGCACAAGTCCAGCCACATGAGACCTCTCCATCCCAAGGTCGGGAACTCTTCGTCAAGCGAGGTCAAGGTGCAACGGGTCACAGTAATCTGGTCAACTCTTACGCAATCCTTGAGTGACTTCGATTAGAAATCAGGTTGGATTTAGATTGAAACATAGCGTCACGCTTTTTCTCATACGGGGTGGCAGAGACACAATTAAGCCCACTTTTAGCCAGTTATTCGATACTCCATTTTGTGTGACAGGGGGCTTGCCCATCGCTTTTGGTAGCTCGAATTCATTTCAGAGTTTAGTTCTCCTTTTTTCGCGTTGATGGTTCAACAGCTCAAAAATAGCATACAATACTATCTCATACATTCCACGAATTAATGAAATAAATTCCCTGAAGCCTGATATGAATCTAAAAGAAAATAACCATTCTCAGTCTAGATCAGATATCTGAGAGCATCAACACAGAAAGGGTTCAGCAAGGACATCAAATAAAATGGAACAATGACTTGGTATAATTTGAGCACACCGCCATTTGTAAGGTTTCAACTATTACTACCTAGACATCCTGTAGGCTAGATCAAGGACATGCTGAATCTAGGGCTTAGACCATTTGCGAAACGCGTACCTATTACCCCCGGGCAACGTTTGGACGCCCGCCAACCGAATGCCTCCAGGGAGGATCTTGATTCCATTAGCACTATGACAGCTTATTGACAATGACAGCGATAATGAATAGAACAAGACGGTCTAGTTTAGCCATTTTGTTAGTCTCCCATAGTAGCTTATCAGATCAATATACTGAGGGACGATTAAGGCGCCTGGTAACGCTAAAATTAGCAAATGGGTTTGTGGTGGTGGAAATTAAAAGAAAAATGATAAAATAAAGTATAATGGCGTAAAATGCAGCGCAACACTTACGTCCGCGCAAAAAGTGCAAGTGTGTTTTTTGCCACAAAAACCGCTGATGATTTCTAAAATGTTATTTTTAAATATTTTGATTACCGATTTTTACACATAACAACCATGCCAGCGTTCCTTGTAGAACCATGCTAGCGTTCCTTGTTTTAGGTAAAAAACAACTATTGGATAAAAAAACATAGTTTCCAATGGCATTATGATGTTTTCAAACTCAAATTTTTTAGCCAAGGGACGGTTTTATAATATCTATTTTTTGTGGATTCAGGAAGTATTTCAAACTGCTGGAATAACTTTTTAAAGATGGGCATTTTGCTGGACAATCGTCTTAACGGCCGATCCCAATAACCTATCTCTATCCGTGATCTGCAGATTACGCGTTACATTTGACAGTTGTGCTATGGGATTTATGTCAAAACTGACACTAGCAATGTCAAATCTGCCGATTATGGATAGAAGTTAATATGTTATTGGGATCGGCCATTAGTTTTTCATATGCGACTATAAGTTTCTTGGGGAAAGTTTGTCATAAATGATGGGAAGATCAATCCGCAGAATACGGTCATGTAATTAAATGCCACCCTGCATTTATGATAGCGTGGCAGTCAGCCGCTTGTGTAATTTTTCAAGCGGAATCAGACCCTAGGATTCTCCGAATATCTAGAAATATTGCGAGCCACCCTCAAGCTATGCGGCGCCAAATTACAGCCGAGTAGGCCGCGACTCGTGGCGCAAAATGTGGGTCTCGGGTAAATAGAAACGACGCCATATATCTTCGGGAGAAGTATATTACTTCATTCTGTTTCAGGGTCGATTAGTTGTGTCAATAAATGGCGAATAGTCGGACGCGGTAAAAATAGCATTTAAATAATTCCCTGAGTTGCACCACAGATACTACAATATTATGGTTGCACGAAACTTTGAAAAAGTTACTTTTAAGCAGTAGAAACATTTGACAATCTTATGAGATTGACGCTTAAATTTGTTAAATGACAACTTAACTCACAAAATTGTTTCGTGCTACCCAAGGTAACTTCTCGTTAGAGAGTCACGTTCTATTGAACGTTGTTGACTGAATGTTGGACTGAACGATGATGAATTCAATTAAATTCAATGAAGATATAATCTGATCGTACTCAGTATAAAGAAACACTCAATTTAAAAAAATGGCCACTCGATGATACAGATAAAGATTCGAACTAGTTTTGATAAAATATACAGCTAATAAAGAACCACTGAAGGGAAGTCTACTAACTTTTACAGAAAACCGTACAGACTCATCGTCGGGGTCAGACTTTTAATTATTGATTAAGATACATTAGAAGACGTTAGAAGTACGAGGTCATACACAAATCAAATAATAACATTAGCCTCACAGATACACAGTGACGTAGGAATCAGAAACAACGAAGTCACTAACATCGATAAGAACGGTCATTCTGGTCCTTTCTTGGACTGGCTAGCGCCAAGTACGGACCAACATCCAAGTTGGTGGACCAATTTACGTTAGGCTGGCTGGCACCAGATAGGCTGACTGACATGTACATAGGCTGGCAGGCACCAGGCAGCCAGGCACATATCTAGACCGGCCGCCACCAGATATGTATGTAGACTGAGTGGCACCAGTTATGTATCCAGCCTGGCTGGAATGACGTGTTCCTTACCCAGCATATTAAACCCGTTGATGCCGAAGAGTGCGGCGTCGCCCTGCCCCCCCGGGAACACGTAGAGCGTGGGGTGGCTGAACCGGATGTTGCCGACCACGTCGCTTGCCACCAGCAGTTGGTCCAGACTGGCTGGCACCAAATACGGGTCGAGGTAGCCTGCGGAGGGAAAAGTTAATGTTAAATTGAGTTAAAGAGAAAGAGTTAATTCTTACAATTACTTGTGATGTATTGTGATTGAACAAGAACATCACAGTACGGAGTTGAATTGTACAGGCTCGAAGTGTATTCACCAAGATGAGCCATATTCCTTGCAACCGCAACATCAAATTATCCACAAGGTGTCGTCTAGTCAGATGCTACATACCTATAAATAACCTAAACAATGTGAAAAAGATTGGTTTTTTTTGGGTGGGTGTACAGAAGAATGCTGAAAATACCATGGACGGATAAAATTACCAATGTTGCTGTTTTGGAAAAAAATGCAAAAATGAGTACAGCTCATATTTCGGACATAATTGCGCAACGACAATATAACCTGCTCCAAGGGAAAGGGATGTGTGCTCATCCTGCGCCAGGCAGGATGAGCACAACATCCCTTTCCGGGGACGCAGTATCCCGTGAGCAGATTGCCGTAATAATCAACAATCTCCGACAGGAGATGGCATCCAAACAAGAAGAAGTTAAGTTTAGTTATACTAATAACTAGCATTAGGATTTAGTATTATTATACAGGGTGTAACATAAAGGGGTGTAGAAGCCGAAAGAGGGTTGTTAAGGACATAATTCTGAACAACTTTTACTATGGGACCGACTTGATCAGAGCAACTTTATTTTTATTAACTCAGTACATTTCGGGCCTAGCGCTCAGGTGATTTGTATGGTGGAAAGAAAAATAAAGTTGCTCTGATAAAGTCGGTCCCATAGTGAAAGTTGTTCAGAATGATGTCCCTAACAACCCTCTTTCGGCTTGTACACCCCTTTCTGTTACACCCTGTATTGATTTGATAATAACAAAATATTTTGGTTATCACCACGGTAAGAGGGTTTGTTAATCTTCTAAATTAATTACTATCCTTTGAAATATTTTATCTGCTGTGTTTTTTGTCTGTTTCTGCGTTTTTGTTTGAAATCAAGGATGTAGACCCATCTTCATTTATTTATTTATTTATTTATTTATTTCTCTAGTAAGTGCAGCGATGGGCCTCTTTCACTGTCACACACATTGAATATTGAATGAGTGGCCGCAGCTCTGCCACCCCGTATGGGAAAAGGCTCACCGATTTTTTTGACATTCACTGTAAATTAACCTCGAAATTGTTCTGCTTGAATTTTCCGCTTAAAGTAAACCAATTTCCTTTCATTTCAACTTATAGTTCAAATTAAATCAATTTTGAACTCCACTGGTCCATTCAACATATCGAATTCCGGATTTCTCCGTTCCGAGCTTTCAATAGATGCCTAACAGCATGAAATATCGCGG
This sequence comes from Argyresthia albistria, assembly GCA_963457715.1. Lineage (NCBI taxonomy): Eukaryota > Metazoa > Arthropoda > Insecta > Lepidoptera > Argyresthiidae > Argyresthia > Argyresthia albistria. Next base: position 10,139,608 of record OY735260.1, read on the forward strand.
AGGTTTCAGCGGATGTGTATATTGAATATCGACGAGATGGAAGTTTTCAATAAAACTCCAATTTACATGAAAAGGTTAGAATTTTAAAGTTGAGTTATTCTGACTCATATGCGAAACGATATCTAAATTGCAAATAAATCTTCTTTCCCACGTATTTACTCCAATCCTAATACTAAAGGCGTCCACCTGCAAAAAATGGCGCATAAACTGTATGGCCATCCACATCGTGTGGTGGCACCATTTGTGCGGTATACCGTTTTGCTTGCTTGGGCAAATTGGAATTGGCGCAAGTATGATTCAGCTTGTAGCCGGACCCTGCCTTACTATCACTCCAGCACTAATAGCATCACTACTCCACACACACACGAACACACCTCACAACTCACACACAAACACAAGTATGTTTAATTGAGATTTAATTGTAAAATATTTTTTATTTATTCTTTTACGCACCATATTAGTATTTGGCATTTGTTCTTATAAATAATTAGCTGAACTAGTTGAATCGTGTAGCTACATATAATTCCAGTATTTTACAATTGATAGCCGTAATTAGCATTATTTTTAGTTTAAAACTAACTGCATACATCCATTGTAAACGCTGTGGCTTTCAGATAAATAAACCTTATAAACCTTACCCTCAGAAAAATAACTAATTTCCTAACCTTACCTAGCCTGTGCATTCGACCATGGTATCGTGTATTAAAATAACGCTATAGGTACTCCTGAATTTCAACCACATTTGAAATAGCCGTATAAGAAGTACTAATTTACGATTCTACGCGCCAACGATTTCAGCCATCCAGGCAAAAAAATTAATGAAATAATGATCGAAATACGACCTAAGCACGATTGGATAAAGTTGTGTATGGAGATAAGTTAGGATATAAACTGGGATTAGGTCTGACTGGAACAGGGATGTTGGTCCCTGCCGGATAGAAAAAAACAAGGAATGACATCTAATTACATGGCTAATTAAGTTATTTGTGAAATATTGATTTTAATTGAATAATACTTAATTATATACAGATTATTATACAACTTAACCTAATTTACAAAATGAAAATGTACAGTTTATACAAAAAAAAGTGCTAAAACACGCACACACACCCACACTCAAGGCAAACGCACATACACTAACACAACAATTAAATTATTAATTACAATAGTCAAAGCTGTAGCATAATGCTGAGCCGGAGCCGTTTCACCGACGCCGTATACAACCAGCACACTAATACTAATATTATAGTATCTGTGCTATACGTTAAGTTTCATATATTTTTTTACATGACAAAAAATAGCACTCACTTTTGATTTTGTCCATGTTTTTTCTATTTTTGTCTATGTATTGTTCTATCTTGTATGTGTTGTGTATTGTGACACTTGAATGAGCGCATATTCTATTTTATTTATTTTTATTTATACATATTATATTTATATAGGTACAATTAACTTACTACTAAAAACAATTAAATAAAATAAAATAAAAACCATTATATTCAAAGTATAATACGTTATCTTGATTTGTGTCTATTTCCACCCACATCTAATATAAGGTTTAAATAATTGAAACAAAAAGTAAACTTTAGAAAAAACCGACTTCCACAAACCCTATTGGGGGTTGTTTTTTTATTATTAAATTTAAATGGGACCACCCTTGATGTATTACCTATACGCCGAAAAAAGATTTGTTCAAATCGGTTCATAATTGGCGGAGTTATCGCGTAACAAACATAGAAAAAAAACATACGGGTCGAATTGAGAAACTCCTCCTTTTTTTAAAGTCGGTTGAAAATATATAAAGCGTTTTTTGTTGGCGAAAACCGTCTGTGAAAGATTTTTATCGACACTTAACACGTTTTGACATTTCACAATTAGCATAGAGCAGGCACCATGAAATGACTCTATCTGGTCTGAGTTTTTATCTATAACTCAAGAACTCTTAGAGCAAATTTTACCAACGAAGAGTAACTTTTTACTTGAGAGTATCTTCTACTTTTTCATAGAATGACCTCAATTTTGGAACTGTCATTGTCATACAAATTATCCCCGGGATAGTTATTTTCGCATGACTTTTTGTCGGTAAAATCCAGCCAGTCTAAAATATGACGCATCAATACTTCAATACTTTCTCCCTCTAAATTCGTTTTCACTACCTACCGGACATAAGTGGACCTGAGATGATAATCTTCGGCTCCAATCTTGAAGGCCCAATATGATTGAATCTCAGAGGAAATGGGGCAGAAAGTATTGCCTGTAGCGCGTGATGATTGGTCGCCTTAGGTCTAGGCTAGGATATTGGACTTCCTAGGTCTCGCAAACTAGGTCACCTGGCAGGTGTAATATCCGGTTCAGCGGTAAACGAGATTGCGAGATTGGCAGATGTTAGTTAGTATGTGTATTCTAACATGTGTTATCTAAATAGAAGGTACTGTCACAATGGAGTACCGATGACCAGCAGTTTCCACGGCACGGTTTTCTGAAAGAAAGTCCTTTAGATCGCTTTTTTACATTATTTATCTAAATTCTCTCTTCGATCCTCAGAACATTGACCTCATCAGCTGATTATGAACTAGTTTGTTCGTCCAAAATTTTCAACCTACCTAAATCCAAATAAAGTTCAAAAACTATGTAAAACTAGACACAATTTTTTTCGTTCGCGACCACATCTCGAGGAAAGTTGTTGTTACTCTGATGGGTACCTACTATCATTCGCCGAAAGTTAAAAATGAATAAAATTTAAACTTGTACTTAAGTACTCGTCATTGTAAAATAGAGACATTCCAAATTAGGAACTATGTCTGAGAGCTACGTATATCCCGTCCAGATATGGCAGCCGCGCGTTTTCTCACATCTCGGAAACGCGCGAGTGCCTACGCGCGAGTGCCTACGCGCGAGTGCCTACGCGCGAGTGGACTCGCGCGTAAAACGCCTTATCTGGCAAGGCTCTGAAAGTCAAGCTGTAAGAGAAACGACCCGGCGGCGTACCTATATCAAGCTTGGAGGAACGCGGCCTTCCTTGTTGCTCAAAGATATCAAGCTATAAATAAATACGCCGTCTCATATTGCGGAAGCCTCACTTCCCTCCCAAGCCCAGAGCTATGCGCTTTACTAATAGACAAAGCACACTTTATTGGAAAATTCCTTCCTCTCCCAATATCCTAATAATAACATTGCAGCACCTCCTACCCTTCTAGAGAAAAGGCTTGTAATAGCTTGAGGCCCTAATTAAATTCTAAACAAGATTTAGAAACACGGGGCGTAGTATTACAGGTTGTGTGCTGAAAATGAAAGTTTGTGTTTGGTTTAGTCTGCGACTACAGGGGAGCTTTGGAAAAGGAGCTTTATGAAGGCTTTAAATAATTTACAAGTTGTGCATCATACACATGGTTGCTGTATGTAGGTTCTTCAACGTAGTGGTTCTTTTCTCTTTGAATTCCTAAGTTAATAACGTCATTCATAGAGAGATTATAAAGAGTATGGAGTTCTCAGAGAAATTAAAATCTTGATGGAGTTCTTTTAAAATCACATTAACAACCCCTGGGTATATAGAGCCGTGAGATACATTAGAACGTTGGTACAATAGGCATCACGAAAGATTTTGAAATCCTCTGCCGTAATGTAGGTACACATTTACTATTTACGAAAAAAACTTCATTTCGGTAATAAACTATAAAGTTTAACGAATTTTAAAGCTATTATTCTAATATTTTGTAATAGTGCGCGAAAAAAGCTCTCAGGTGTCATGGCGTCGGCTTTGATGTTACGCATAAGTAAACATGTCAATGTCCAAATGAGTTATCAGCATAAAACACAAAAAAACACAGTGATGTTTACATAGTCATGACGTAATGCAGCGTCATGCGCTATGATTCCTGTTTCGATCAAAATGGCCGAATGTAGTATTTTAATTTTTCGTTTTATTGAAATCACATTAATCTCAATGTTTTTAATTAAATTAGTGTTTTAAATCCTTTTAATATGTATTTTCCCTTAGAATCATTAAATCTTTGATAATTCGATACAGTCGTCAGGCCTATTCTAACATTTTCTTCTAGATCTTATTCCTTATCTTCTTGAGGCCGGACGGGATGACACTCATTCCGTGGAAAAACGGGCAGTCGCTTGTGTGGGACGCGACTTGTGTCGATTCGCTGGCACAGTCTCACATACAAGCGACCGCTCGCCAGGCTGGTGCGGCAGCGGCCACCGCAGAAGGCAACAAAAGGCGCAAATATGCCACCCTTGGCCAGGGCTACATATTTGTGCCTTTTGGAGTCGAAACTCTCGGTCCATGGGGCCCAGAGGCGCGAGTATTGTTCAAAAAACTCTCATCGCGCCTGGTCGATGCCTCAAATAACCGGAAGGCTGGAGCCTACCTTGGGCAACGGCTGAGTCTTGCCATACAGCGAGGCAACGCCGCCGGTCTTCTGGGCACCTTGCCCAGCGACGGCGGCAGTGATCTGGCTCAAATTTTCTATTTAAATTAACTTCTTCATTTAAAATTATTATTTTAATTGAAATGTATATAAACTTGTAATTATGTAAAAATAAAATTAATGATTTTTTTTCCAAGAATAACGATAAATCCCCTACCTACTACTAACCATTAGCTGCAGAGGCCTCTTCAGGTAGCAAAAGTGACTCGGAATGCCAACAAAATACTCCATCTGGGAGAAATGTTGCTAAAGTGAAATTTCCCAAAAGGTCTGTGAAAAGTTGATCGCTCCGCACATACATCATGCGATAGAGATTTGTGAGCCCGCCTTGAGTGAGTACGGTTCGGTACTTAGATTTACATTTGCAGCATAGCCAAACTAATTTGGTATGCTGAGCTGTGAAGGGAAATCAGCATTCAAATCAGCCCAGAAAAAACTGCAGAATGAAAGCTCTACTTATTACATTCTCTGAGTGATTTTGCAGGCACTCGTCACTTTCTTGATTGCTCATGCATGTTAGACGTTTGTCAAACCCAGTCAAACCCTTAATTTGTCAGAACAAGGAAGGGATCAAGGTAGGTCGGGACCTCTTATTTGTAAAAACTTTACAACCGCAATGATAAATTAATGAGGTGTCTATATTTGCATATTGTGTATTTATTTAGTAATTTGGTATGCTTATTATATTATTTTATAAGTAGAAATCTACATTTATTCATACTTGTCATTAGTTTTAGTCATTTTTGCACTGACTTCCCTCTCTTTATCTGTTTTTTTCCTGTCATGCCAAGGTTTGCTGGAAGAAATCTCTTTTTAGAGATAAGCTCGCCTTTGTACATATCTTTCTGTAAATGTTACGTGTTTTCTACCTATGTTATTGTACAATAAAGTATAAATTAAAAATGATTGTATTTAGGTAAGCTAAGGATAAAGTAAGATGTACAAGTTAATTTGTAGTAGAACCTCAACTGGCCAATCTGGAAATCGCTCAACCGGCTCAGTGTTGGGGTGGGGGGAGGTCCAAGAGAAACCTTGCGAGGTGGGGTATCATCCCCGATCACGACACGGAGTGCATCTGCGGCCATCCGACGCAGACCATCACGCACATGACTGGATGCCCCGCGTGCCCGGCAACCTGCACGAACGAGGAGCTGTACAGGGCTACCGAGCGAGCTATCGCGGTTGCGGCATTTTGGGCTGACTCGACAAGACGAAGTAGAACCAATGTGATGGTTGGTTGGATGAAAATCACTTTCTTGTTGTCAATTCCAACACTTCTGTGTGTTTGAGTAGGTACCTGAATTTGAGGCTATACTGTACGAGTAATTAATAACAAGTAGTAGGTTGCAAAGCGCCACAATTGGGTTTCAACTTTAATGTTGTTCACGAGCCGAGTTGGAATTAGTTCAGAAACGAAGCAGGTTATCATGTAACCTGGGGCCCTATTCCGTTAAAAAAATATAGTTTAATGAGAATGACGCGATGACGATGGTGTCAACTTTAATATGTCAAGTTTAGCACCTTGTACGTGTGCGGACGGTGCGGGTTTGGTCCGAATATTGCAAATTCGCGCACTTTCGCCGAAGGACGGAAAAGTGCACGCAGACGGCAGGAGGTGGGGAAGGATGGGAAAGGGATGGCGGAAAACATTTGTGATTAATTAAGCGTCCACCTAATTTGTGTATTTTGTATTTTGTATTTGTATTTGTTTATTAGTATCCAACAGCATATTTATTTACTTAATCTATCGCAGAGTTAATAATTACTTAGTATATTAATGCCAATTATAGGATAGCCTAATATAATCTTTTTAATTTATGCTGTAGTGGAGAACGAAAGAGTATTTTAAGTAACATTTAGGTATTCCAGGAGGCTTAGATTAGAACAAACTATAAAACGATTCAGTTTAGGATCATAAACTGTGCAGGTAGCGGGAAAAAAAACCCATCAAAAAAGCATTGTAATGAAAATGTCAGTGACTCTTATGTACAATGTTTCATGGTAGGGAGGTTACAATTAGATTATTTCTAGGACGGTTTCCTTCAAAATCCAACAGAGGACTCTGAAAGTGAAAATATTTTTTTTGCTGTACGTAGAATAATATATAGATTATAATCTGCGGTGATCGAAAGTTGTCTTGTTGCTCTGCTCTATGGTTCTTCTTTGTTTATTACTATGAAGTTTGTTTGTTACATACTACCAAAACAAACTGAAGAAAACCTTACCTCTATGAGACACTATATAAATCCTGGAAATAATCTAATTGTGGGATTTTTCAGAAAAACAGCCAATGTCAGTTTAGCTCTATTTTACAGGAGACATAAAAAACTGTTTACAATACTTATAATCAAATAATTGGTAATATAGTTGCTGTTTTATTGTAGATACTATAACCTGCAATGGTATGTGATTATTTTTTTAGGCCAAAAGTTTTCCTGAAGTTCAGTAAAACTGAAATTTAAGTTTGACATTGGTTAGTTTTTCAGGATTCAGGATTTTTAGTATAGAATCATTCATATCAATCAGACAATGGTTCATTGCATCTGAACTTGAACACTTTTTCATGCTGTCAAATATTCCTGCTTGAGGCTCTGATCCATTCATTCGTAACGTCAATAAAAATTATGTAGACCCGTATTTCCCACCACATATCAGAATTAATCATATGAGTTAGGCTATGATGCTTCTTAACCCCTTCTTTCCCGGAGTTAATTTTGAGGCACCGTGATTTAAAACCTTATACCATGGTAATACATTCATAAACATATGTATAACGGAAAAATGTCAGCACTAGGTGACCGCGACAAATAAGAGATTACACGCTTATTTAAGTTAGGTTTTATAATGAATAACTTTAGCCTAGGGAAAGTGATAGATAACATATAACTATTTTTTGTAGTGGATAACCATTTTGTTAGTGGAATCAAGGTTCTGTGAGCTGTTGTGAAAATCTGATAGTTCCGCACTGGGACTTTAGTTGTTGAATAATAAGTGGGCCATATAAAGTCATTACAAGTTGAGGAGCTAAACCAACACTGGTGTTGTGTGGCCTCGGCGGTTTACCGAATGGACGATGAAGATAACTTTCATGGGTTGGGAGAAATGGTAACAGATTTGATCAAAGAAAATGAATATGAATTTATCAGTCATATTTCACAATATCGAGAAAGTTAAAAGTAATTGCTGACTATTAAACCTTATAATTAAAGGTAGGTAATACTCGTAATACTTCTTCAATCGTTTAATTATAAGAAAATGGGGAGACGCCAACCAAACTTGGGGCTTCTAGTAGATATTGAACGTACCTACTCGGAAACCGTATAACTTGAACAATTTGTCCGCTTGGTACTGTTAATTTGCTGCTAACTTCGTTCATTGGGACATGCCTCCTGCGGGGCTTGTTGCTAACTTCTGGCGTCAGTTTGCCACGTTTTGCATCGAAATACTGAACTATTGAATAAATTATTTTGATACACCTACGTCGTTAATTGTATGAGTCTGTGGAACATCCCGTTCTTGTCATCATTGGCATTTAAAAAACAGTAGGTAAGCTACAGCTACGCTCGCATTTTAAATCATCGTTCGTCAAACAAAGTAAAAAAACACACGTCAGTGTTTAATCCAAGCTTGAAAGAAAAACTGGTGACACGTGGTGCACACAAAGTATTCCGTGCTACATTGGACCCCTTTATAACTCCAAATCTATTAAACCTATTTGATTTACTCGACCAATGTAAACAATTCAAGAATAAAGCTTCATTGTTCCACGTATCAACATCACCGAACCAGGTCAGGGGTTAGGGGGGTCGTAGTTACACAAGAGGGGGGCGGGGGTGTGAACTGCATTCATATGTTGATTCGGAGTCCTCGCAAATAAGCTGCTGATGAGTGTTTCATGCACTGTGTCGAGAGCGTTGAGTGCGAAAGTACATGTATATTTACAGTACAAGACAGGTTATGTAATTGTATTCATATATTCCCAATCATAAGTATTTGGGATCAGCAGCACTCGTAACATTGTCCCACGATCGCATTTAATTGCGTCTGTTACATGTTTGTAATGAGAAGTTTTACTTCAGTTAGGCGCGAAATTGTATGGAGTTGTCAAAATTAATCGGAGAATAGTGCTAATCCGCTTTATAGCTAGTGGCACTAAGGCTGGATTTTACCAACAATAAGTTATGCGGAAATAACTATCCCGGGGATGACAATTAAAAATGAGGTCATTCTATGAAAAAGTAGAAGATACTCTCGAGTAAAAAGTTACTCTTCGTTGGTAAAATTCGCTCTAAGTATGCAAAACATTCGGTTTAACAAACAAGCCTCCACACACCGTCCCACATCAACAAGTATCATTCACCCGCATAACCCCCACAGTTTCAGTACCGAATATTCGGTACCGTACCGTACCGGTACCGCACAAGAGGCGTCGTTAGTCCTCGGAGCAGTAAAGTTGCGAATAGCAAGTTGCGAATAGAAAGTTATGAAGCAACTAATAAAACAGTTTACGTCGCTGCGGAATGCAAAATTGTGAATGGACAAAACATGAGTTCAGAGTTTCGTCGTTTCTTTGTTGCACAACATAACAAAAACGGGCAATTTACAAAAACAGCACCACACCAGTTTTTATAACTTGGAATTCAAACCTTGGAGTTCTTGCTCGTAAGAGTGCCTTACAGACACACTTGTCGTCTAAAACTACAGTATTCCAAAAATCTTTGGGCGCTTGAATGTCGTAGTTCTACGCAATTTAACACAACGAACCTGTTAAAAATCGTTAGTTCTACCTGTCTCCGCAAGCCAAGAGATTGTGGGAAAGCTTTAATGTATTATTCTAAAGACTTATTTAAAGATGGATCTGCGCAGACTAAGACGAAGACCAATTAAAATTAAGTTAATACGAAGGACCAAAAAGTTATACAAAACCTCACGCCTTTTCCATGTGGAAGGGCAGTGATTTCTGTTCACATATAACTATAAATTATTCAAAACTCCATTCTGTGTGACATGTCCTCAAATTTTTTTTGTCGCATAAAACATATGCTTAGAAGTTACTTGAAGACGGAAGATCCTGTGATGGATGGAAGTAAACTCCTTGCTGCGAAGCCTAATGGAATAACGAAGTTTCTGGAACCTTCTTGAGAGAAATTCACTCTGAAGTTCTGACGTCATTGAATCTAATTTTAGCTGCTACTCGTATACATACCTACATGGTTAGCTGCTGAACTCAATTACCTAGGTGCGGAGTTATTTCTCAGTGAATTAACATAAAACGCTAGGTATCGAAAGCACTGCTTCGATACCCGATACTTATTTTGCAGTTCTCCGAACTCTGTTAAAATCAAAGAACAGAAATTATACTTACCCCCTTACATACTTACTTACCGTCAGTGTAAATGGTCGAATCGGGGCAGTAACAATGGGCGATTTTCAAAAACAACTTCAGTAGTTCAAAATTCGTCACTAGATATCGTAGGCGAGACATGGGGTTGGCTTTTATATCGTTCATCCTTTATTTAATTATAAAAAGGTGTTAATGGATAGATATTAGGAAAGCCAACCCCATGTCTCGCCTACGACATCTGTTGGCAGCTTTCAGAACTATTTTTATCTGTCAGAAAATCGCCTATTGAAAAGTAATTAATAAGTATTAATTAGTCAATGATGAAAAGTTAATAATCACTGTTTTTTGTATCATATTTGAGTTATCTTTAACATTTATTGGAGCTTCAGTATTCGAGTCATGCTCCTGTAGAGCGTATTTCCAATTATTATTCATGAACTACCGAACACTGCTTTTGATGACTGTTCACTTACGACCATATTTTTACGAATATCTGAACTCTGGGTTTGTAGCTTGACTCTCTTTCTCTGATAGTTATTGCGATTTGGAATTTGATTGCGATTATGAAATATCAACGTCGCAATTTAGAAATATTACATTCAAATTCTTCAAAAAACAGTCAGTCATTACAAATCTGCGGCACTTTGTCACGCAAATTAAGCGCAATATGGAATTTATTCAATAAATAAGTATCTCCTTTCGGAAAAAAAAGTGAAATCCTCTCTCTCATGGATATCGGCACAATATGCCTCTGCCACTCCAAATGGGAACAGGCGAAATAAATCACAGACAGCAGGATGAGGACAGAAACTCGGATGTTTAATTATGCATTGTGTCTGTCTACCTAACTTTTGTATTGATTTACCAGACTAGGTAACTTAATTTTAGTATTCGAACTGGGTCGTGAATCATGTCACTAAGAGCGAATTTTAATTATACTTATACTTTATATACTTTATTGCACAAAAACAGAATACAGACATTTTATAATGAAAAAAACATGTACAAAGGCGAAAAGTAACTTTTTACTCGAGAGTATCTTCTAGTTTTTCATAGAATGACCTCATTTTGAACTGTCATTGTCATACAAATTATCCCCGGGAAAGTTATTTCCGCATAACTTTTTGTTCAGCCTAAGACCGAGTTTTACCAACGAAGAGTGACTTTTCACTCGAGAGTATCTTCTAGTTTTTCATAGAATGACCTCATTTTCAACTGTCATTGTCATACAAATTATCCCCGGGATAGTTATTTTCGCATAACTTTTTGTTGGTAAAATCCACCCCTATTGTGTTTGCGTTATTATTTTCATGTTGGTCATGTTACACGATGAAACAATAAAATTCATGTTGGATACACCTAATGAAGCAACGGACCTACCAGAAAGGAGGTTCAAAAACTATGTCAAAAACGGCCTATTGAAGAAGTCTTATTACAGTGTAAAAGAATATTTAGATGACAAACCTGCATGGTCTTTACCATCTCAGCGCACAGAAATCCAAAGAGGGGCGATGGACTGAGTCAGTACTTACGTCTCTCCTCGGTGTATTTCCTTAGACTTAAGTAGAAATACATAACATTGTATTTTTAAGGCTCTGATATTTTAAAAGAGGTACGGGGGAGGTTTCTTGCCCTTCTTTGCTCCATCCCTAAGCCCACAACTTCCGAACGGGCGGTAGTATACAAAAATATTAATATTATATTGACGTTGACTAAGTAATATGTATGATTTTATGGTGAATGTGAATTGAATTGAATTGCCGAGTATGGAACCCAACAGTAATCTGTACTTTTAAAATTGTTTTTGATTATAAACTTTTTTGTATGTTTACTTACCAATGAAATCCTTGATCGCCTGCGACCCAGTATCGAGCACCTCCGTAGGATTCACTCGAATCCTACAGTGCTTTACAAAGGGCATCTCCGGTAGCTGCGCCCACTGCCCGCCCCCATTGGTCGCGCAATGGACATCGATCGAGATGGAGTTCTCGTACGCGCGAATCACGCGCTGCACCTCGTTCTCTTGGTAGGCGTCGGTGAAGTCGGAGAGGGAAAATGTCCCGTCCTGCAATAGGAGCATGGACTTAGTAAATTTCTAACATGCGTGTAATCACAATGAACGAAGAAATGGTTGGAGTTTGAGTATAAGTTTGAGTACCTGTCTAGAAGGAACTTTCTACATTTTGGAAAACTTTACAGGAGAGCCAAAAAACTTTTCTTTTAAAAGAAATTAACGGTCTGCATCTGACGTAGCGTACGTTTACTCCGGCTTTATCTGTGTTCTGTTTTGTGTATAATGAATGAGTATTGAGTAAGTAATGACGACTGAATTAACTCTTATCTTATCTTACGTTTTATGAGTTGACTATAGAAATCAGGTGGAATTATGATTTTATAGGAACCCCTTCATTCAACACTACATAGGATCGGTTGTTTATTTTTTTGTCATTTAGTAAACAAATTGGTCAAGTGCGGGTCGGACTTGCACACGAAGGGTTCCATACCATCGTACAACAAAACTGAACCACTCAAATCATAAAACAAAAAGAAAGAGAAAATAATTATTCTTCACAAGGTTTTGAACCCAGGACTTCCAGATTGCGCGACTAACATCACATCATCCAGTTGTGCCACCACGCGGGACACGGTATCGAAACAAAAGTATCGATACTGTACTCATATGATGTATCGAAAAAAAAGTATCGATACGGTATCGGTATCTGTATCAAAAGTATCGATACTTCTAGGTATCGAGTACTTTTACGTAGAAAAAAATAAACAGCTGAATGGTCTGGAAAATGACAAACTTTTACGTAAATCTTCATAGGTACTTTATATATTTTGAAATAAAACAAGACAAGAAATAAATCAATCATGCAATTAAATTTCTTTTTTTAAATAACATTAACAATATATACACCGTGAATTTTAAGACACTCTGAAGCCGAAACCTGGTTGGTGTAGACCATCGAAACTTTCGAGTGGCCCCACAATTTTCCAAATCGAGTTAAAAAAAACTCGAAAATTGAGTCAACTTTTAGGTAAAAGTTTATTCAATTTTCTAGTTTTCTAAGAAAGAACTCGAGTTTTCGAGTTTTTTTCACCCGATTTGGAAAATTGTGCCACCATTCGATAGTGTTGACGGTCTACACCAACAAGGTTTCAGCGAGTGTCTTATTATTCACTGTGTATAATTACACTTTTTCATAGGCATAATTTTAAATTCACAGCCAAGAACTTAATTATTAAATATTTTTTACATTAAAATAATTCTTTCACTGCAAATTAACAATTTGTTCAACAAAATTAGTGCTAAAAATAATTCGAAAATATACACCAAATCTATCAGTACACTTTTACCACTAGTTCTCGACTCGAAAAATTGTTAATTGTGCAGAAATATTTTATTGATATCAAATATACTGATTGCACAGCAAATATACCGATTGCACAGACAATTAACCACGAACGAGAGTTTTTTTTTTCAATTTTACGGCTCTGGATCCTGGTCCTTTAGCCGAAGAGCGAGAGAGAGTATCTGTGTTAAGGCGAGACGACGCGTGGCAGGTTGTGGGGCGCGGTTGGATTGGATTTTAGTTCCGTCATGTTGTTAGTCATAGACTAGAATCGATACTAACTATAAAGTACTCATATCGGTAAAGAATCGAAAAAAAAGTATCGATGCCAAAAGTACTTGGCATCGGAAGAGAAGAATCGATTCCACCTAGGAATCGATCTTTTTTTCGTGTCCCTATTAAGCCTCGATATCTACGATCATATTGAATATTGATATGATTTGTTATATCGCAGGGCACGTCTCTTGTATCGTGTAGTTCATAATTTGTTTGTGTAGCGGCAATAGAAAAATACACATTCTGTGAACAACTCTCTACCTAGTGCCTTTTAACACACACCGGTTCCCGGATAGCCGGCGGCGCTGGCGACCCGGCTATGAAGTGTATGGCCGAGTACGTACGCTTTCATATATACCGGTATAATACCCGGTACCCGGCAACCGGTGTGTGTGAAAAGGCACGGTTCGCCCCAAAGAGCCTGCTGAAGGACGGACGGACGGACGGACAGCGGAGGCTTACTAATAGGGTCCCGCTTGGCACCCTTAGGGAACCCTAAACAACAATATTGTTTAGGGTTCCGTACCTTTGAAAGGTTGCGTTGTCATAGAATTTTGTCATTAGGTAATTGTGCTCTGAAGTTACTCGTATGAATAGATATCATTTAAAACGTAAAATTCCAGGGAATCGAGATAGATTTTGCAACGCAAAATCATTGCAACACCTCTGTTGTAATGTGATAAACACGGTGGTAGACGGTACATCCTTATTGGCGGAGCGGAAATTAAAGTCTACTAACTAGATTTCCGTCGGCTCGCTGCTCGTGTAAAGTTAATAATTTCCAGGTGCGTTTGATTTCGGTCCCGTACGTAGGCGCGAACAGAGACTATATCTAATTGACTGCGCCTGCGGGGGAATAAGGCTCGCCAAGCGTTTGTTGTATTCAACAAACGTTCGCACTTCGCATACGCAACCTATGTTCGATGAAAGGAAAATGTATCTATGCGCTCTCATCTGGATAAGTGCTCCCTGGGTGCGAAGCACGCTTGCGCGAAACACGCTGACGCGAGAAATATTTAGGGTGCTCGCTAGCGCGAATGGTCGTTTATGCGAAAGGTCACTTGCGCGAAAGTACGTAGTCGCGAAGAACGTTTACTCCTTTAGTAACAAACACTTGCAGGGTGGTGGGATCCAAGTATATCCATAATAAATAACCAATTTTGTTGCATAAGCGTATTCGCATAAACGTTTTTCGCGACTACGTACTTTCGCGCAAGTGACCTTTCGCGTAAACGACCATTCGCGCTAGCGAGCACTCTAAATATTTTTCGCGCCAACGTGCTTCGCGCCTATATACGAACGGGACCCGTTTGGTTTCTGTTCTCTCGCTTTTATGGTTTCTGTCAGAACGACTGAATGCACAACCTGCTGAAGTAAAGTGCAATTTAAATGACATAACCGACAGACAGACAACCCAACTTTTGACGATATCCAAAATTGGGAAAAAAATATAGGGTCAGTGGTCTAAATAAGTAAAGAAAAGTTACTTATCGCCGTGTTCCTGGAAACAAACGCTTCATACACATACAACTTATATTAATTGTACATGTACAATTAATATAAGAGAGGATTGCTCGGCATAGACCAGCAGGAGCTATTGGAGGTAATATCGGAAATTGAGCATTCGCAACGACGATGGTCACAATTGGAGGGTTTTCAAAGGAGGTACTGATCCTATGGACGTTTACTTGCAGTGAGAAATTGCCTGAAATGTAATAATCGAAGAACCGCTTGCACCTGTCCCTGCAGAAAAGTTGCTCGGTCTCGGTTTCGGTCTTGGTTACGGTTTTGGACACTATATCTCTATCCTTACCTGCATCATCCAGGAGCCGTTGCCTGCGAAGGTGTAGCCGGCGTGGATGAGGTGTCTGTGTCTCGTGAAGGAGCTGAGCAGGTTGCGCATGCACTGCATCAGCGTGTTCATCTGGGGGTGGATCAGGATCTCCGTCACCAGGTTCTCTGAGGCGAACTGGATCAGCCGCTCGCCTGGAAGAGGAGATAGGGTTATTTATCATTGCACTACAGAATGGCCTCTGTGATGGCCGGAGGAGTCATAGAGGGGGTACTAAAGCCTCCAAAAAGTATGGGTAGACCACAAGGACAGTCAGTATCTGTGATAGAAAGAAAGAAATAAAGATAGAGAGAGAGAGAGAGAGAAAATAAAAACATAAAACATAAACAGAGTCCAGCCAAACCATGTATGGCTAGGTAGTGCCGCCGGTGTGTCCTTATCCTCTGCTGTGCAAAAGACCCTAACTCAGCATTGTGCTGTGATAGGTATCTCTCTTGCTGATGCATTTCAAACTAAATTAAGATTCTAGAGACAGGAACACAGGTACTTAACAGTTGTAAACTTGTATCAGAAACTTTATAGTTCAAAGTGAGGTACTTAACATTCTACACAACAAATCAAGACTTAAAACAAAACGTCCGTCTTTTTCAAACCAAAACCGGCTCAGGTGGCAGGCGACCTAATTCCAACATTTCCTAAAACATAGTTGGAAAGGGACAAATAAACCGCCAACATTACGAGCCGGTATTACAACGAGAATTGGATTAAGACAACATTCAAAATGGCCCATCCACTGTCGGGGATGGCACGGCGTTACCCGATAAGGGTCTGAATGGTTCGCAGGGAAACAATGGGGGCGAGTGTAGTGAGGTTAGAGAGGCGAACTTTTTATTGTGTCGATATTTTGGGGCTAGGTTGTGACTTGTAAGGGAAAACATTCATTTTCACGGCGGCGGCGGCGGTCGACTAGCCTTTAGTTACGAAAAATGGAGTATTGAATATCTGGTTTAACACGCTGGGTAGCGTAAGGACAAAAGAGTCCTTGGAACAATATTGACATTAAAATTATATTTAAAAAAAAAATACATTAAAATTATTTTGACAGTGGGTACCAAGACGTCAATGAATGTCTAATTTTTGACGTTGGTACCCACTGTCAAACTAATTTTAATGTATTTTTTTTTTTACAAAAAAAATAAAAAAAAATGGCTCGCGTCAACCGGTTAACGTGTGGACACCAGTCGCCGCCACGTCAAAAATGATTGTCAAATAATTATTAGACCATTCGAAAATATGCCGATATCCTTCGGTCAAAAAACCGAAAAGACATTTGGGGCTGACTTTAGACCTAACTTAAACTCCAGCGGCCTACGCAGACTCGGACGGCATGGCAAGGGATTTAAATATTTACCAATGGACATTCGAACGAACGAATTTATGTCTTATTTCTATATCGATACGTTTGAATGACCATTGTCGCGGTATGATTTCAGATTTCAGATTTGAAGATGAAATTAGGTACTTCTCGTCATTAGTAAACATAATCAGAACTATGTCGATAACAATTTTGCTGATTTTTGAGCATCACTAGCGAGTGAAGATTGACACAAACTGAAGTGGGGTGGTTCGATTCAAAGTCTAAATGATACTCAATCAGTGCGTCACTCGGATTTGGCATTGCCTATGTTGTCCAACGATCTTTTGGCATGTGAGTGACGTTTACAAGGGGGCGTCACTTCTACGCAACTTAATGCTATGAACCTGTCAAAAAGCTATCGATCGTTGGACAGCTGCATACACCTTTCCAACGATCTTTTGGCACGCGGCGAAATTGGAACTAACGCTTGATGACAGGTTCGTTGCGTTATGTTGCATAGAACTAGCACCCCTTAAATGTCACTCAAGTGCCGAAAGATCGTTGGTCAACTGTAGTAGGTACATACATAATAATTCACCAAGTCAGAAACTTAAAGAAAAAACGACTTCATGATCTTTTTCTTCCCTTGTGAACGGGTGGTTCGACACCCGTGGTTCGACAGTCGAACCATCTGGATTTATTTTCCGGGTGGTTCGACATATCGAACCAGCAGGTTTTCGTTTTTCGAGTGGTTCGACAATCGACATAATAACCCTTCATCCCCCGTGGTACTACCAGTGGTCCTACCAGTAGTACCACGGGTATTTTTGAAGTAAAACTTCTTAGGGCACGGGGGTAAAATTTATTTAACCTCTCAACTGTGGGTTATTCATATATTTGCTTTTCATTTGCTACTAGCCGGGTGCTATCACGAGTGGCTAAGAAATGTAACGGAAATTGGAATCGGTGACGTCAGGGTCGGCTGAAGACTTTTAAAACCGCAACTATTTTCAATACGGTTTTTAACTAATCAGAGAAGATAATAATACATTCGTACAATAAAGAATGTTAATTAGTGAGAGAAAAACCTGATGAAACAAATAAAAATTATTTTAAGCATTCTTCCACGAGTTCTTGATTTCCGGTATGGCCAAGATGGCGCCGCCGCCGCCGCCGCCGCTGGCTGGGACAAACACTCGACAAACAAAACCAGTGACGTGACCAAAAACTACTTCGTTCAACCTCTTTGTTGGAACCGGAACTTATGTTTGACAGCTGTGCGATGCGATCCATACAGTTTGTAAGAAAAGAGTATCATCAATGTCACACGGGTCGATATGGATTTCTAAAACAAGCAAAGCAATGCATACATTTGAGCGAGACGGCTTAAAGACGTGACGTCAGATGGTATATAATCTGAGCGAGATGCAAATAGTAGTGACACTATTGAATGAGTTAAGTATATCACCACGAGCGCGACAAATTGTAGATAAGGAATGGTGGGAAATAAATGACATGACGTATTAAAAGTAAGTACAAGTATAAAATAATTTCAAATAATCGGACGTCTGAAACTTAAAAGTAACTTGAAGCAGAGATTGGATCTCAAAATTGGAAATTTAAATCTCTTTTAGTATAGGTAGGTATAGGTGTATAGTATAGGTACCACTTAATGATCTAGCTACAGAAGTTTTACTTCTAACACGTGTACGGTGCTACACGCGTATATTTTTTTTTTACCCGTGGTACTACCAACAGCTCTGGTAGTACCACGGGGGATTTTTTATTACCTGTGATACTACTGGCCAATATCATGGTTGATTTCTATGATTTGATTGATTTTCAGAATTCTTTATTTAATATTTTTACAATTTTTGAATTACTAGCAACTATTACCTAGTACACAAAATCATTTTCTGCTAATAATAATGTTTTTTTTCAGGCTGGAAGGCACCTTTATAAAAACTTGTACATAGATAAAAATAAAATAATAAGACATGTATAGACAAACAAATAAATAATGGCAGGTTTCTATGGGACACTATTTTAAATAACTGTCATGCAGCCTGATAAAAGAGAAATCAGAATGTTTATTGTGGATCGTAGTATAGTAGAGATGTTATATTTTACAGTGTTCTTACGTCCTGCCATAAGGCATACAAATAAATAAATCAACAATTAATACATTTAGTAAAATAAGTAAAAATAATTTAACATGTCAAAATAAGAAATTTAGCATGTCAACACAAGAGAGAGAGAGATCATTTAACGTCCCGTTTTCCATGTGGTACTTACCAGTTTTACCGTTTTTTTTTATTTTTATAAGTGTAACGGATGAAATCAACATTCACAATTTCCCATATTTAATGGCAACACCGAAAACGATCGATTCAAAAATGCAAAAATTCAACGTCATGCATAATACAAGTCAAACGTGATTGATTACGCATGCGTTATAATTATATTTATATTTCACGAGCAATTCGAAAATTGGTCTCCTGTACGCTTGTTATGCCACACTCGAGAAATGCCCTTGTCTATGCACAAATGTCATTTTCTCTATCAAGCCCGAGCCTGAGATGTCCGACGTGTCTCGCTCTCGGCGGGAGAGGGAGATGGACGACCACGTTATAGACATGGCAAGTACTAGTAAGTCTCTCTCTCGACGTCGAGAGAGAGTAAAAAAAGTGCCATGCTAAGCTTACAGGTCGCCAACGTACATCCTGGCTCCAAAATCTAAAAGAGTGGTTCGAGATAAGCACAACATCCCTATTCCGGGCCGTAGTATCCCGTGAGCAGATTGCTGTAATGGTGGCCAACCTCCGATAAGAGTTGCCACCCGAATAAGAAGATAGGTAGTTATCAAAGCATCGATAAAGTAAATTTTGAATTTTGTCTACTGTCAACTGTCCCCAAAAAATTGATCACCAAATCCTCCGAGCCAAAAACGCACTCTACCGATAAATTTAGATAATTTAGGATCGTCAGTTGTAGTTGGTATTCTTTAATAATAACCGGCCAAGTGCGAGTCGGACTTGCGCACGAAGGGTTCCATACCATTATCTATAAAAAACCGCAAAAAAATTACGTGGGAGCCCCCCTTAATATTACATTTATTTTGTTTTTTAGTATTTGCTGTTATAGCGGCAACAGAAATACATTATCTGTGAAAATTTCAACTGTCTAACTACCACGGTTCTTGAGATACAGACAGACGGACGGACGGACGGACGGACGGACGGACAGACAGCGAAGTCTCAGTAAGGGTTCCGTACCCGAAGGGTGCCAAACGGGACCCTATTTTGGCACCCTTCGGGTACGGAACCCGAAAAAACTGACCCATTTATAGGATATCATTAATTTCAGCGCGTCGTCTTATCGCTTCTTCGGGTTCACTGAGCATTTCAAGAGCCATAAAGGCGTAAGTTATGTCTTGAATATCGGCGGTGAAGGCCAAATGGAGAAAATGGCCCTGTACAAAAAGTTTTTAAAGAATCTCTTGGTTTTTATTTTGCCACTCGATAATGCCCATTGAACACACATATTGTGAATCTAGTACACAAACGTAATCAACTCTCGTAATCAAGTCACCAGTATCAGTAGAACACTGTGGTGTCCGATGATCTGAACATTGGATACCAGGTCGACTAGAATTTTAACATTATCATCACTCAATACAATACCAAACAAGCCAATTTTAAATGCCTACTTCTTGTAAAAGTAAAATATTATTACTATTACATTTCCAGTGCCATTTGTTATGAGTTTGAAATGTAGAACTACAGAAAACAGTATCTCCAACTTCAAAGTTGATCGCCTCTCGTTATTCCCAAGTGCTGTGACTTGTTGTCAAGTTTTACTTCTATTTGTTGGGAGTTCAGGACGCCTCTGTTTCGAGATATGGACACGAAAGTTTTCCCTTTAAATGCCCATTTACTTCGAGTTTCACAGACTAGTTTTATCGTTAGTTCTATTGTGCACGAATCGTGGACTCTATAAAATTGGCATGGCGTCGTTTCTTGCACAGCTGTGAAAAATTACGACCACGTGATGCGAGTTTACGGTGCTCGGTTTAATGAGCTATGTCATTCAGTATTCTGTATCCATCATCAATCATCATCATCATATCAATCATCCATGTGAAGTCCCGAAGGGTCACGAATGATGAGACTGAGACCTGGAAATTTGTTTCATTTTCTTCCCGGCCAGTATTAAAACCCGGGACATATCGCCAGAGAGGCAGACAGTCCAACTGCAATGCCATCAGTCAATACTTTCTTCTACCTCTCTTGTGTCATACTGAAACTCGAAATAAGATTTTCAATTAAATTCAATACAATTCATTTATTTTCAATGGTAACCTTACAGCTAAACCATTTCGTTACAAAGGCGGTACTTAAAAAAAAAAATACTTTTAACATGTCTTTATTAAGATGGATATTTACAAATATTTTCAGAATTTGCCACTGCGTAACGTGTCGACTTGAGAAACCTGAAGTTACATTTCGGGTAACATGCGTAGCCCGGGCCCGAACATCAATCAGCCTGATCCGACTTACATCCAACTTGATGAATGAGTTCGACATTCACTTAGCTCTGACGAATGTTTCAGAACGGGTTTCGAAACGTCGCTGTTTCCTTATGATGGGGTTTAGGTGGACTTATACGAGTACACACCAGTAATAGTTATGGGTGGCGTGGTTGTTCCTCAGCAGGGGAATTGGATCGATCAGCTTATGAAGTCAAAAAGAGGATATGTTTTCATTTACAAGTTAGTAAATAAATGTATAAAAAAGTAAAGTAAAAGTAAAAATACGTTTATTTCCAAAAACAAGTCCTTAGCAGAATCCCTGTCTCCCAAATTAGGGTAACCTGTGTCTTGGGAGACAGTATCCCTAATAATAGGCTTTTCGGGAGTTTTTAGGCAAAAGTGAACCTAGAACAGAACCACTGAGGTGGAAGGGATCACGTGCCGCTATTTTGAATTAATCATCGATCAATCGCCTTCCTCCTTACAAAATCGCGGGAAACCCTGGATTCGATTGGCATAGGACTGGATAAGTTGATAGAATAAGGAGGAAGATTACGTATACCCAGCAGAAACAAGCTGCCAATGATTATAATGAATGCCATTATATTTGACAACTCTTTCGGAACCTGAGCATTAGTCGGCTAGTTCTGTTTTATCTCTCTGTATCTATCTAGTGAGTAATATAATTTCCCAAAGGTGATCAAAACATGAAGAGATATGAGAGGTAACGGAGAGAAAGGATAACAAAAATCATTTCCAATTGGACTCCGCAACAGAAAAGACCCCGAAGAAGAACTAGGAAGAAGCAGGAACATTCTCCGGAGGAGGATCTGAGGAACATTGGCAAGAAAACGTGTTGGCGAAGGTAGCCCAGTGACAGAGTGAAATGGAAGCAGATCGTGGGGGAGGCCAAGACCCACATAGGGTTGTAGAGCCGACGGATAAGTATGTACTCACCACATCTGGCCTCTTCGCCCTCGGGCGCCTGGCTGGTGAGCGTGGCTAGCTCCTTCTCCAGATCTACCTGGTGCTCGCTGCAGTCCCATGACTGCAGACCTGGAACAAGGAAACAGAAAACGTTATTTTCAATTAAATTAATGAATTCAAAAGTTTAAAATAAATAAAATTTGTTCTGATCAAATTGGTTTCAAGGTGAAAGTTGTTCAGAATGAGATGTCATTAACTAAAATATGACTACACCTTTCTGTCACGCCATAGTGTCAAACAAAACGAACAAATCATAGTTTTCACAACACGGGGTAGACGATGGTTCTTACTCTGCTATAAGATATTGTAAGTAAAACTTCGATTTACTATGGCTTATATACTGTAGTTCTATTTGCTGTTAGATTGGTATCGATACAAGCTTGGCTATAAACCCTGAACAAAAAGTTTCATGTGGAAGCCGTGGCGCGGATGGAAGTAGTGAATTAATTTATATTGTGCAACTTTCAGGGCTGGAGGAAACTAAAACTGTGTTGTACAAGTTATGTACAATGAGGAACGCTTTTAGCAGGGTTGGGCAGCATACGTCAAAGCGTCACGCCTTTTCCCATATGGGGTGGAAGAGGTGTCTCTTCCACCCCATATTGTGCCTGCTGAAGATCACTCATTGTGCGTGATGTTTGAAGGATATAGTAATTGACCCAGTTAATAATTGACCCAGTAATTAACTGGTTCGCCGACACATATTATATAACAATAGTTCGCCATTGTTCGGTCGTTCGAGCTGTGTGCTTCTGCGAGTGAAGGCGTATGGGCCAACCCGCAGTGTGTGTTTTGAGATGGTTCCCCGCAGTAGTTGTATTTGACGAGAGATGTAGTAAAAGATGAGAAGTCCAATCAAAAGTATATTCCAAAGGACATGAGAGATTATGGCGACTATAAAGTTGTAGTTACATTGAGCGTGGATTGTATTCTGACTAAAATGCCTAATTAAATCGATAACCTAAAGAATCGCTGACGTTCGACCAATAAAGTAGAACGCGCGTGAGAACGCGGTTAGTACGGTTATTTGTGAACCGTACAGAAGAGGTTAACTATAGATTGGAAGTTTTTTTAAGTACCTAATGCCAGGTTTGCATGTTCTACACGATTGGACTCGAAGGATTGGGAGCCCAAAAGAACATGCCGAGCAAACAAGGCCTGTAGCAAGCAACGCATTTTAACTCAGTGGGCTCATCGCCTTAGTCCTTAGTACCTATCACATGACGTGATCAGCCACAGGCATACAACAATTATATGACGCGTATTTACACAGCTGTTTCTACGAGAACCGCTGGTCCCACGAAGTAACTATTAAACTTAGCTTTATCATGTTTTGTTTTCCAAACATACGTACTTGACATTTGTTCTGCTGCAGAAAATGTGGCTTAAATGGCGTGAAATACTGTGTGAATTTTGATGCAAAACATAGAAAAGTGATCAAAAATGGTGGATCTTGGTAACGTTCGGACCCCTTTGGTAAATCAGGTATGTTGATTTTGTTATGTATTGTCATCTTAAAACTACGTATAACCTGACACAAAACATTACACCTTTTCCTATACGGGTGGTATAAGTCCCGCAGAATAATAATGGCACCCTGACAGTTCCATACATTTGATAGATTATGATAAAACGTAGCTCCTATTCCTATAGATGTTCATGTTTATGTAAAGCGGTCAGTATTATACAGCATATATCATGCCTTGGTAGAATCACTGATAGGATACGGGTTGAGTAGCTATGGTCGCACCTTTCCAACATATCTCAATGAAATAAAAAAATACAGATAAGATTTTTGAAATGTTTAGTTAGCAAAAGGGATAAAGAACAATGTAACAAAAATTATGAGAAATTATGTAAAGTTTGTAAAATCAGTTGACAAGAAAGTAGAATATCAATTTGCCTTAGATACATTTGGAATGCGGAACCAACTAAAAAGGAGCTGCCATGGCTACCCTACTCGTAGCACTAACAGTAATAAGATCAAATACATTATTCCAAGACACATAAACTATTAAGGGTCTAGAACAGATTGTAGGATGCTGCCTAAGATACTAAATAATATGCCAGATAAGTTCATTATAGATGCAATTCCCAAGAGAAAGTTTAAATGTATGTTGAAGCAATATTATATTAAAAAACCTTTAAATATCCTTAAAATTGGAACGGGGAATGGGCTTACTCTTAAAAAAGTACATACTGTTATAGTTAAGAGCCAAACCAACCTGCCGACAAACTGCCTAGCAGTTTGGCAGACTTAAATTACATAATTAAGTGCTTTTTTTTTCATGAATAAACGTCATAAATAATAATAAATGACACTATGTCAGATCTTTGACGTTTTGCGCATTTCTTTTCCGCGGGGCTTATAAAGGCACAATTATGTCCACTTTCAGTCACTGACATCATCATTATTTCCTCCTCTGACTTCTTTTTTCATTTCTCTGACATCTAGAAATGTTGTCTAGCACTTTTTTCTTCCAAACGATATTTATGCCAGTAATAATTTATTTATTTAGCATTTGCTCGCTGTTGTCTACGTCACAGTTCATAAAGGTGGCAGCTTGAGCAGCCATTCGATAGCCTTTTCGTCAGCGGAGTGGACTTACCGCTCCTATCTCCAAGACCTCTCTCGAGCGCCTGAAAATGACAGATAAAGAGCCACTAAGTTATCTGTAGAACGGCCAAGGCGGAAATCTACTGACGCCACTTTAAAAGTGTATGCTTTTCAGTTGGATTAGAGTAGATATCTACTCTAATCCAACTGAAAAGCATACACTTTTGGTGGCGCCTCGCTCCGTTCTACAGATAAGACGGTAGCACTGTGTACAAGTGTACAAGGCGAAACCGTCAATGTGATGTACGTAGCTAAGATCACTCTCAGAGCTCATGGCGGGTTAGTGTTACTGGCCCCAGGGCCCCAGAGCACAGATACTATAATATTATACTAATACGTCAGAGTAAAACTACTTCTCTGAGACCTTCCGTGTGTCAGTTTCGTAAATGCGATCGTCTTCTTAAGAAAGATGTATTGTTATTTCAGTTATTAGTGGTGGTTGCTGTACTGAACAGTATCCTCTCCTGCGGCCTAGGCCTTGGCTACATGGCTGCTGTAGTGGACAACAAAGCACAAGACCAAGACAATGAAAATAATTGCTCCCGAAATCTTGGTAAGGAAATAAGATATGAAAATGGGCACCCCCGCCCGGCACTGTCCTGGGCGATATTTTCAACCTAGTTTAAGTAATTTTAGTTATAATTACTACTTTCTGTTTTCTTACTTACTTATAGTTGATATTTAAATAATAAATAAAGATGGCCAGATATGAAAATGTTACAAATCTTGAGCTGAAGATAAGATAACAGAAAAAGTAGAGTGACGCCGCCTGAAACACATAGGAAGTAACAAAGTGTCGCTTTTAGAGGTTACCGGAAATTAGCCGGCTAAACTAAGCCGCTCTTCTTACACTAGCTGTACCAATAAAATGAGGGATGAATCTGTCACAAAGAGCTAATCGAGACACGTGGAAACCAGGCCATCGTTAAAAGAGCGGAATCATTTTTAGAAGGAAATAGAATAAACTAGGTATGTAATGTAAATGTTGTATAAAAAGATGTCTATAATCGCCATCACATTAGGCCCTATCTCAAAGGGTCTCGAAGTCTCGGTATGCTCTGTGTCTGTGACAAACTTATTTTTCATGTTAAAATCTGTTCTCTTCTTCTCGACAGAGAACCTACCCAAATACAGTGAAAATACAACAACATGTGACATTGGCGAAATTAACCTTAGTTGTTCGACCGCCATTAATAAAAAAAAATAATGAGGGGTTTTCAAACGCAGATGAAAACACGAAAAGTAGCGCAGCCTGTACAATACTAGAAGTGTCAAAAAATATTTTTCCGGCAACCACTTGGCGCCACTTGAATTCACTTGATAGCACGGCAACGCTATCTATGTTTACATCTGAAAGCTAGATCAAGGAGTTGGTCAGTAAATACTCTTATTGATCTGTTGATCAGGCTTATTGAGACTGTTTGAGACAGCCCTAATACTATTCAGCATTGTGACTAAAAACATAAACATAAACATTTACATACAAGCACGCATACATTGCTACTATGGGCCCACACTAGGATACCCTGTGCCGTGGGAACGAGAAACAGCAATATCATACATGTTTCAAACATCCAATACCTGGGGATATCTCGCACCCGAGATCTCTCGCATGGTAGGCAGATGCGCTAACAGTGGTAAAACTATTCGATTTACATTTTATTTGTATTTTACAGACTGGTTATATCACATTATTTCAGGCCGTAGCATTGTTAGTCGACCACATTGAAATAAAAGTAATGCTAATAAACCTGTTAACATCGCACTAGTTTGCATTCCTTATCAGCCGCGGCTTAACTGAATTACTTCTCTTATCTTTCAGAGAGTCTGCTGGGAGAAATCGCATTCGTGTCAGCAATTATCATCGTACCAGCAACAATGCAGAGAAAAGGTCGAAGACTGCCCAGCCTCATAACATCGGTTACCCTACTTCTTGGATGGCTAATCAGCCTCTGCGCTGATAATATAGTTATTCTTTCCACTGTTAATGTTCTACATCACATGGGACTTGGTGCAGCAATTTCAACTAGCAGCGTTATCGTATCGGAATTTTGTATGCCAAAGTATCGAGGTACTGTGTTGATGTTGGAAACTGCTATGATTTCTTTAGGAGTTCTTGTAAGCCATATGTTTGCAATGTCTTATTGTTGGAGGTTTATATCAATTCTAGGAATTTTCACGTCAGGTATCAGTTTCACTCTAACGCTGTTTTGGCTAGAAAGTCCTTATTGGCTTGTTAGTCAAGGTCATATAATGAAGTGTACAGAAAACTTTCACTGGATAAGGGGTTTTGACGAAGATACTCTGAAAGAGTTAGATGCATTACTGCTTTCACATCAAATTAAGTTTCAATTGCAAGCACTAAAGCCTATTAGAAGAGTAACGTTTCGCGAGAAAGCGTCAGAATATTTGAAAGGCTTGCTAAATAAAGAATTTCTAAAACCGCTGTCCATCATGATTTTATTGTTTAGTTTCGTAGGGTTCGGGGGGGAGAACATGGCTGCAAGTTTTTCATTTCGGGACACGCTTCAAACCACACATGGTAAATACATTGGTACAGTTATTGTGGATGTTTTAACACTTATCTGTTCTCTGATTGCTTGCGTTTTGATACAAATTGTTAGAAGAAAAACTTTATTTATGTTTACTGGGTCATGTACAGTATTATTTTTGGCGGTGACATCTCTGGTAGTGTTGCTGCAGTCTTTAGAAATGTTGTCGCCTGACTATGTCTGGTTGTTGCTATGTTTTTCAACCGGGTTTGCTATGTTTATGTCTTTAGGGACAACTGCATTGCCGCTTACAATTCTTGGGGAGATATTTCCCATGTCCTACAAGGGGGTTGGCTGTTCGTTAACTTGCGCTTACTTATGGGCATTCGGCAACACAGTTTTAAAATCAGTTCCCTATTTGATTAAATGCATTGGGCTTCCTGCCCTTCTTTTGGTATCAGTTATATGCATGACCTCAGCTTTGCTGTTCCTGAATAGGATTATGCCCGACACTACATTCAATACTTTATTAGAAATTCAGAATTTGTTAAAACATGGTAAATGTGAAAATGATGAGTATGATATTGTACATTTTAGTGATGGCGATGAAAGTGCGGAGTTTGGAAAAAATCATGTATTTATTCAAGTTTGAATGACAAAAATAATAAACCTATTTGGTAGGTACTCACTGTGTTTTACTAAATTACTATCTGTGCTCGCGCGCAGGTTCGATTTACAATGGTCAAGTGATTAATATATTGGAGTACAGCAGCATGGCAACTACGAAGACCTCAAGCTAATATAAGCTAAGCATGCCTTTATTCATATCTTTTCTGTATCGTTTGTGTTTTTTAGGGTTCCGTACCCGAAGGGTGCCAAACGGGACCCTATTACTGAGACTTCGCTGTCTGTCCGTCCGTCTGTCTGTCACCAGGCTGTATCTCATGAACCGTGATAGCTAGACAGTTGAAATTTTCACAGATGATGTATTTCTGTGGCCGCTATAACAACAAATACTAAAAATCAAAAGAAATTTAATATTAACGGGGGCTCTCATACAAAAAACGTGATTTTTTTTTGCTCATTTTTGCTCGATATTGATAATGGTAGCAGGTAGACGCTTAAAATGTTCACAATATATTGAGTATATTATTTACTTAAAAAAATTATAATTAAATTAATATTTAGGGGGGGCTCCCATACAAAATGTTTTTTTTTTTGCGGTTTTTTTTATAGATAATGGTACGGAACCCTTCGTGCGCGAGTCCGACTCGCACTTGGCCGGTTATTCTGATATGTGCAATAAATATATAAGAAATATAACTCGAAATAAACTAGTAAGTATCTTCTTCCTTATATTTAACATCATGTATGATTAGCTGACTTGCTGATAACGTTCAGATGTTCCAAAAATATCATTTCAGCAGTGTCAACTAAGGAACAGACTTGTGTTTCTAAATAGCCAGGTTACATAAGTAGTGTTTAAGTAGTACTACTCTGAAACAATGGCCTGTACTAACGTGTATTTAATTAGACAGGTGAGCAATCTCTTCTTAAGCTTTAGTACGATTTTGGTTGGTTAGGATAGGTCATGTTTGCTGCCTTAACATACCGAGCACAAGCCCTCTTGACTTGACACAGGATCAACACTCAACACTTCGTGACCGGAGTCTGCATTGCAGACGAAGAACCCGATAAACCTATCTTGGTGACTCACCTTAATTTATTCTCCAAACGAATGAAAATTACCCGGGGGGCAATGCTACTACAAATAAGCGTTCCATTAGCAATTTGCAAGGCCGCGAGAATGCCTCAAAAACGCCTTGCGAATACTGGCAATCCATTTGCGATGTGTTACCGGAATACCAAATGACGCCATTTTGGGCGTTTAAAAAGCGGTCCAGATCCAATTGCAAAGCGTTTCCCAGTGCAGCTTATGGCCCCTGAAGTGTGGCATACCGTTAGAAAGGTCATGTTCTAAACAAGGTAAGAATTAGTTTAAGGGCAGCTCGCAGGACATGCCTAAATCTTGATTTAGTTTTTATAATAATAATTTTAATAATATAGCGTCACGCCTTTTCCCATGCGGGGTGGCAGAGGCACAACTGTGCCCACTTTCAGCCAGTGATTCAATACTCCAAGAAAAAAGAAGTAAGACAAAAGGTGTAGAAATCGATTTATCAACTGTCAAAATATATAAAATAGTCAAGGGGACAATCTACCCACCATAAAAAATATATTTTATCAAACATGAAATATAATAAGATGTCCTTTGTTATATCCTTTTGCTAAATAAAAGAATTAGTATTTCGCTAAAATTTAGATTTAGGCATCTCTGCAAGCCGTCCTTTCAATCAGGCAGAATAATGAATATAAAAGTTCATCTTGATGATTTTCAATCTTCGTCTTTCGTAAATAGATGTTCCGCATCACAATATTATGCTTACCATGTGCATTTGCACAAGTTATTATGAAAAACATAAAAATCACTATAGGTCTGCCTATAATATTTGAAGAGTTCCCTGGATTTCTCCAGGATCCCATCATCAGATCCTGACCTGGTGTCAATGGGACCAATGGGAAGGTAAACCCTTTCAAACAAAAAATAATTTTCCAAATCGGTCCATCCGTTTAGGCGCTATCGGGGTGCAGACATAAAAAAAAAACAAACATCCGGACGAATTGTAAACCTCCTCCTTTGGGAAGTCGGTTAAAAAGGTGTTAAATAGGAGCCGCCTGCTGTGTGTGAGTACACCACTCCAAACGCACACAGCAGGCGGCTCCAGTTTAACACCTTTTTAGGGTACCGTACCCGAAGGTTGCCAAACGGGACCCTATTACTAAGGCTCCGCTGTCTGTCTGTCAGTCCGTCCATCCATCAGCGGTTCCTAGTCCTAGAGCACGAACCGTAATAGCGAGAAAGTTGAAATTTTCACCGAATGTGTATATCTGTTGCCGCAACAACAACAAATACTGAAATACGAGAGATATTACAAACTAAAGGGGATCCCCATACAAGAGACTTGTTTTGATACACCCACGCATTTCAATATGATGGTATATTTCGCGTCAACCTACATCGTTGAGTAGCTCAGCGGGTATGAAGTAGGCTCTCAATCCGTAGGTCGTGAGTTAAAAACGTGTGCAATTCCGACCCGACCTTGAACGATTTTTACACCCTAGATCGCCGACGATGTCATGTCGTCTGTAGCCCTCGCCTTCTTCCTTCGCCTCGATTCCTTGTGTTGGGCCTGGCGCCAGAAGTAAATGCAGCTAAGTGATAAATAACTAAAGCTGAAGCTTCCGTATTGTGTTTATTAAGAAGTGCCACAAATACATAATTATAATAAACCTTTCTGAACTAAACTAAGGGAAATGACGTGAGACTTATTATGTTATGTGTTTCTTGAAGCCAATTAATAGCGTTTCATGATAATGTTTACGTACTAATTACTGTGGTATTTTTATTTATTCAGTGGTTTTGTAATTACGATTCGCTTTTATGGCCACGAGTAACATTGCACCATCAAAGATCCATGAACCTTTATACAGTGCAGTAGTTTTAAAAAGTTTGTGAAAGTTTTCTTTTTAATATTTACGTTGATTTGGTAGTATATTTTATTAAAAAATGGCACTTTTTACGCTTCCACTTTTTAGACAGGTGAGTTTTAATAATTTATGTTCTTTGACCGGAAAGATTGGTGCTATAGAGAAGAGGCCTATGCCCAGCAGTGGGTCGATGTGGGCTGAGGATGATGATGATGATGATGATGATGTTGATGTTCTTTGATATTTGGCCACAGCGTGATGGAGCATGCATGGCTCAATCTTACTCGGATCCGAGTAAAGGACCATGCCTTGCGGTGGGGACATAGGCTACAAATTTTTATTGTTATTATGTAAGACTCTTTTATTTTTCACTCTTTGGAGGTTAATAATTGTTAAGCACGGGCCGTAGCCGAATGCTAAGAATAATTAACGTTTTTTATATTATTATTTTCACTAAGCCATGTTTTTCATGCAGTATTTGTCCCATAAATTATATTCCTACAAATGGCACGATTACGCAACGGCACATCAGAACGGAAGATCCTTGGCAAGCTCGTTGATTCTCCGATCCTTGGCAAGCTCGTTGATACTCCGATCCTTGGCAAGCTCGTTGATACTCCGATCCTTGGCAAGCTCGTTGATACTCCGATCCTTGGCAAGCTCGTTGATACTCCGATCCATCCCTTATTTTAAGAAATTTCCATAAGTTATAATATAAGTCTAGATTCAAAGTCTAGATACAAACATAAATCTTGTTGTCCTTAATCAGCATAGCATTATTTGTCATTGACGATGTCAAAAAATGGATAGCTATCTGTCAAAAGTGAAATGATTCGCTGACGAGATGTTAGCTTAAATTGTATTGGTACCTGCAATACAAGTATTTCTGTTACAGATTTTCATCATGGTCTCAGTGATGTTCGAGACATTCCTCTGCGGATACATAATTGGCTACCCTGCTATTCTGCTGCCTGTCTTGTCCCATAAAGACACTGAAATTGTGCTGAACCGGGACACCTCATCTAATATTGGTAGATATTTTAAACTTGCTTCTATCTACAACTTGATATGGCAGAACATTGGTTTTGTATTATTAAGAAGAAGTTAATAAATAAATAAATAAATAAATAAAACTTCAAGGGACCACAGAATTATGTAATATGTAATTGACAATAATATATTATTCACCAAGGGTTCCGATCACACTTGGAGAGCGTAACATGTGTAATTAAATTAGGTTTCCACTTAAAAAAACTAAAGTATTATGTCACCCATGTAAACCAAATTAAATAGTTTTGCAGAAAGATTGACAGATTTGCAGTTTTCTGATTTTTCACTTTACTTGTGATAAGACCTTGCTTTGTGCCAAATTTATGATTGTAGGCCTACGGGAAGTACCCAATAGGTTTTGGGTCCATTGCGATTACTATGAAAATCCAACAATTTTACAGCATAAACGGTCGTATCGTTCGATTGCGTTGACCTAGAAGGTTGATTTTTTCACAGCTTTATGCGACTATAAATTTTAACAATTGATATAAATTTCAGCTTGATAAGTCCATGCGTTCTTGATATAAAGGTTGCGATACTCGGACAGACAGACAGACAGACGGACGGACGGACAACAGAGTTATCCTATAAGGGTTCCTTCTTTTTTCCTTTTAAGGATCGGCACCCTAAAAAAGGTCTTGATAGACAGTTAGACAGATAGACAAATAGTCAAACAGACGGTATTTTTTTTTCCTTTTAAGAACCGAAAGCCTTATTAACCTACCTCTTAAAAGATTTCGAGGAAGTTAACCTTCTCCTTTTTTTAAGGTCCCTTCACTTCCCTTCTTCCCTTTTCCCTATTCTCAAAGGAAGTATTTTTTTCACATAATTTCTCGTTGTTTCAGTTGCCATCCGCGGCATCGGTTACATGATATCCCTCATATCGATCCACATCATCATGCACGTCATGGGAAGAAAGTTCACGCAAATCATCTGCGTGATTCCCGGCTTGTTCGGGTGGACTCTTTGCTACTTCGCCCAGAACCATTTCCATCTCATGGCGATGAATGCGCTTCTGGGTTTGAATCTAGGAGCCGCAGTCTCTACAGTGGCTATGATCGTAGGCGAATACGCGTCTCCCAAATACCGGGGGATGTTTCTAATCATCAAAACTGCATTTGTTGCAGCTGGGATCACTGTAGTGCACACTATAGGTGCGTTTATGTATTGGAGGACGGTGGCCTTAATTGCTTTAGTGCCAAACGTTATGAGTCTGTTTCTTGCACTTTTCTGGCCAGAAAGTCCGTATTGGCTGGCCAGTGTTGGCAGATATGAGGACTGTATGAAGACGTTCTACTGGCTGAGAGGTCATGATGAGGAGTCTCAAAGGGAATTGGATACAATTATAAAGAAACACACGAGACGGCTCTCTATGGAATCGAGCAAGGGCCAAGTGGTTGGAGCAGTGAAGAAAAACCTCTTATATTTGAAGGAAAAGACTTTCTGGAAGCCAGTATTTGTAGTAATGGTACTGACTCTTCTAATCGAGTTCAGCGGTCGATTCGTTCTGACGACGTATTCAGTATCGATCATAGAATCGATGACAAATGACGAAAACCTGGGATACATTATAACCATTTTCATAGACGTCCTGTCACTTGTTGCTGGTTTTATAGCGACAGTTCTGGTAAAATATTTCAAGAGAAGGACTCTGTTGTTTAACGCTACGTATATCAGTATCGCATGTTTGCTAGCGTGCTCGTTGGTACTATATTTGAAGTTGTGGGGTGTTATTCCACAATACTACATGTGGGTGGCCGTAGGACTGTATGTGACATATCTGACGGCCCTGAACATTGGTCCCATACCACTGGTTATAGGGATTTTTGGGGAAATATTCCCACAGCAATACAAAGCTGTTGCGGGAATGGTGTGTGGTATGTTTGCTATTACCGGGAATACGTTATTAAATAAAATAACGCCTTATGTAATGAGTTGGTTGGATCCAGCTGGAACATTTACGACATTTGCGATAATCATGATTGTTTGCACTGTGGTGCTATACAAAACTCTACCAGAAACGAAGGATATACCCTTGGTTGACATAGAGAAGTTCTGGATTCATGATGCTAGGCGAGATGATAATGCTGGGGACAAATTGTTGACGAATGACAAAAGTATTACCCTAATGAAGAATAGTCCTAATGAAAGCGTGTTAAGGATAAATTGAGCATGGGCTCTAGACAAATGTTTTAAAGTAAATTGTCAATTCGAATGGTACATGTGATTAATAACCTGATCTCTGGCCGTTTGCGGCTTAACACGCTGGGTAGCGTAAGGACAATCCAGTCCTTGGAACAATATTGACATTAAAATTATAAAAAAAAAAAATGACATTAAAATTATTTTGACAGTGGGTACCAAGACGTCAATGAATGTCTAATTTTTGACGTTGGTACCCACTGTCAAACTAATTTTAATGTATTTTTTTTTTTTTCAAAAAAAAAAAAAAAAAAATGGCTGCAGCCAGGCGGTTAAAGCAGTATTTTTGTTATAATTTAAGTAGGTAATTCATGCAAGTATCAGGAGTATTGAATAACTGACTATACGCTATTGTGATCTGCTAGCCAGTATCCCTAAGCCCACAACTTCCGAACGGGCGGTAGTATACAAAAATATTAATATTATATTGACGTTGACTAAGTAATATGTATGATTTTATGGTCAATAGTTATCTCCTGTAGATGCAGATATCCTGGAATCTTATAAAATTGTATAAGTTAATACTTTGTATTTGTGTAAAAAGGACTGTAGGGAGACCGCTCAGGATTGGATAGACTGGAAAAGGGGAAGAGAGGCCTTTGCCCAGGTGGGAAAATAGTAGGCTCGTAATAATAATAATAGTAAGAGGTTGTTCGATACAAACAAAAATATTGTAATGAAAGCATTATTATTTTATACAATAAACTGATTGCAGAAGATAATATTCGCCTATCGATTACTAAGTAATAAATATAAAATCAAAATTGTACAACGATGAAATGAACACTTAAATACATAAGATCAAACAAATGTATGCATATCCGATATCGATGGAGGAAAGACCAGAGTACCGTTTTTATCCGCCGAATTGAGCTTAAATTAGAGTTGTAAATAGAAATAAATATTTGTAAGGATTGTTGTTTTATTCTGGTTATAACCTACAATTAAATAGCATCAGCTTTATCATATTTGAAAATCGTGAACTTTAAAAGTAGTTTTTTTTTTGCGAATTGTCCGAACCCTACGTGCGGTATTTATTACGTCAGCTATCACTGCTGTAAAACATAAAGCGCTTACTATCACGAATCACTATTAAGTATCTACCACGAACTACTAATAAATAGTTTATTGACATCCACATGGAGTTAAAAATCATATACACGCGTCGCGAAATCGTTAACACATAACTAATGGTCACGATCATATTTTCATCATATTTTTATCTCTTCTCTTCTCTTCTCTTCTCTTCTCTTAATATAATAAAATCGTAATGGGAGCAAAGACCTTTTGACAGCAATTACATGAAAGAAAATCACGCCAAACTACGCAATCTATCGAAATGGGGCTACCGATAAATATTAAATAAATGATCCTGGGAAGGATCTGCGGTACATATCATCACGCTATCATCAATAGGAGCTGAGCAGTAAAATAAAACATATTTCGATAACGTTGCGACATCTACATGTTTTTCTTGAACTTCTACGAAGAAAACCTCCTTGTGAGTAATTATCTGTGCACATAACTGACAGCGGTTCTGTCATGCATTGTAAACAAAACTTTTAATCGTATGCAAGGGGAGGCAGTCGCTCACGTCCGAAGGAATTACTTGGAATCCACAGCCCTTCACGTCCTTCCCGGGTAGTGCTAACGAGCGACAAATCATCATCATCATCATAGTCATCAAATCATCTCGAGACATTATAATTTCCAGGTTCTCAAATGAGAACCTGACCACTTGACACTGGCAAAATTAACCTCAAAAGAGGTTAGGACGCCATTAATAAAAAGAAGAAGAAGAAGAAGAAGAAGAATCGTATGCAAATTTTTCTTTCGGGTATTTTTGTGATATTTGCCAAGTTAAAACCTATGAAAATAGGTCAAAAGTAAATGTATGCCGTGGATTACTTTAATAAGTACATAAATCTCGCCGTTAACATAAAGAATTGGTACTCAAAGGTTAAAGTTCTCACGTAGGAGTTTTTCATATGATGTAAGTATAATATTCAACTTATGGCATTGTTTTAGATAGAATTCGTTAGATAAAGACAAAACCCAGTGATTACAGACATAGAAACATATCAAAACTGTGTATTTTTAACAATTTTAACCAAAAAAAACAAGGTCGAATCTTTTTGTTCGATTATTTTTTCATCTATTGGCTAGGCGTGGGCGAAATCGCGGGCAAAAGCTAGTGTGTAATAAATTCTGATCTTTTGATCTTTCCAGTGTTAATAGGTATACGAAGGAAATTAAATCTAACTTATAAAGGGATACGAAGGAAATTAAATCTAACTTATAAGGGTTTCGCACACCCCATGGTGTCTGCCAAAAGTGTGTCACCGAAACCGGGATGTTGTCAAAGTTATTACTACTTAATATTAAAATAATATTTTTGATATAACAAAAGGGTGTAGGAGTCGATTAATATATAAGTTTAAAGACACTAATTCATACAAGTCTGATTTTGTATGCAAATGATGTTTTATTCCTATGAACGTATCTGAGGTGTTGAACACCCCACGCGACTAGTACTTTTACTTTTTTTGACGCGACTAAAAGGGTTAAGTACAATAGCAAATATCAAAAATATATCATTAAAGGCCTACGCAGACCGGGACGGCACGGCATGGCAAGTTTTTACCAATGGACATTCAAACGTATTGATATGGTTAAAAATAATGTCGTGGCATCCCGCGGGATCCCGCGGCATTATTTTAAACCATAGCAATACAGCATAAGACTTACAAGTAAACTAAACGTTTCGCCCTATTCGCCAAAAGCGGCGTATTTGCGCATATAGGTACATTATGATATGGCTGAACGATGATATACTTAGTTAATTTACTCGAATTAGTTATGGCGGCACAATGGCACTGGCATGCATTGTGAGTACCTATCTCAGTTGTGTACGTGTGTGTAATAGCAGGTATATAACACGGGTATATAATAAACACTGGTATGGTTATTATTACTACTCGTATATTTGTACACTTTGTGCAAGAAATGTTGATTTTTAGTTAGATTAAGAGACTTCGACCTTATCCCCCCATGGGTGGGTGCCCTATACTCGTACTTTAATTAGGTACCAAAATGATAAACTTTAGTGCCTTGTTATCAGATGAATGAAACTTTCTGTGTACTTCCTTACTAGATAAACCGTTAATAGTTTTACTGGGTTTTTTGGCACTATTTATTATTTATTAAATTGTCTAATAATTAAATAACTAAATAAATAATAATATAAGTATAGCGCTCACAGAGACGATTTGCTACATAATTAGTGGTCCAGCTACGATAATAATTCACCAAGTAAAAAAAAAGTAGGGGTGATATACAAATATAAATACGACAAATACAAATGTGTTTATTTGGCGTAGATATGGTTACACATAGTATGGCTCAATCTTACTCGGATCCGAGTAAAGGCCTGTGCCTCTCGGTGGGGACATTAATGGGCTACATTTACTTATACTTTTAGTACATAGCATGTGGTAGGTAACATAAAATTTATCGGTACTGCACATCTAGCCACGTAGTGACATGCAAAATAGCACTAAGGTAGTGCAATACAATTCTTAAATGCAAGTAAGTCGTAATATAATTTAGAGCAGGTAAGTAGGTGACCATTTTTTAATTAATTTCAACAAGAATAACCATGCAGAGATCGGTTGGTAGTAAAAGAAATTACTTAATTTATACGTAATTTCGTAATTTCTTTATTGTACTCACATGACAGTAAAAATAGCTATACATTTATAGATTATTTTTATAGGCATGGGAGTCAAAAAATTCTTTAATGATAAAATAGCATTTAGCAATCAACCATTTGCGTAATTTGTACCTAAAACAATAAAAGGCATGTCATGCAGTTCTTTTGGTATGGCATTAAATATTTTTATCGACACACAGTAACAGTTCCGTTTGAGTAGAGCTGTATGTGCTGTCGGGAACGTTAATTTATTGGGTTACCTGCTGTTAAAGTTACATAATACTCGATTTCTTGGTAAAAATATCCATATTTTGTCGCACAATTTCTAAAAAGAGGTCTGCATTATTCGATAGGGCTCTTTCCACATATAGCTCGGATACATCGCTTTTGAATTAAAATATACATAAGATACACAGATAATACAGTAATTTTATACAGTTTTCAGATATTTCCCTTTACTTGAAGATTCAGAGCGACTGAAAGGGCAAAAAACAAAATGGCGATTCTCAAAGAGATCAGTAATGTTTACAACAAAGCCAGCAATAGGTTGCCAGTTGGAATCAAGACACATGTGGAAATTAGTCGAGCAAGGTTCTATTTGCGGGGTAGAAACAAATTGATTCAATCTGCCCTGAGGGAGGAACCACGAGAGATGTATGGATCTCCTGATAGGGTCGGCAGATAGACTATTTGCTGGTGGTTAAAGACAATGCTACCGCTTCAGTCACTAACTCGTATCGACCGAATATAGGATTTTTTCTTTTATATACACGGTGACTTTTAATAATGTGATCAGGAGTCGAAAAATAACAATATCTGGCAAATATTTAACTTAATAGGCGAGATCTCACGCTATTACGTCACTGTTTAATTAATCAAAAAAAAAATAAAAATCAACAGATGTCTGAAAGCTTGATCAAGGTCGGTCCAAAAAAGCTCTCATTGGCTCAGCTCAATAAAAATATTTGTTGACAATTTGCAAAATCAATTTGTCAACAAACAATTTCATTGATCTGAGGTTGGTATCTATCGCAGACTACAACAGATTCTTTTTCGATTTGGCATTATTTTATTTATTATTTTATACTGTGATCAATTTCAATATGATACTTAAGTACATACCTCCTGACATTGTTTTACGTTTTAAACTAATTAATTATTATTATTTTATACATTGAATGATAAGATGTATGCTTTTGACATTTTAATAATAGGCTTGTGGCCTGTCAAGTCAAAATAGATACATTTTATGAACTGTCAAAACGGAACTTTTGTTCCTGAGTTCTATGAACTAACAACAGAATGACCTTATTTAAAAGTGCCATCAAATGCTGTCTTTTTTGCACAAAATTGAGTTTATTAAATATATCTGCTGGAAATATACCATTCTGAGAACGTCAAGCCATTTTGTACATAATGCTTCAACTTAAGACTTGTTCCTAGATTTATTTTACAAGCCTATTGAATTTATGATTAATTTTTATACAAGGCTGTGACATGGCTTGTAAATTATACAAGGAATGGACATTTGATGACAAAATGAGTTCGGAGTCAGAGTCTGTTAATTAAATGTATAGATTACGCCAAACATCTTGAGCAAAATGTGACGTGGTGGGGGAAAGTTTGCGCATGTACACTTACGTGCCAAAAAAACGACGCACTTAAAATTCTCAAAACAAATCGTACCTACAGTATACTGCATGAATCTTAGTGCACAAAACTATATACATACTTAGTTCAATCGATAGAAAATGAGAAAATATACTGTACCATTTGCATGAGGGACTGAGCGGTAACAGGTGCACAATAACTGTTTGAGACACACGAAGTAGGTACATTTGCTGCGAACTATACAGATTTAATAGTCTGTGGATATGACTATCAAAATAAAACTGTAAATTATTTAGCGACATTTGTCGTCTTTATTGGTGTCTATTAACAAAGAATAATTATTTGACAAAAGACAAGATTTTTTATGGGATACCTACGATTGAAATTCCCTAAAATTACGTTTTTCCACGTACACCTATAAAACATAATAATATCTCCATCAATAGAAAACTCATCATATACCATCTTTCTGGCTTGCCTTTTTAAAACTACGTTCGGACGTCGAGGCATTTTTTATCCGTGATTTCACTGCACGCAAGTGTGAACTCAAAGCGGGAAACGATGGTTTACTGATCTACCAATAGCGTGGCTAGGCGCGCTTGATGCGATGCTCCTTCCGCACGCCGCGTCCCGCACCCCATACCGTGGTGCGCAGTTTCATATATCAGATGGTTTCTGCGCATGCAAGGTCATTTGTTCAAGTTGTTTGGCGTCTACGAGTTATACGAGTTGTTGCTGCTTTACAGTTTGTAACAAACAAAAACACGTCTCGACCTGCACGCGTGTCACAGAAATCTGTGCCGGCACTACAACGAGACGCAGAGCAGGGCAGACACATGTCTGCGTCGCACGTGCCTGCGTCGCAGTATACGTAGCTCAAGGAGTTCAAGGACGTTCCATACTTTACAAAATCTGCTCTGCCCTGCGCTGCGCGACCTACGCCGCCTGCGTCTCTAGCATGCGCTTAGCCTCTCTATGTCTTCCTCACGTACTCGGGGCAAGTAGGGTTCCCGCCCCGACGGACGACGACGACGTGCCAAAACAATCGCCTAGTACTGTACAAGTGTGTTCGGAACTCTTGGTGCGCAAATCCTACTCACGCTTGACTGTTTACTTTTCTTTTAACGTACAGTTTTAATGATAAAGTTCTCAAAACACTTCATTTGTTTAATTAACTGGTGCTGGAATGCAAAAAATATTTACACATGATTAAATATACATAAATAAAGCTGGTACTGAAGTAAACGTAACTACATTTCAATTAATGAATCTTGATATAAGTTTGTTTGTAGCATCTACCTTGAAAACAATAACAACCTATATTTTGCTTTTTCTAAATGTTTGGTCCTAAAATATTATATTAAAAGTGTTACGAAACTTACGTAGGGTTAACAAAAGAGCCATATTTTATTAATAATGTCACAAACCAGTCAAAACTTTGTAAATGCTAAGCTACAAAATTCTGAGTTCAGGCCACGACGCATTTGATAAGAGTGTTTCGGTCCAAAATTGTCGCTAAAATCTAAAAACTCGTTTCTTCAGAGTAGCCAAGCAATTGACAATAATAAAAATAAGTATCAGTAGTAAATTGTTTGCTACGAGAGCTAAGTCTCACTATGATGCATGTTTGCTCAGCATGTGTCAATGCTATCTACCATATTATCACCCCGCCCAAGGTTGGTTCTCTGTCACTGGCCAGAGAAACAAAAGCCGGCTGCAGCCTTGCCCCATTTTCCTCGCTGTTTGTATCCCGAGCTTCTATCTCTTTGACTCGGGAAGCGCGTCGCAAGCTATTCTACAGATAGTTGCATACTATACGGCGTTTCGTGAACAAAAGATTTCCTTTGGCAGGATCGATCTGTAGGCACACCTCGGACACTCCATAGAACGCTCGTAAAATGATCACCATTACTACTGCATAACCAAATGATGTTTGTATACGTGCAAATGTGTGCGTAAACAAAAAAGAAACAAAGATTGTCAAAAAAGCCTCACAATCACTGGGTTTTGTATTGAGAACTTCCAAAGATTTCAGATCTGTGAAAACACTCAAAATATTGTATTGTACACTGGTGAGAAGTCAACTTGAATATTGCTCGCAGGTCTGGAATCCAAGGTACGACGTATACAAAAACCAGATTGAGCGTACAAGAAAAAGTTCCTGAGGTGCTTATCTTATAGATTCAATTTAACATCAACCAACTATGAGGAAAGTTGTAGAAAACAACATCTTCTACCACTCACTCTGCGTAGAGATTCAGCTGATCTGACTTTCCTATCTGCCATAGCACAGGGTATCATAGACGCTCCTGATCTACTAAGCAAACTGCAGATTGTCGTCCCGGCCACTAGATCCAGGAGAAGAATTAATCTCAAACTGAATATCCCAAACACTAGAACTAACTACAGGCAAAACGCATACATGCTCAGAGTAGGCAAATTATACAACGATAACTATGCAGAACACTGTGATGTTTACCATGATAAGGCATCTACTTTCCGTAACCTTATTAACAAACAATTCTTCGGCGAAAGGCATAACTCGAAAAAGTAATATTAAATTAAACATGGCAGCTCCGTTATCAATTTATCTAGTACGTTTTATGTAAGTAATATGGTAGGTATATCACTTATTTAAAACAGTGTGCACCCTAGTTTAGTTACTAGAACCTTATATATAGCAAGTATTCATTTGTATAACTATAGGCGAAAACTTGTAATTGGCTTAGACGTAAGCACTCTCCTTTTATGCAAATAACAATTATAAACTGTAAGTTTTCCGAATAAGAAAAAAAAAATACGCGTGTAGCACCGTACACGTGTTAGAAGTAAAACTTCTGTAGCTAGATCATTAAGTGGTACCTATACTATACACCTATACCTACCTATACTAAAAGAGATTTAAATTTCCAATTTTGAGATCCAATCTCTGCTTCAAGTTACTTTTAAGTTTCAGACGTCCGATTATTTGAAATTATTTTATACTTGTACTTACTTTTAATACGTCATGTCATTTATTTCCCACCATTCCTTATCTATAAT
Organism: Argyresthia albistria; assembly: GCA_963457715.1. Classification (NCBI taxonomy): domain Eukaryota; kingdom Metazoa; phylum Arthropoda; class Insecta; order Lepidoptera; family Argyresthiidae; genus Argyresthia; species Argyresthia albistria. The sequence continues at coordinate 10,181,965 of OY735260.1, forward strand.
TTGTCGCGCTCGTGGTGATATACTTAACTCATTCAATAGTGTCACTACTATTTGCATCTCGCTCAGATTATATACCATCTGACGTCACGTCTTTAAGCCGTCTCGCTCAAATGTATGCATTGCTTTGCTTGTCTCTGTGCCCAGTCCCTTTATTTAATTGATCGAGTACGTATTTTCAACTATTCCAAGTTAATGTGTACCTGCGGGGCTACCATAAGGCTTGCCACTCACCTCAGTCGCGCAGATAAATGACAAAGAAGATGGCTAAATCAATATATGGACGACTGCCCCAGACATGTACAAAGACTTCTCAACAGCCAATAGCATTTAAATATTCATTCATAAATTTAATTTACTGCGTCTGTATTTAGTTTGTAGAACTTGAAGAAAAAAAAATTAAATTTAGGTAAATAAGAGTTGTTACTCAATACTCCGTGATTCCAATATGATTCCGTGACCTTTGCCGTCGCTAGAAATAAGCACCATTTTGCAATAACATGCAACATAACGCCATCTAGCCACTCCTCTGGAAACCTCCTGTTTTCAACAGTTTTGCTAGTTGGCAATTATGTTGCATGTTATTTTTAACGATGGCAAAAGTCACTAATCAATGGCGGAATCATAGAGTATGAAGTGACAACTCTTAATTATTTAATCATTTCCTTCAAGTTCTACAAACTAACTAAAGACGCAGTAATTTATGTGAGAATATTTAAATGCTATTAATTGGCTGTTGAGAAGTCTTTGTACATGTCTGGGGCAGTCATTTTGCCAAATTGCCAACTCCTTTCGCGTCTCAATGATGTTTCTCCATAAAATAGCGCGCATTCATTATGATATGACATTAAATTGTGACAAAATGCGTGGCTGGGGTGACTGGCGTGCCTTATGCTATCCCCGCTAACCTATACATACCTACTTTGCTAGGATTTTTTAGGGTTACTTCATCGCGAAGCGATGACGTAACTCTTATTTAATTTTATTCTTGACATTTCCTTAGTCCGCCATACGACATACCTCGATTTTTATATTTTACTTCAACATTATTGACTGGCATGAAGCATTAACTTTAAAATTACAAAAGCTTATTAAAATCAAAATCGTATAATTTCAACAGTTATAACAACAATTCAACTTTAAAATATGTATTACAAAAATTACATACAAACAAATAAGCGAAACAATAAGCCATTAAACTTATGGCTCTGTAAACTGTAGACCTCGCTTTGGCCGTTTACTACAGATAAACATTAAATAGGTAGGTATAACACGTACTTAGTAGCTAAACTGCTAATTTGTGACTTGAACTGCACTATATAATAAAAAGTGGCTTTAGAACAGTTCTAGGTACCTACTTATTGTTTTCAAGAAGTCTTAATGCAGCCATCCATCACATCGGAATTTGCTTGAAAACTAAATATCACATTTGGATGATTCTAAGTGACTTTATGCGATTACTAGCTGCCCGTTGCGCGACTACGCAGCGCGTTTTAGGTACCTATTCCATAGTTACCGGCCACAAAACGATTCGTTCATCATTTTAGAAATCCATATCGACCCGTATGTGACATTGATGAAACTCTTTTCTTACAAACTGTATGGATCGCATCGCACAGCTGTCAAACATAAGTTCCGGTTCCAACAAAGAGGTTGAACGAAGTAGTTTTTGGTCACGTCACTGGTTTTGTTTGCCCGGTTTGCCCCAGCCAGCGGCGGCGGCGGCGGCGGCGCCATCTTGGCCATACCGGAAATCAAGAACTCGTGGAAGAATGCTTAAAATAATTTTTATTTATTAACGTTTCATCAGGTTTTTCTCTCACTAATTAACATTCTTTATTGTACGAATGTATTATTATCTTATCTGATTAGTTAAAAACCGTATTGAAAATAGTTGCGGTTTTAAAAGTCTTCAGCCGACCCTGACGTCACCGATTCCAATTTCCGTTACATTTCTTAGCCACTCGTGATAGCACCCGGCTAGTAGCAAGTGAAAAGCAAATATATGAATAACCCACAGTTGAGAGGTTAAATAAATTTTACCCCCGTGCCCCAAGAAGTTTTACTTCAATAAAATAAAATAAACTTTGCTAGGGCTGGTGGCGCGGCAAATTCAGCGATATTAAAGTATACGCGTCGTCACTCGTCCGGCGTTCAGCCCTGTATATTGATCCTTTATCCAATTTTTTGACGCCAGGGGTGGGGTGCGGTATCTGAATCAGCGCGGGGAAGGGAGTGGCCGTTCTGTACACGGAGTACTATTATCTCTTCTGTGCTGTAGGTCCAATGGATGGATTTACGAAGTGGATCCACCTGGATTTGTGATGCAGTAGTGGACGAGCTAGTATAAAAAAGCCGCAAATCGATGTACAGGATAGCCAATTGGCACACGGGTACTGTAGGTTAAAACAATAGTTTTGAGCGGTAGTTCTCAAAAATATTCCTATGGGGGGGGGGACAGTAATGACGTCATCTATTTTTTGTAAAAAAAGGGGGCTGAAGTTTGCATGAAATACAAAAAAAGCTTTACGTATGAAGCTGTAATTTGGTAGGTAGGTAGTTTAATTTAAATATCTAGGACGTACTAATTAGAAGGTCATTATAAAATCCGCCTCTCACTTGTATTGAAACTATTCTACTAAGCCCGGATTTTACCAACGAAAAGTTACACCGAGAATAGCCTATCCCGGAGATAACTTGTATAACAAATGACAGTTAAAAATGAGGTGATCATCTGGTGTCTATGAAAAGGTAGAAGATACTCTCGAGTAAACAAACACAAATTATCCCCGGGAAGGTTATTCTCGTATAACTTTTTGTTGGTGAAATCCAGCCAGTATGTTATTTGTTGTAGAAACAATTTGATAAGAATAGAATATATTAAATTGAATATCCATTTATTGACTTCTGTTTATCCATTGATTACCTATTTCCCAAATGGTTCTAAAATTATAATAAATAAGTTCGAGTTGACGCACTAGCGTCACTTTTGGCTCCTGGGGGACTTTCCTTTGGACAGTGGTGCGGCCCGGGTTCTATTGTCGGACTGCTCCATTGCAGATGACGAGACTTTGTGTGCGGTGGAGAGCGTAATTCGCCGTTTGGTGGCTAAAATGAGCTGTGGTGCGGCGAGGGGTGCTTTGGCTTCGCTTTTTCAACCGGTGCAGTTGGGGTTTGGTGAGCTCTTGGTTGCGAGGCTTCCATCTATCACCTGATCATTTGCTATGAGTAAAGATGCCTCAGATGACATCATTGTTAAAGCTGACGTAAAAAACGCTTTTTAACGCTTTTTACTGAAGTAGAGTTGGATATTCAGGATGTCATCTTGGGTAAGGTTTCATCATATTGTCCGTCTTTATACCCTTTCCTGCACCAGTGCTATAGCGACCCATGCAATTTGTACTATGGCGAGAACCTGATACAGTATCGCGTTGATGTAAAGCAGGGCGATCCTTTGGGTATTATGCATTTCAGCTTGGCAATTCTGGAGGTAACATCTTCGCTCCCCGCTCCGCTTGTCCGAGTGTGCCGGAGCCGCCAGGATTGTGCCGTTCAGACGAAAAGCACCCTGACGATGACGGCCTGACCTTGGTTCCGAGAAAAAAATACCCTCCTTCTAGTACAGTTGGACAAAAAGTATCCTATACGTTATTCTAGCTCATAAACTACAAGTGTGTTAAATTTCATCCAAATCCGTCCAGCCGTTTCAGCGTGATTGAGGCACAAATCTACAAACATACCAACATCCAAAATTTATAATATTAGTTGTATTGAATTAGGTATTTACATAGAAGAACCAATGACGAGTTCGTAGCTGACTAGCTAAACTGTAAGCCACCGATTTCTCCATTCCCAAATTGGACACCTAAATCAAAAGACGGCTACCTATTCAGTCGAGGTGGCAACAGGTTCTCTGGATTGTTTAGTTAGTTAATTGAATTCCCCAGACGAGGATCAATAAGATGGATAGTCCGTCATCCGGTGGGTAGTAATTGAAATGGGCCGGCTACCTTCATCACAAGTACATAAGCACTCAGACTCCGACTACCTAAGACCATCTACGACTAAAATACAGAATAGTCTGATGTGAATTAAATAACGTAAACAAACACTGGAACATAGTTTTAATCCTAATATAGAAAACCCTTTGTATTTGGAAACAATATGTGTAATGAAAAGGGTATAATAGATTAGACAGAAATTGTTACTGTAAAAGCCCGAAATACGGTAAATCCTAGGATTTACTGGTATATCCTAAAATATACCTACCTGTGTTGGTAAATATCCGGATTGAAGGAAGGAAAAAATATTTCGGACTTTTACCAGTAGAAACTGGTACATCTTAGGATTAACCAGAGGCGGTTGGTAAATGTAGGTTTTGGGAAGAAAACAAGGATAGTAATTTTAATTTATTATTTTAAATTATCTATCAGTAATGAACAAGGGTATTATAACCAATCAATCAAATCCTATCCAGGGTGTAACAGAAAAGTGTAAGTAGTCATCATCATCATATCACGGGGTTGTTAGGGACATATTTATGGGCCGGATGGAAGTCGCAAAAAGGAATCGCCTGGCAACCGCTATAGTGAGGGCGCAAAAAGGCCAGTTTTGGCTTGTCGACGGTGCCGAGACGCACCGCGCCGGCTACAAAAAATAACCGGCCAAGTGCGAGTAGGACTCGCGCACCAAGGGTTTCGATCACACTTGGAGAGCTCTCTTCTGGCCACAACATCTGTGGAGATGATTGTTGCAGCGCTAGTGTGTTAGTTGCACCCCACATCGTCTTTGATGGCTATACAGCCCGATTGCAGCACGGCATTTCTTGCCACATCGATTGCACACGTATCGCGAATCCGTTGGAGGAGATGAGGCGCAGCGAAGCTTTTTCTTTTTTCGTGCTTTTCCTTGCTTCGTGCCAAATTTCATGATTCTAGATCAACGGGAAGTACCCTCTAGCTAGGTTTTGATTCCCTTGCGAATTCCAAGCAATTTCAGCAAAATTGATACTTATGCGGTATCCTTTGATAGCGTTGACCTATAAGTTTAAATTTTTCACAACTTTAAGAGATCACAGATTTGAGTAATCGATATTAATTTCAACTTTATACCTCCATGCGTTTCTGAGAAAAAGTCTTAACAGACGGTGAGAAGACAGACAGACAGCATTTTACAGATTTCGGATTATTTCCTTTACTTGTGCTATAAGATCTTCCTTCTTTCCAAATTTTATGACCCTAGGCCAACCGGAAGTACCCTATAGGTTTTGATTCCCTTGCGAGTTCCAAGCGAGTTCATACAAATTCAGCAAAATTATGACATAATATCGCGGTATCTTTTGATTGCGTGGACCTAGAAGTTTATTTTCACAGCTCCAAGGGACCATAGACCTGAGTAATCGGTATTAATTTCAACATGATACCTCCACGCGTTCCTGAGAAAAGAGGTCGTGACAGACGGACAGACAGACAGACAGACGGACGGACAACAAAATGATCCTATAAGTGTTCCTTTTTTCCTTTTAAGGATCGGAACCCTAAAAATCTGGAATATTGAGCCCGCGCTACAGCTATTGCTATGCGATCCTATACGCGACTCAAAGCCCTGAACAACTTTCACTATAAAACCGATTTTATCAGAGCAACTTATTTTTCATTTCTCACAAAAATAGCTATTGCTAAGGCGCCAAATTCCGTTTAGAGTTGTCGAAGGGGCGGGCGGCCCCCACCGAGACTTACTGTCGGCCGGCTACGAACAAACCGCTATTTTTTGTCCTGATCGCCCGGCACAAAACGTATGAAGAAGTGAAAAATAAAGTTGCTCTTCATAGTTAAAGTTGGTCAGAATAATGTCACTTACAACCCCCCTTATTTCAACTATTTTGATTTTATATTATTAGTAGGTAGTTTAACTGAACTGATAACCTTTTTTAAATTGACTTAAATATTTCTTTTTTTAAATAACACAAATTAAACTATCTGGACGAAGGCACTTTTACCGTGTATTTGAAGTAAATCTTAGGATTTACTTAGTGATTAGTGTTAAAAGCCAAAAATAAACTGGGATACAAAAAAATCGGGCTTTAACCACAGCTAGTTGCTAAACCTTACGATTTACCAAGTGAATGGTGGTAAAAGCCTGAAACGAACGAAGATAACAAACCATTTCGGGCTTTAACCACAGCTAGTTGCTAAACCTTACGATTTACCAAGTGAATGGTGGTAAAAGCCTGAAACGAACGAAGATAACAAACCATTTCGGGCTTTAACCACAGCTAGTTGCTAAACCTTACGATTTACCAAGTGAATGGTGGTAAAAGCCTGAAACGAACGAAGATAACAAACCATTTCGGGCTTTAACCACAGCTAGTTGGTAAATCTTAGGATTTACCGGTAAATCCTAGGATTTATCGATTTCGGACTTTTACAGTAACGTATTATGTATATCCGATATAATGTATATTGATGAGGCCTTTGCCTAGCTGTAGGACATAGGTACTTAGGCTCGTAATTTTAATAACATTAATTGACTGTACTTTTTAAACGTAAAATAAAAGTTTTGTGCAGTCGTGGAGCCGTTCACACGAACCAAATAAATAAAATTCAGGCCACAAAATTAAAATAAAGTGTCATTTTGGCTGCCGCGGGCTGTAGGCAGTAGCTGGGAAATTCGATCAAGTGCAATTTACTGCGAAACGGGGAGGCTGTAGCGACTACAGACATACAGAGCAGGTGCGTACACCACTTTAAAAAATACACTAAAAACTCTTTAGTTTAGCTTGAGATCCAATGTGCCCTATTGGAGACATAGTGCAAAACAATTTTCGGGAATGATCGTGTTTCCTGCACAAACAATGCCAAACATTAAGTCTAAGATTCTTCTACGAGTTGAACTACTCCCGTGTGTTGAGCCATTCAATTCTAGACCTAGATTCTAGGTCCTAGAATATACCTGGAGTTATCCACTGTTGTAATTATTTTTGCTCCTGTGTTCCTGAAGTAAGTCTAACAAGTTGAAATACCTGAAACAAATGACAAGATTTTTGTGAACAAAATGTTTTGTAATACCCTTTCAGTCGAGAGATTGTCATTCTCCTGGTTGAAAAGGAAAAAAATGACATTAAAAATAGGGGAAATTACGTTCTCATCCCCTTGCAATAGACATTAATTGACGTCTTGTGTAATTTCTTTATTGTACTCCACAAAACAGATAAACAGAAAATACATGAAAGAATAACAATGTATAAAGGCGAGCTTATGTTTTGAGACAATCTTTAGGTTAACTCGCTAAAAGTGGGTTCATTGTGCCTTTCCGGCCCCGTATAGTAAAAGGCGTGACGCTATATTGTTATTAATATTTAGGTTTACATGAAGATTGGGCGGAATGACCTCGACAATAATTTGAGGGACACCGTTAGTACACCTTTCACCAGCCTCCCCCCAGCGAAACCCAATATGGATATTACAGGCTGGATGTGAGGAGGCCTGGTCACCTATGTGTGGGAAGTATTTCGGGGTAGATTGCCCAATCCGAGACTCTTGGAATGTATTTGCCTGAATGTCGTAATCAATTATTTTCTCTTCCACTGTGCAGAACTTACTAACATAATATTATTACAATTTGCCTCATTGACTGTATGTAGCCCTTCGCATTTTAAATTAAATTGGAATAGAAATTGACATATTTATTTATACACTGGCAAAGTTCCAAGAAAATAATTTTATTGTATATCATTATAATTGTAATATATATTGTAATATTATAATAATTGGTAGAAATTTCAACTTAATTTACTATGTATATAAGACCTAGCAATGTGTGTGCCTGTACATAAAGGTTATGTTATTAATAGCTCCATTAAGATATATGACATTGAATTGGGTCAGACACCTGTAATGATATCACGAATTGTTATGTAATGAATAAATGAATGAATAAATAAATATCCTTGATGAAGCTCAAACCCACGTACCGTACCTGTGTACGCTAGTCTCGGCGATTAAAGGAACAAACAAATATTCTCATACAAAAACCTTATTTCCACTCACTTCATGTTATTTATCCCTTTCAGTCGAGAGATTGTCATTCTCCTGGCCGAAAAGGAAAAAAAAAGAAGAAAAAAAAAAGGGGAAATTAAGTTCTTATCCCCTTGCAATAGACATTAATTGACGTCTTGGTAGTCACTGTCAAAGTCAAACACTATTTTGTGCTTCTGCGACCAGTAGCTAAAAAACCTGTGCGAGTTTCTTCGACCTTCTTTTCCCACGGTCTTGATCAAGGGCAGTGAAGAGGTTTTCCTTTATAATTTGACGTGCTAATCGTTATTTGAAAATCTTCAGAACTGAAGAACTTTTGTGTTGCGACTTTTCCTTGAGTAATTTCATCGTCGTTTGTTTTCTGAGTGTCTTTGAAGAAGGTTGAAGAGCCACTCGTATTATTACGAATACGAAGTACGGCAGTTTCTGAATATTCATCTCAATTCATTACCTATTCCGAGTTTCCACTCCGGCGGGAAATGGCACCATAACACGTTCGCTGCCGGCATAATAACTAACGCGGCGCGGCGGTTGACTTGCTTAATTACGGTGGGGGCATGCGAATTGCTTTCCCAAAATTTACCGGAGAACAATTAAGTTTTTAAATGTTATTATGATAAAGTCAAAAATGACAGCATGATGATACGTATCTATGTAGTATGCATAGGAGCCGAGCTTACACAAACATAAGGTTACGACACAGAAATATCTCTTGTTAGAGAAAAGCTCGCCTTTGTACATTGTCTATCTATTATGAAGGCCTCTGTGGCGCAGCGGTTGCGCATCTGCCTACCATGCGAGAGGTCCAGGGTTCGAATCCCGGCTGCGGACAAAAAAAATACCCCACACTAGGATACCCTGTGTCGTGGGAACCAGAAACAGCGACATCACAAACATGTAAACATCCAAGACCTGGGTTTTTTTTGTTCCCAGCCGGGATTAGAACCCGGGACCTCTCGCATGGTAGGCAGTTGCGCAACCGCTGCGCTAGCAGAGGTACACGTCGTATTATTAAAAGTGTTGCCTAAATATTTACACGTTAGCCGTTAGCGGTCCGTCGAATTTATTAGGCAACCCGCAAACGCGATGACTAGTCGATCTGCCCCAATTTACCAAGTTCACCCAGGGAGTTAAGAGAGAGGGTGTAAATGAGGTCAGTTGGTAAAGTTGATCTAAACCTATTTCACACGTAATGGTAATTTGTTTTACGGTAACTTTTTGGCGAGTTTTGTATTCATGTAAAGTGTTTTATCGTTTGGTTCGCCCTTATTACCCTAAATTCAAAAATACTATTTCTTTGTTCTAAGGAATATGAAACAGCTGGGCCCTAATGCTGCTCTGAGAATTTCACTTATATTTCATTACTATTTCATTACTATTCCATTGCAAACACCCAATCAAGGAGGATAAGGAGGATAATAATTTAGGAGAATACCAAATGACGCCATTTGGGTGTTTGCAATGGAATAGTAATGAAATATAAGTGAAATTCTCAGAGCAGCATTAGGCCCCTGCTCTGTCGTATATTATGGAGTTTTACCCGTTGTAGTTCGCAGAACTTAAATACTAAATAAATAATAAATGTTGGTATCAAACAATATACCAATTTTATGCTCTTAAACTTAGTTCGATGCATTTGTATAGTTTGTAAAAATACGCCCAATACTTCCGTTTTAAGCAAAAAATAACAAGCTTTTAACTTTAATAGGATTTAATAACCGCGGTACGAAAATGAGATTTTTCGTTAATATAACGTTCATGCTCTGTTTATTTTTAGGGATCTGACGGTATGTTTTAGTGCAAAGTAGGAAATGTGCTGATTTAATGTTTTTTAGTTACAGTATGACCTTATTGCTAAGCTTTCGCTGCCCTGTCCGTCCGTCCGTCCGTCCGTCCGTCAGCCAAAGGGCTGTGTTCCACGACGTTTTTTTGTACTTTTTTGTGCGATATGGTGCGAAACCCTTCATGTGAGAGCACTTGACCGATTATTTTGTATTGTGTAACTAACGTTACAGAATCCCTCAACTTTTACATCATCATATCAGCCCGTATCAACCCACTGTTGGGCATAGGCCTCTCCCAAAGCACGCCACTCGCATCTGTCCCCCGCCATTCCGGTTCACTGCCTACCGGCCACCTTTACGATGTCATCTGACCACCGGACCGGGGTGGTCTACCAGCTGCTCTTTTCCCTGTTCGCGGCCACCACTCTGTTGCTACCTTGGTCCACCTTCCGTCCTCCCTTCTGACCAAATGTCCCACCCATCGCCACTTGAGCCCCGCGCACTTTTACATGCACTTGGTCATAATATTTTTACATTTTCGACGTTCCGTGTTCACTTTGCATAACTTAAGGGCTGTAAAAGCTGCCGGACTAATAAAGTTATGGCTTAAAATATGGATCTGTGTCAGTAGCAGCTACCTGAGAAAAATGCGATTAAAATTATTTGGGCGCCATTTGTGGCTTGGCGTTCAACGTTTCTCGAGAATGCAACCAGGCAAAATCTACATTTAAATCGACACTGTTAGAGCCTGTTTCATGCCGAACTTAAACCCATGTGACAGATAAATAATTAATTTAGGCAGGTTGAATCACGATAATCCGGACATTTTGAAACAGGCTTGGCGGGTTGGGAGTTGGGAGCGGGCTGTTGCCAATGTATGGTCTTGATTTATTGTTCTGAGGTTCAAATGACCGCCACATACATTTCAACGCTTTTTGGTCGATTTGAGTTACTGAATGAAGTGATCGAGGGGTTGCTATTTTATTTTAGATGCCTATTTTTATATTACTTTGTTTTTTCTAATCCCTTCTATTTTTGCATAATTTCTTCTAATAATTGTCTCTTTTACTTCTGCTTTAAACTGTATTTCTGTTGTGTGTATTGTGACGTCTGAATAAACGCTTATCTTATCTTATCTTATTTCTTAACATGCAGACACAATATTACTTTTGCACATTCTTTACAACAAACTCTACGAAAATTTCAAACTAAAAGTTTCAATCAGAAACTTCCAACTTTGGTAGGTACAAGCGACAGTAAGAAATTCCATGAGGAAGGGGAGGACTTATTGGGAGGGACAGACAGCTGGCATATAAAGAACGGGGGGAAAGGAAAGGGGAGGAGTAAGATGGGGGAGTCAGCCAATAACGAGAACTTGCAACTTAGAAACTAATGAATAAAAGAACTGCCTCCATTAGATCGAGATTTCTAATCCCTTTGCGAAGGTTTTCAGCTCTTTTAGTCTTTAAAAAGTTTACCTGAAGGAGATAAAGTCTTTCTGTGTTGTTGCAAATTCTAAGGAAGATTAAATCTCTGTCTGTGTTTTGTTTCTGTTTGGTATCGAAGGTGGATTTGCGGCATGAAAGGTGGTTTGTGAAAAATATTTTTTACACAATGTCCTCGTAATAAGCTTTGTCGAGTGCTTTAGCGTTATTATTAAAGAACTTTGAAAATCAAATCAAACATTATTTCTTTGTTCAAAAGGGAAGCCCAATAGTTTGGTCCCATTTTTTGAAAATCAGGAATCGGTCCAGTAGTTAGGTTTCTACATGAAAAAACTGTGAAGTTCAATTTGTTTTTACCTAGATGACATTATACATCCAGATTTTTTGTGACTTTTCGGTGTTTTAGTCATTGTCACTAGATATATTCTGGCTGTTAGGATCGCATATTCGTTTACATTATGTAATACGTACGACGACAATACGACTTCACTGTCAGGAGACAGATTTTGTAGGCTCGTTTTCGGGTATATCTAGACGACACTGTAAAACAAGCGGGAGGACCAAGTAATAGGTCAATTATCTACTTTACATTGCACCGGGACCGTGCTGGACCGTGTAATATATGACAAAAGTTTAAAGGGAATCCACTCGTAATCCATATAGATAGCCTGGAGTACTTGTACGGCTCATAATAATTAACACGCTTGTGTGGAGCCCGAGGCAATATGTATGTGCTTTGTATGTGAGCTTGTAAGTTTACTTTTCCAGAGTTTTCCTATTGCATGCGTCGTTCCGCTTGCCAGCTGGGGTGAGGTCCGATCGATAGCAGACTTTGCTAGTGAGTATGTCGCAGTTATTTGGTTAAATCAGACACTTAGCTAACACACTAGACCGTTAATTAAAGATCGACATTTAACCAATTCGCTAAAGTTCCTTCAGACAAGTGAGTGAACGAAACATTTAATGAGTTGTCTAAATATTCGCAACAAGACGCATTTCAACTTTGGTAGGGTGATAAGCAACCAATTCGGTTTTGTCAAACTACATGGGGTTGCCTCGCTCCGCTCCGCTTCGCTCGGCTCCGGGTGGTTCATAAAGTTGTGTACTTGTGACCTAACACAACCTACTTTAATATTGGCACAGAAAGTGACCTATAGCAACCAATTCGGTTTTGTGAAACTAATAAGCGTGAAATAATCATAGCGGAGTCGACAACATGTTTACAATTGCACCAAGGATCAAATTTGAAACAAAAAACCACTGAACACAACAAACCAACGTTGCACAACGTTTGCCAAAAAGATAGACTTTCAAAGTATTCAGTTGTTGTCGTGTTTATACTAAATTATTAACATTCAACATTCAATTTCCTTCAGAGCGTGAAAAAAAAGAATATTCTAAAAGGTCTTCCCTTCACTAAGTTGTTTCCAATATACGCTATAAGTCCCAGGTGTTAAGGACTTTTGTTATATCGGAAAGAAAAAGAAATACCCATTTCCCACCCACACACGAAGAGTTGTGAAGTCATCTAACAAATTACACCTATATTCACATTCCGAGACATCTCAAAGCAGTATTTTAGCGTAATCTTTTGGCCTTTCTAGAGTACGTCGTAAAACCTACCAGTTTCCCCCGCAAAGCATTATATGGAGGTTTCAACTATTTGGGAAAGCGGCCCAGCGCGGACTCATAAGAGGGATTTCAGCAAGCACTACTAGCTTTGAAAACATTGGGAGTTGAACATATGCAATAATACGTTGATTCTAGGCTTAAAGGCTTATGGGCTCTGTGCAGTGGAACAATAAATCAAATTCATAAGAATACTTCGGATTAAAAAATGGTCTATGTCTAGGAATAACCGTTAATAGTTTTTTTCACAATGCAGCAGTATAAATAAGTACGTTGTGTCGTGTTTCTAAACGGACACACGTTTCATCAAATAATGAGCACGTTATCGCCAAGAAAGTTAATTGTGTCATCTCATCACTATGGACATATTGGTTCCGCCTACCGGATATCCTGCCAAACGAATCCAAAATTTCCCCGCGGTAATGCCATAGACAGACCCATCTGGCAGGGTCAGATTGTATACTAACTAAGTAGGTAGTTTAGTTATGTTATGTAGAAAAAAAACATCTTTCGCTAACCTGCCATAAGCCTCGACGCGAGAGAGGCAAGATTTTAATTTATCATAATGAGTCTGAATGTATGTGACAGGTAGACGAAATTGAAACAGGCCCAGAAAAAGTGTAAGCACCGGAGTGCACTTGAAAAATTAATCAGTTTCTGTGAACTCCAACCTCTTAAAAGAAAAGTACAGAGCCACCAACTTAGCTGTTCAGGTGGTAAAAAATTGGTACTACGGACGTGTCATCCACCATCAAATCAAAGAGGATACAAATTATACTATGTCCACTATTATGAAATAATCACACTAGCGACCGCTATCAATTGAACAGCTAAGTTGGTGGCACTTGTAAAGGACACCAAACCTCTGAAAATAAAAAATATATAAAAGAACTTGCGTTTGTACACTATTTATTTTCTTTTGTTTTATTTCAACTAATTATGTGAACACTTGACAAGGCGACTAGTATATCCCTGAACGAATCTTGGCCAAAACAAGACCAGTCAGACGGTTCAGAGGCAACTAATGTAAAGATGTATTCAATTGGCACATAATCAGATAAGCTGACACATAAATGAGGAGACTAATAAAAATTTAATGTAATAACCTAGCATCTAAATACAACACACCAACCTCTACATCTCAACCGTATGTATGTGCAGACATGTATCAACAGTGTGACATCATTAAATTCCAACCTAATGCTTCTTCCTCTACTCGTCGTAACAGGTCGTAAACTACGTACTTAGGTAACCAAAGTAGAGCAGACGAGAGCTAAAAACGCCTAGTGTTAGCATGACCTGGATCCTGAGTCTATAAAAAATTAAAACGTTTCCCTTTGAAATTGTCGAGTTGAACATAAAATGCTCTTCCTTACTCTTTTCAAGTGGGCCTCATACGTTCTCATGATTCGCTGTAGATGGAATATGTATTATTCTTGAAAAGGGGAAACATACTGAAATTACGAATATATGATAAAGGTAGGTATGTTGTACCTATTAAATAGGCTTGTGTTAAAAATTAACTATTATCTAATCTGTGCTTGTGTTCTGCTAGTCAGATTTTAGGAACTGTCTAAATGGTATTTTTGTTTTAGAATTCTTGAAACAGCAAAAAGTGAAGTCATGTGGCAGGTGGCATCAAATGCTGTCTTTTTTGCATAAAATTTACTGCAAAAATACAACTGCATTTTCAAGCCATTTTATACATAACTTCAGACTTGTTCCTTGATTTATTTGATTACATTCGACACGACCCAATTGATTGTCCTCGTTTCGCATGCAATATGACAGTTATACGATGGATTGACTGGTTTTACGGACAGTGGTTACAAGATAAGACTAATAAAAATAAATAGGTACTCTAACGGTGATGAAATACAAAACCACATATGCCCAAAGATTCCTCGATTCTAGCCCTCCACATATATACAACTGGGCTAAGAGTGTGTGTGACTTTAGAAACTGCAGCACCTTCGAAGTAAGACGAAAATGCCAGAAATGGCATTTGTCCCTCAAATATAATGATGCTGAATCAGTGCTAAGTATTTTAAAATAATTTTACTTTACTCACCTGAGTAATATATTTATTATTTCAGACTTAGGTGTCAGCTTGTACCTACTTATGTAATATACAATACCTTTTACAGTCACCTCTCTACTAATATTGCGCTGTGTATATTTTAAAAGTGTATAATATTTTAAATGTGTATATTTTTATTTTTGAAGTAAAACTTCTTGGGGCACGGGGGTAAAATTTATTTAACCTCTCAACTGTGGGTTATTCATATATTTGCTTTTCAATTGCTACTAGCCGGGTGCTATCACGAGTGGCTAAGAAATGTAACGGAAATTGGAATCGGTGACGTCAGGGTCGGCTGAAGACTTTTAAAACCGCAACTATTTTCAATACGGTTTTTAAATAATCAGATAAGATAATAATACATTCGAACAATAAAGAATGTTAATTAGTGAGAGAAAAACCTGATGAAACGTTAACAAATAAAAATTATTTTAAGCATTCTTCCACGAGTTCTTGATTTCCGGTATGGCCAAGATGGCGCCGCCGCCGCCACCGCCGCTGGCTGGGATAAACAAAACCAGTGACGTGACCAAAAACTACTTCGTTCAACCTCTTTGTTGGAACCGGAACTTATGTTTGACAGCTGTGCGATGCGATCCATACAGTTTGTAAGAAAAGAGTTTCATCAATGTCACACGGGTCGATATGGATTTCTAAAACAAGCAAAGCAATGCATACATTTGAGCGAGACGGCTTAAAGACGTGACGTCAGATGGTATATAATCTGAGCGAGATGCAAATAGTAGTGACACTATTGAATGAGTTAAGTATATCACCACGAGCGCGACAAATTGTAGATAAGGAATGGTGGGAAATAAATGACATGACGTATTAAAAGTAAGTACAAGTATAAAATAATTTCAAATAATCGGACGTCTGAAACTTAAAAGTAACTTGAAGCAGAGATTGGATCTCAAAATTGGAAAATCTCTTTTAGTATAGGTAGGTATAGGTGTATAGTATAGGTACCACTTAATGATCTAGCTACAGAAGTTTTACTTCTAACACGTGTACGGTGCTACACGCGTATCTTTTTTATTTTAAATGTTTGTATCTTTCTAAATAAATAAATAATTCTTATTCTTACGTCGCGAGGAAACATTATTTATTCTCCTTAGCTACGTTGGTTAGCTGTGTGTCTTCGTAGACTCCGTACTCTGTCACGCAAAATGGAATATTGAACAACTGTCTTACATGAGCACAATTGTGCCTCTGCCACCTTGTTGGGAAAAATCGTAACATAATGTATTGGTAATTTTTAAGTGCTTGGGCCTATTTGAAAAAAAACCGTTGCCTAAAATAGTAATTTTTAGTCATAAGAGAATTAATCTTCTCTAACTATGAGACTTGTAACCCTAATCTATCACTTTCAATGCTGATGCTGGCATCGCGTACTCAAACTCCTCTTTGCTTTAGTACAGTGATGCTACGGTGGTTCTGTAGAGAGCAGAAATAGCAGGCATTCCTGATGTCATTACATTATTTATAGACTTCTAGGCTCGGATGAGCCGGGGCGTGAACTTAAAGTATAACGGACACTCAAATGTGGAATTGACAGCGTCAGTATGGCGGCGTTGAAGCGGCAATTATTTTGAGCAGACCTCTGTGAGTTCGGTCAATTGTCTTCTTTTATCTTATACATTATTTGAGTGGAATGAAAATCATCATCTTTCGGCCACAGTATAACCGCAGCCGAGTGTATCAGAGAATACTTCACAAAGTGTAAAGAATACTTGTTGTTTCTTGTAGCCGAGGAACTTTCCTCTGACCTTCTGATGCTACTTGAGACCCTTGAGACCAGATCAGATGTCTCACAAAGGTAGGGACTTTAAACTTTTGATTAAACCAGCACTAATAGACTTGATTAAGGTCTCCAACGGCGATGAAAACATGGTGAGGTAACCATCACTTAGACTGGAGGGTACATAGCATAACGCTAAAAATGCGACGATTTGCTAGCCTCCTTGTCACGCAAACTGAGTTCCGGCTACATGGTATGGGGAAATGACACGGAGCTACCCTCTAACAATATTCCGTAAAGAAGCCGTTCTGTAAAACACTTTTGAAGAAGTAAGATGACGCCAGCAACACTTTCGAAGTAGAAACGTATGTAGGAAGCGAGTGGAAAGTTCTGGAGATGAGAAATTGTTTCCCGAAGTAGGTTGGAGAAGGTTGAGTGCAGTTGCAGTTTGAATATTTTTAATCTGTAGCGATTATGAAGTTTGGGTTGGGATATTACCCTGAGTTGCACGAGGCAATGGACACTGGCAGTTTAATATCTCATCTTACTAACGCGTCTATGAATTCCACCAATAATACGAAGAAAATCATTAATTTCCGTACAATTTAAATAGTATTTATTGATATGTATATACAATTAACTTACTACGAAAAACAATTAAATTAAATAAAAAATATCCTTAAGGTCACCGCCGCCGTCGAGTGGCAGGGTGCCCAACATGCTGGCACCATTACCTCGCTGTATCGCTATGCTAATTCGCTGAGCGAGGTAGGTGCCAGCTCTAGAATCACCTGACGCTTAGCCGAGTCTCTTTATAGTATTAACATTAACCCCTTCAGTCAAGACATTGTCATTCTCCTGGCCGAAAAGGAAAAAAAATGACATTAAAATTAGGGGAAATCAAGTTCTCAACCCCTTGCAATAGACATTAATTGACGACTTGGTACCCACTGTCAAAGTCAAAGGACTCTTCTGGCCTCAAGAGAATGGGCGTGTGGAAGAAATTACAGGCCACATAAAGTATATTGTATTAATTGGAAATTGAAATTACTTTCTTCGGTATTATTCCGAGCTTAGAGGAAGGAAGTTAAACAAAGAGTTTCACTGATCTAATGTCACAGAGTAGATTTCATTTTTATTTGACAATCCATCAGATGAAGGTTGTTTCAAACGTTTCCAACGTTTAGCGTAGTATTCATATTATCTTTGGTTATTTCGTTTCAGTTTTGCCTTGCCTGCACATTTTTTCTTTGGAAATATTTCTCGATATCTTTATAAAATCGTTTCAAACAACAAAAATTCTTACAATATCGACCTCATGAATAAAAATCTATCATATTTAAGACTATTCTTGTGAATAGACGTTACAAATTCGCTCGAGACATTCGTTAGTATGGAGAATTGCCTTTGACTTTGAAATTTTTAAGCATATCTTATCAGAAACAAATGACAATCCTACGAGATTAAATCAGTAAGATGACAACGTTAAAATATCGTGGAACTCAGGGTTAGACTGAAGTTGCGACCACAGTAAATATTATCATAATTACGTCGTCGGCCTGGTATGTAGAATTTCAACAATAGCAATATAAAAGCTATTATACCCACAATATGACCCCAAGACATTCATTTGAAGCATTCTAAAACTTGGACATAATCTTCAGAAAATAAGGTTTCAAATTCAAGCACCATATATAAGAGCAAATGAAAATTAGATAGAAACTTTATTTCAGTAACATTTCATCTAAAAATGATTTTCAGAAAGATCCTTCCTTCACATCAGCACAGTGACACGGGGTCACGACAATACGAAATTATAAGTAAACACCCAATGCCATTAGCATGTGAAATATGATATATGAATTCCCATTTCTGCTCGAAAAGTGCTTGAAATGCGAAGCGAATGCAATACAGGGAGTATCCAAACCAAATAAGTGTGCTACTAGTTAAATTATTTTGAAAATCATGTTGTCAACATACATTTTGCTTCAGTTGTATCTTTCCTATCAAATTCTTATCACAGACGCTTTCAATGGCAGCACGTGTGAAATAGTCGCTTTCTGATTTAGGTAAATTCAAAGTTTGCGATTATCCTTCAAAATATTAATGTCAATAATATTAGTAATGATAGGATGTCGGTGTCATCATCACTACACTATTAAACTTGATAAAGTATATTTTTCTCTACGTTGAACGAATCTATGTATTAGTTGATCGAGGACCAAACATTTCTTCAATTCTTCGAACGAATCTATGCTGCTCATAACTTACGAGAAGAATAAAGTTGTAAATATTTTGAGCAGTATTCGCGAAAATCAAACTCAAATACTATGACCCTTGATATCGAACTAACCCTTATTATATGGCTCACTTTACACAGCACCCTGTATTTTAGGGATTCGAAAATACCACGGTCTGTTGGGAAATTGCTTTTGGGAGCCATTACCGAGGCAATCTTCCTTCAAGCAATGCTGGCGTAAAAATTAAAACGTAGATTCACCACCAAGAACCTTATAAAACGTATAACCGTATGTTCTGTTTCTTAGATATCTAGTGGTAGTCTTAGACTTAGGCCTTTAAGACTACCACTAGATATCTGGTGGTTCCCCTAGTAGCCTGGATGGCCCTTAAACTTAGGTCAAAGCGTAGCAAGAAAAGGAAATAACTACTCCTAAAAAGTAGGGATTGTTGGTGAAATCGGGCCATTGTTATCTTATCGCCAAGATTGTTGGGCGTCAATTGATGGGGTTGGCACAGACATCAACATAGCACATAGAACCACGTCTTCTTCCATACGGGGTAGCAGAGGCACCATTGCGCCCACGTGTTGCTAGTTATTCAACTTGGCGTAGAGCTGGCGCCTCTGTAAACGTCACTCATTCATCAGCTAAAGGATCGTTGGGAGGTTGGAAGATAAAAGTTACCCTTGATTTTTTCCAAGTTTTCGATACATTGGAATTTAGTTTTCTTGAACTAAAAGGCATATTGCATTCTGAAAAGTTGGAGATTGTTAGAAATCCTGGTTATAGCCCAGACCTTGCACCCTGCGCTTTTTATAAGATATGATATGAGGTATATGACATTTAGGACCCCTGAAGTAGCGGTGACGACTTCAACCGACAGGTTGAAAACATGGTCTCAATTAAGTTATTAGGCCTCATGCTTCGAAAATTGGTTTGACAGTATGAATAAATGCCTAAAATGCAATGGCGAACTGTTTGCAAACAATAATTTTATAATTATAAGTATAAATTGTTTAACTCAAAAGTTACGCAAAACCTCGTATGTATTCTGTACGGGGAAAGTTACAAACAATTATGTTGAAACAGCTAACTAACTTTTCTTTAAAGTTTTACTTGAAGAATTTATCAAAATTCTAGTTATACTAATTTGCAAAGAGAATTCACAGAAAAAAAAAAACCCTCACTGAAATAAAACTGTTTATATAATCAACTTTGTATGAACCGCCAGGTTTGGCGGCCTTTGGTAAGTACAACAAAGCTTCAACAAAGGAACATTTTCAACTGTGTAATGTAGCAGTGTGGGGCTTTTTGTACGTGACTGAATATTTCCTTTTTCGATCCGGAGGACTTTTAGGTTTCGGTGTTGGGTTGAACAAAATGTACATGCTTGCATACGAGTACTATAAATAGCCGTACGTCATTGGTCAGTTTGTCCACATCTATACAGTCCGTTAGTGCTTAGACCATTTCCCAAAGGTCTGTCGATATTTCCACAATCTCTAACTTAGCATTAGCCCATCATTTTATAAATTAAACCACAAAAACAAACAATAAAGTACTTATCCAGACCATTTTCTCATTCACAATCGTCTTTATCGTAGTTAAAAACGAAAAAAAAAATCTTTTTCTTTTAAGCTTTCAATGAAAGCGCTTAAATAAGCTCCATTCCAATGAATTCCTCTTTTCATGGATAGCTTTTGAGCGGAGCTTTGTGGGAAGCTCTCGCCACTGACGACTGAGCTTTAGCTATAATGGTTATGTTTTTAGTTGTGGAGTCACTCCCATGGGAATAGTAATGTAATGTTTTAGCTTTCTTTGACGCACTCCTTTCATAAACGGACAATAATAATAAAAGTGAGCGAAGTATTCTTACTCTCAAGGGAATCTGTTCAAATATTCTCAGGTCCTCGAGTCACAAATTGACAGCGTGAAGGAGTTGAATTGTTGACTTGTTCCTTTGTTCGAGAATAAAAAAATATTCAAACGTTGGCGGGCGGGGGTGGAGCGTGAAGATAATATAGAACATTCCAGCACAACAGTACTTATTACATAAAAATATCAATTGGTTACAAACTAAAATTCAAAATTCTGCTTAACTCCGTCAATAGATCGTTGGTTTCGAGTCATTTTCAAGCATATCTATAAGCTAACAATTAAAGCCACTCCACAGACGCTATGCTCGTTATCGAAAATAAACAGCGAAAATTTCGCCTTTATTTAAAATTTTAAGTCTTCATTAAAGATTTCCTTAGTAGATATTCGAAAAAACTGCTTCTGTGAGTCGTAGAGTTCATTATCTACAACACGAATCTAAAATTGTTCCTGTAGACTCAAATTAGCTGAGAAAAAATATATATTTGTTTCTAAGTTCGCAATTTTCAGCTATATTTTTTTGTTCTGAATGAATTTTGACTCTTTTTAGGACCCATCATATTCTAGTGGAACCTGAAGTGGTTTGGGGAGCCCGCTGATTTCTCATCCCCCCCTCATTTAGGTAGGGTCGTGGTTAAATCGGCTGGAGGAAAGTTTTTATTGTTTGTATATTCTTAAAAACTTATTTAAAATCCTCAATAACGCCACCGAAGAGATGGCGTTCCCCATTAGCCAAACCGACAAAATGTTTACCAAACTCACACAAGACGTCCTCCAACTTCCCAGCGCTGAAGACACAAAGCCTTAAAGAGACCATTCACAACTTTATTATAACTTGCTAAAGAGGCCAATTCAACGCATGAACCTGCATAATAGACCGCCGCGCCGCCGCGCGACCAATAGTTGAGGGGAATATCTTCTTTGTGATGCAAAGAACCGATGCCTTCGGGAAATAATGGACCACTTTGTGTTTGGGAATTTTCGGCGATGAGGAATTATAGGAATCGGGCACAGCGGAAAATAATAGAATAATTAATAGAATAGACTAGAACATTCAATTGAGTAATCTGGTTGAACATTGGGGATGAGGTGTATTTTTTTAATATAGAGTCTCGCCTTTTTCCTTACGGGGTGGCAGAGACACAATCTTGACCAATGTAGCCAGTTATGCATTACTCCAGTTTGCGTGACAGGGGGCTAGCCCAATGTAGCTAGCAAGTGTTTATTTATTTTAGTTATCCGCAGAAACCTTGACATTATTGAAATTCAGGCGTTCATTTTCTATCCGCGCGAATATATTTCAATTTGCCACCGTGAGACGATGCGTTAAACAACGTTACCGGAGAAATTCCGTAACGTTACCGAGAAATTCCGGAACGGAATGAGAACGTTACTTACAGTGATATTAACATAATGGTCCACTATTTTGTATGCTTCGTTGAAGTCGTACAACCAAAGTATTACGCTTTTGAGGGTTCCAATCCTTAAAAGGCAAAAAATACGAAAGGGCCTTGTAGGATCAGTTCGTTGTTCATCTGACAGTTTGATGACTTTTATATCGGGAACGCGTGGACGTATCGAGCTGAAATGTATACCAACAGCAACAGGCTTAGGTCTCTGGTCCCCTATAGCTGAAAAAAACCAACATTCTAGGACGACGCAAGCTACGACCGTTTATGATGTAATATTGAGGCGCGCGCTCGGACAACGCTCTTTACGTTACAAATTGGCGAAATCTAAATAAGATTTAAAATGTTGTTTAAAATTATACTGAGGTAAGTTTCTAAATGTTTCATAAGTAATTTTCTATGTAAAAGATTCTAATTAATATATGTTTATATATTTTTCACGTGGGATGATATAGGCTAAATATAATAATAATAATAATAATATAATAATATTTTTCACAATAAAACACTATATTTCAGCAATTTTTTATTTAAAACTGCAAATTTCTACATACAGCGTTGTTCGAGCACACGCCTCAATTATTGGATTTTCATAGTAATCGCAATGAACTGAAAACCTATACGTATGAGTACTTCCCGTTGGCATCATGAAAGGCACAAACCAAGGTTATAAAGTAAAGGAACACAGTAAAGGAAAATATCTGCAAAAATTTGTCTTTCTGCAAAAAAATTGTAATTTAGTTTACATGCGGATGACATACTTTTAATTTTTAGGGTTCCGTACCCGAAGGGTGCCAGTGCCAAGCGGGACCCTATTACTGAGACTTCGCTGTCCGTCTGTCCGTCCGTCCGTCTGTCACCAGGCTGTATCTCATGAACCGTGGTAGCTAGACAGTTGAAATTTTCACAGATGATGTATTTCTGTTGCCGCTATAACAAAAAATACTAAAAATCAAAAGAAATTTAATATTAAGGGGGGCTCCCATACAACAAACGTGATTTTTTTGCTCATTTTGTGCTCGATATTGATAATGGTAGCAGGTAGACGCTTAAAATGTTCACAATATATTGAGTATATTATTTACTTAAAAAATAAATAATTAAATTAAAATTAAATTAATATTTAGGGGGGGCTCCCATACTTTTTTTTTGCGGATTTTATAGATAATGGCACGGAACCCTTCGTGCGCGAGTCCAACTCGCACTTGGCCGGTTATTTATTTAGAAACCTAATTACACCTTAAGAGGTAACAATCTACAAGTATGATCGGAACCCTTGGTTCGTGAGTCCTACTCGCGCTTGACCGTTTATTACCAACCTCTACACATCAAGAGGTAAAAAAATAACGACCCTCTTTCATACATTTACAATTTAAAAACCACAAAATGTTGTTCTGGTTCAAATGAGACACACACAGCGCGCAGCTCGTCTGTCATTAGTGTCGCGGCAAATCGTACCTTACCACCCTGTTACACAGATAAAAATAGCACTTCAAAGCAGGTAGATGCCGCTAGCTTCCTCGTTAATACACTAACGAGTTGCCGCTACCCTTGGTGCTGAGAAAAATGTTCCTTTTGTAAGGAATGTAGAAGTTTGTCGCTGAAATATGAACGTCAATTTTGTCCTTGTACAAGTAGTTACCTACGCAATAAAATGAAATGACATATAAACTGTGCGGGTTGGGAGATGCTAGTCAGTTTTCAATGTTCATATACCACAGAATAACATAATAGGCCTACCGTAGCGTAGGTAGCTTGGTAGCTTTATATCCAGGAAAATAGCCTCACCGCTCACGAAGGAGATGCTAGTTCGGATCCGGTGCTCATCTGTGCATGTACTACCGATTTGTTTCCACGACGTCGATTCGCGTTACTCCGCCTTGCCGCGACGTCGTTGACTCTCGCTTCATAGATCAAGTTGTACATAATGATGGGTCCTAAATATGGTCAGCTAATTAAATGTCACCCTGAATACAATGCTTTTTTTTCTCAGAAAAGCGTGGGTAAATTGGTAATACATTCAGTACGGGCGGTATTTCGTCGAGAACCAAATATAACTTCCATCAAAGACCAAGTTTGTCGTTCAAGTGATATTTATTACCGAGCAAACGACTATTAGCAAATTCGGTTACCCATATAAATGAGTTCCCAATAACTTGCTCCATCAATTCCCCGAACGATAGATTTATAGCCTGATACTCTGATACTGTAGAAAACAAGCAACTTCGCAGATCGGTCGGCCGGCCTACTTTTACCTTACAATTGATTTGTATTAAAAAAGTTTGTTTTTTTGGTGGTACATATAATAATGTCGAAATATTGGGAACTCGTGGGGCAAAATAACTTTATATTTGAAAGCCTTGACTTTCTTTATCGTGTCTATTACATCCTATGATGGTTGAGTAATCAAAAATAATATCAATTTATTGACACCTTATTGACGTTAAGATTTTTGTAATTAATAATAATAATAGGTTTTTTATTCCAGAAACATTTTGTACAACATTTCCAAATTAAAACATTTAAAATATATCATCGTACACACACACACACACACACACACACACACAACATAAAATAAACATTCAAAGTAAATTAATAACACTTCAAGGAACAAATACTCAATAATATAAAAGGAACAATTATCTAAATGATCAGTCTTATAATTAAACATTGCACTAGGTATGTACGGTGGGTTAATGTAAATATAATTCAATTAATGAATTTATTGTAATGTGCTGAAAGATATAGTTATTTTCACTGCACTTTATGAAATGACGTTTCGTGATGTTTCGTAAGATGCATCATGCAACTGTGTTTCTGCAAAAAATATGTAGATACGGTCGCCTGCATCTAAAAGTATACGGGCGGTCATATCATACTGCTTGTATACTTTTAGGCGCAGGCGACCGTACATAGAATAATTTATTGATCTCAAAAGACATTTCGGTACATTATAAAAACACAGGATAGTTCGTAAAACAATTTAGTGGCTTAGTTTGTGTTAGTGTACCTGTTCCCCGCGCTAGGTGGATGCCTGTGTTATGGGGGGACAGTTGCACTCCGTTTAGCAGCACTTTATTTCTTAGTAGACGGTGATCAGTAATTTGGTTAGGATTACATCTTTTTTATTTTTTTATGTAGAAACCTAAATACGCCAGCACGTGGTAACAATCTCCAAGTGTGATTGAAATCGGTTTATTCATACTAAAATGTATCTGCTAAAACAAAACTGTACTGTTCCGGTCCTGCTACAAGAGTTGGTAGGTATAGCAACCCTCCTGATACTGACAGTACACAGTAGGGGTATACTCTCAGTATACTGTAGATACGAGGATTGTAAAGAATAGAAACCATAAGGTGTTTTACTTACATCCTAGTACCTACTCCTGGTTCATCATCCTCAGCCCACATCGACCCACTGCTGGGCATAGGCCTCTTCTCTATCCAATCTTCCCGGTCCTGTGCCAATCGCACCCAGTGGGATCCCGACGACTTGATAATATCGTCGGACCATCGGGCCGGTGGTCTGCCCACTGGCTTTGTCGCTCCCCGTGGCCACCACTCCGTGACTGCTTTGGTCCACCGACCGTCGTCCCGTCCCGGCTAGACGGGACTCCTGGTTCCTGAAGAACTATTCAATGAGAATATTTTGTGCTATCACACGATCATCTAGGATTCTAGGTTAGCTCTCCTCCTAATGGCCGGCATACACCATCAAGCCTATCGTCAAATCGGCATGACGCTGCAGGCTTGATCAAATCTGCAGTTCGTCCATATACACCACAAACGATCAGTCTGATTGTCAAATCGGCATGACGGCGTTCAGTTGAAGCCATGGCGTCAGACGTCAAATCGGCATGATCCACCAATACACGGTCAAATCGGCTTGATCAAATCGGCATGATCAAGCCTAATCAAAATTCGATTTTGCCGTCAAATCTAACTGTCAAGCCAAATCCACATAAACACACGGTCAAATCGAACTGATCAAATCGTTCGTCAAATCAATCGTCACGCCGATTTGACGATAGGCTTGATGGTGTATGCCAGCCATAAGTGGTAAGTCTATCGCCAGAATATAAAACGAAAAGCGTGTTCACTCAGCTAAATAACTCCTAATGCGACATAACACGAGTAGAAATAACCTGGTAACGGAATACTGAAAGTTAATCGGCGCGAAAATGGCTTTACGCACCCTAAATTACAAAATGGCAATCGGCACCCTACTCGGGCATAACTTAGCGCCCGATAGCTTCATTGAAGGCGTCAAGTTACGTCGCCCCTAAAACCTAAAACTCAGGATCTTTTGTACCCACTTCATAAAACTTGCAGTGAAATTGGATAGGGTACTTTACAAAACATTTTGTGATTTGAATAAAATACTTTGACGTTTTTAGGGTACCGTACCCGAAGGGTGCCAAACGGGACCCTATTATGCTATTACTAAGGCTCCGCTGTCCGTCCGTCCGTCCGTCAGCGAGTCCTGGAGCACGAACCGTAACAGCCAGAAAGTTGAAATTTTCACAGAATGTGTATATCTAGAATAATTAGAATAGAATAATTTATTGATCTCAAAAGACATTTCGTTACATTACAAAAACACAGGATAGTTCGTAAAACAATTTAGTAGCTTAGTTTGTGTTAGTGTACCTGTTCCCCGCGCTAGGTGGATGCCTGTGTTGTGGGGGGACAGTTGCACTCCGTTTAGCAGCACTTTATTTGTTAGTAGACGGTGATCAGTAAATCTGCGGTAACTGTTGCCACAACAACAAAAATTCTCGATTATCATTAATATTTCGCTATGTACCTACTGTCTTTGATAAAAGTCATACTTAGATCCAACAAGAAACCAACTAAGTACTTAGGTCAATATTTCTACTGAAACACCTTTGGCTAGAGTAGGTTATTGTGGCTTAGTTTCAATTGGGTTAGGTTAGGTTAGAACTTGAAGAAGCAAAACCGGAGCGGAGCGATGCGTATGCAAATAAAACGGGACGAAAGTGTCACTGTCTTTCGCACTTTAACGGCTTACCATCCGTTAATGTGCATATAGGTAAAGTGCGAATATTAGCAATTTTAACGGGTTTTGCACTCTAACAGAAACATGGGAAATTGGAATCGTTATGTTGAAAAGTCATTCAAATCAAATCACCACCGTGACGTGGGTAGGTGTTAGATTATTTCGTCATTTAGATTTAGGTAATTACAATTTATTTTCAGGTTACTGGTAGTCTGATTGTTGATTATCTTTTGAGAATAAATAAAATAACAATTCCTCTAATATCTGAACTGGGGCTATATTTTCATAGAGTAAAGATAGATTTTCCCTTTCGTGCCTCCCCGCTAAGACAATGAGCGCCTGCCTGGAGCTTCTGAGCAAATTAATAATAATTGCTGCTTTATTTATACTTGCAATTACCTTCGCCAAGGCGTTTCGTTGGCAAAATAATAAGTTGTGAAACTGTAGGTGCTCACAGAATAATAGGAATATGCTGGCGGTTTCAGAACGTCAGATGATTTAAAAGAGACCCTACTTTGTGGACATACTCAAGACAAGAATGGCATCTCATTGTAAGATGACTGACAACTTAAAATGATAGGCTGGCTCGTCCGTCTTTCTAAAGTACCACCTTATGGCAGGTGCTTAATGATAATTATTTCTACCGAGTTAATGATTTATCTTAATAAAAGGATAAAACATATATTTGAGTATGAATTTCCAAGAACCAAATGCAACTACTTAGGTAGCTACTAGCCTAGAGTAATTTTCAATGAATTTTAGTTTGTGTTTGTGTAATCTAGAGTTATGTAATAATGTGTAAGGAAGTAAGTATCTGATATCTTTTCAAAATCAGTTAGCACTTTGGCAGTCGCTATAAACTGAAGTAACATTCGAAAAATCGTGAGTTAAACGCAGGTGTAGCGTGTTGCGGATGATAAATGTGCAGGCGTGGTTGGATAAACAAATGGGCACCAAGAAGGTTTCGTTTACTAGAATTGAAAAAAAATATTAGCATACTAAAGTATACTCTCGTCAAACGAAGCTGTCCTGAAAATGAAACTGTCCATATAAACATGAGGGCAAGGGATTTATTAGAACATGAAGATTTCCTTTTTAGGGTTCCGTACCAATCAGTCCTCTGCTGTCCATCCGACTGTCCGTCAGCGGGTTCTATCTCACAAACTGTAATTGAGAGAATATCGACCCTTTCTGGGATACCTAAAGTTTAAATTCCCTAAAATGTCGCATTTTTGTGTACATTATGTCCATTATAAAACATTAGTCCATCGACTGAGAGTTTGATTACAAATAACAAATATTCTCTGACAAAATGTCCTAAATTGTAGGGCTTCTGAGATAAGTAATTCAGTTTGTATAAATGAGTAAGTTTCAATAAGAGCCCCTAATTGGCCTAGGTATAATTTATTTATTGTGCTGTACATTTTTTTATATTGTGCTGTGGGCTCAGTTCCCAAATAAACAAGTACCTATCGCAGGCTTCATACAAAAATGTTCGGCCCCTTTCATAGAATATTATAAAAAAACAAGGGCGTATAAGCCCCCAAAGATTATTTTTTTGCACTTTTTCTTGTACGACGACGACGGTGTGGAACCCTTCGTGCCCGACTCGCACTTAACCGATTTTTTCTCTACAATACTGCCTCTTGATACCTACAGACCGATTTAGAAAATCGACGTTTGATTCCACCGTCTTCAGAATCTATGCGTAATTCTTGTAATCTTCTCTAAGCGGATTCAGGGGTACGATTCTCACACATTCTACACACGGATATCGACAGCTATATCGAGTGATTCCCGTACAAAACACTCGATAACGCTGTCGATATTACTCGATATCCGTATATCGAATGTGCGAGAATCGTACCCCAGACGTCAACAGTTCGTAATAGCCGTATGGAGAAAAATCCGTATCGAAAATAAATCTTATAGGTACGGTACAGGCTTATCTTCGGGTATAATAATGTCTAAGTAGGCCTTTAGGTTTCAAGTTATGGAGGCAGACGACGTAAAACGCTTAATAAGAGGTCCTTAATTCCTAATCACGAAGAGAGAGAGAGAGAGAGAGAGAGAGAGAGAGAGAGAGAGAGAGAGAGAGAGAGAGAGATAGAGATAGAGATAGGGGGGAGAGAGAGAATAACTGGTACGAAGTCGGTCAACTAGGTTAGAAAAAGAAAACAAACTTAGAAATAAAATATTCTAAGTCTTCTTCTGTAATCGAGTTTCCTCCAGAAAGTTCGATTCAGTTTAAACTAATTTAAAGCACCTTTTCTCGGGTTGTTCCTTTTTATTCTGCCCGGTATTGATTGGACTCGCTGTTCTATTTTTACAAAGATTTTCCGTCTTTTCAAAGCTTTCAGTGCTAGCTG
The DNA here is from genome assembly GCA_963457715.1 of Argyresthia albistria. Taxonomy (NCBI): domain Eukaryota; kingdom Metazoa; phylum Arthropoda; class Insecta; order Lepidoptera; family Argyresthiidae; genus Argyresthia; species Argyresthia albistria. The sequence continues at coordinate 10,211,593 of OY735260.1, forward strand.
TAAAGACTAGATAAGGTTTATTTCCATTTGACCTTCTTTTCTTAATTATTATTGACAAAGTTTTTTGGGCCAGACTTCCGCAAACATAGAGGCTGAGGCTTTGATTTATAGCTTTTTGGCGATGATTTAGCAATATAGCTTTTTTATGACTTTGTGACTGTGTTTTAAACTGTATTATATTACCTTGTTAGACATATTTAAGTATAGATATTGCATGTTAAAATTAATTATTTGCTACACCCATATGGGTAAATTTACACTGATACATTAGCTACTGTACTTATCTTAAGATCTTTAAAAACGTGTAATTTATGGCAATAAAAAACTGAAACTGAAACTATTGACACAAATATCATAAATAACTTTTGAAGCTCTTTTTAAGGTTCCGTACATGCAGGGTGCCAACGGGACCCTATTACTAAGCCTCCGCTGTCCGTCTTTCCGTCCGTCCGTCTGTCCGTCAGAAGGCCCTTCAGCACGAACCGTAATAGCTAGAAAGTTGAAAGTTTCACAAAATGTGTATATCTGTTGCCGCTCCACCAGCAAATACTGAAATACACAAAATATTGAAAAAATAAAGGTGTCCCCCCCCATACAAGAAACGTATTTTTTTGACTTTTTCGGTACGATTTTGGTGCGGAACCCTCTGTGTAATAGTCCGACTCGCACTTAGCCGATTTTTTTTAGCTCGTAACTAAATAAGCAAAGCGGCGTAACTAATGCTAGAAATCTGGGAAAAGGAAAGCAATTTCGCCCATTCCTAGTTTTTCATTTACGGAATGTATTGATTTCACGAAAGATAAAATGGATATGGAATCGCATTTAATGGCGTGGCTTTGGCGAATACTACCTACCTACTGAATATTTGTCATACAGAAACTGTAGTAAAAGATCAATTTCTAGATTGAGACTCATTTATTTATTGCCATGGCAACCATGCCATAGACATACTACATCTCCCTTTTGAGTAAAAGATCAATTTCTAGATTGAGACTCATTTATTTATTGCCATGGCAACCATGCCATAGACATACTACAGAAACTATACATAATTATATACATAGGTACATTATTTTTATTTTTAAATACAGATCGACGCCATTCTATTCCGTGTTGTGATGTGAATCGACTTCGGGGAAACAAAACGCAAAGATTTAGCTCGTCCCGTAGCGTAGTTACTCCTGCGTTCACTTTTTATTAATAAGGGGGTGGAGTAGTGCTTGGAACGATTTATTTAAGACCTACAGGGGCTTTCTCTTATCCCTTAAAGGACTAAACAACGCCGTCAACTAGTTGCAATGCTAAATTCGTTTAGCCCAAGCGTCGTGCTAATTATAGTGCAGAGTGCATCGTACGCGCATGCGATCCGCGAATATCAATGTCAACGACACGCGCCGCGCTGACAAGAATGGTTATAAAGTTAGTGCGATTTACACGATGCCATTTTCTTGTACATACAAGAGAAATGCAACAAATTGAGCACAATAGTTGACCTTCAAAAACTTTAATGCAACTTATTACACTTTAAAAACCTGAAAGTTTTGCAACGAAACTTGTGCCATAGATGTTACGTGTTCTTTAGAACATATTAGTCATTTATTGCGTCAATTTAATAGTATACAACAAGCAAGAAAATGACATCGTGTAAATCGCCCTATATACCCCCAGTTTCTTAATGAGCAATCAAATGTGACAAGCGGTTCACGAAGATCAATTCAAAATAGCGGCACGTGCATATCTGAGTTGTGATCCTGACCACTCGTTGGAGGGGAATGATGATAAAGTAAGGAATTTCGGATGTTGCAGGAAAACCAGTAGAAAAGAGCTCTCGTTTTCTAACAAGCGATTCAACAATAGAGCCCCAGTTGTCAAGGAACCTGGCGGAGTCTGTAGTAACAAAGTTAGGGAGTGTATTTAAAGGATTTGCAACTATTAATAGTTCAAAATTGTAAGTTTGAAAATTGCAATAAATTTCCTAGTCGCCATACCTGTTACTTTCTTACTGCCGATCCCAATAATATATCTCTATCCGTGATCTGCAGATTACGCGTTACATTTGACAGTTGCGTTATGGTATGGGATTTACGTCGAAATTGACACTAGCAATCTCAAATCTGCAGATTATGGATTGAAGATAGGTTATTAATTTCGGCCGTTAGTCACCTTCTTATCAAATCAGAGATTACCATGATGCTAAAAATCACTTTCTTTATTCGAAAGTACTTTGGACTCTGGGTCATTCATTACTCATTAGTCAAGTGACCCGTGGGGTCAATTTCAGGGGTCGGAACTTACAAGATTAAACCCACGGGAGCGATTAGAGTTCATCATACTTTTAGCGAAATTAAATTAATTACAGCTTAATGAGGACATACATTCATTATGGGTTACTTGTAGTTTTCTGACTTAAAAATAGTTAGATCGAGTCCAATTCTCAAGGGCACACAAACTAGAGGAATGCCAATTAACTTATTTCAAACTAATATTACTTCCCTAATTAGTTTAGTTCCTCTAGTTTGTGTGCCCTTGAGAATTGGACTCAATGTATAGTTGCTTTTGGAAGTGAGATGTTATTTAGTCCTTTGACAGCCGCCACTTACGATTATGAACGGTGTGTCAGCACGTGTTGATGTTATATTTACCTGTAGATAAAAAAATTGGATTAAAAATCTTTTAGTCTTTGTTTTCACTGCGAGGGCTGGGAGTGAGCGCGGACGTTTCCATAATATGAATTTGGGCACTAACTAGGCGATGTAAAGAAATATATGGAATGGCTGATGAATTGGCACATTACTTAGGGGCGATTTTTTAATTCCCAGACAGTTCATATAACTTTAATTGACATTTCCTACACCTGTGAAATGTCAAATTCAGTATGTACTTATTAGTAAGTAGTCTATTAATTTAATATTTATCGTTGTGCACATATGTAGGTCTAGCTTTTGTTAATTAATCCTATCCACCCTAGGTTTGCTGGATGAGATCTCTTATTAGAGATAAGCTCGCCTTTGTACATGTCTTTTTTCCATTATTAAGTGTCTGTATTCTGTTTTTGTGCAATAAAGTATAATGTAATGTAATTCCTCAGATACACACACGTATTCTGCTGAGGATTGAAAAAAATCGCTGTTAGTGCATATAACAGCCAGAAATGAATGATTGTATGGATTAATGGATAATACCTACATACACATTTGTTTATAATTAGTATGAGTTATAGATAATGTTATTAGAAGTTCGTTAAAATAGTTTTACCATAACGACGCGTGGTATTTTGCAATTTAGCATTTTTTTCAACTACCTAGTTGTTGTATAGTCAATTACTGCATACTCAAACATTCAATTAATCCAATGCATGCATGTGTTATTTTATTGCCTATATATTTACCACGTGTGCTTACGTACTACAGTTATACAGTAATACAGTAATGTAGTATTACTAGCTGCAGCGATGTGCTAGACTTGTTACGCATAATGAAGTATATACCTATACCTATTTAATTACTAGAAAACTTAATGTTTGCACAAATGTCCTTTGCCACCTGGATTGAAAAAGACTAGCAATGTTAGTTTTTTAACAAAACAAAACGTTATGTAAGTGTCTGTATAAGTTTACAAAACTGACAAAATCTGATTTGGGGATGTAGGTAGAAACGTTCTTATTGTAGTATAAGTATGGAGTACTATTATCTCTTCTGTGGTATAAGGTAACATTCTGGGTCAGGCAAAGGAGGGCAGAGGACAATATTGTTTTTGCAAGGTTAACACAAGCCATAATAAAATTGTTCAAAAGGTCTATGTTCAAAATTTTAAGATCAGATTTATTTATTTTTTAAGTTTCAATGCAAATTTTTAAGCCTAGGTACTTTCGAATTAGGTAGCTGTTAAAATAATTGAGTTAATTTGATATGTTGTGTGTGCATAAAAAATGAACCTACCAAATATAATTGAAACAAAAAGTAAAACTTAAAAATAAAACGATTTCCACAAACCCTATTTGATTAGAAAGCAATGTTTTTGAGTTACAAACTGCAACCCGTATTCCCCCCCCCCCCTCCCTTGGGGCATTGATTTCGTCAAATCCCACCTTATTGCTACCCTACGCTACATAAGGAACCCCTGTACAAAGTTTCATGCCTGTAGCACACCTCCGCTGCGAAACAACAACTGGTGCAACAGTACTTCACTTACGCGAAACTATATTAGCGGAGATGTAGACGGCGCCTGAGCAAATGAGCGAAATCATGTTAGAAAGAGACAACATCATAGTCAGTTTTGTACGTTAGAGCAGGGAATTTCGCTACTGTTTCGCCGCCAAAGAACTCACAACTCACAGCGAAACTATTGCGGTTTCGACCTTTCAGTTTCGCAGCGGAGGTGTGCTACAGGCATCATGGCTCTAGGTCCACCGGCTTAGGCTATGCGTTGCCCGTCAGCCACGCATAGTAGATTGTATTTGTACCTAGTATTGAGCAGTTCCTGGTGGTCATGTGTGGTCTTCAACATCAGTTCCGCATTACAATATTATGCTTACCATGTGTAAATGCACGAGTATTATGAAAAACACAAAAATTACTATAGTTCTGCCTATAATATTTGAAGAGTTCCCTCGATTTCTCCAGGATCCCATCATCAAATCCTGGACCTGGTGTCAATGGGACCAATGGGAAGGTAAACACTTTCAAACAAAAAAATAATTTTCTAAATCGGTCCATCCGTCTAGGCGTAATCTTTGTATATACATAAAAAAAATAAAAATATCCCGACGAATAGGCTTGTGGCCAAGGTAATCCAATAAATCTAGGAACGAGTCTTAAGTTGAAGCATTATGTACAAAATGGCTTGACATTATCAGAATTGTGTATTTTCAGCAGATATATTTTATAAAGTCAATTTTATGAAAAAAAAGATAGCATTTGATGGCACTTTTCCATGACATCATTCTGTTGTTATTTCATAGAACTCAGGAACAAAGGTTCCGTTTTGACAGTTCATAAAAAGTATCTGTTTTGACTTGACAGGCCACAAGCCTATTGTAAACCTCCTCCTTTTGTGAAGTCGTTTAAAAATTATTAAATGAACATTATATAAACAAACATCACAAACAGGTTTCGTCTTACTTCTTCGTAGAAAAAAAACAACTTGAAAAAAGAATCAGAGAAAAACGAAGTAGAAGTTACGTAGAATCTAATTAGTTTCTCAGCAGAAACTAATTACATATAGAAAAGATACAATTAGTCAGCAGGCACAGAGATAGAAACACGGACGGACGTTGAAACACACGAACGACCTATATCACTAGACTGGCGGCGGCGTCCTCTGGGAAATTTCAGTGGATTATTCCATTTTTAATGTAGTTTCAACGTCCCACTTTCGACCTGAAATAATATTAAAATTTGGCGATGTCTTTTACGATACGGTTTATACAGGGTGTAACAGAAAGGGGTGTACAAGCTGAAAGAGGGTTGTTAGGGACATCATTCTGAACAACTTTCACTATGGGACCGACTTTATCAGAGCAACTTTATTTTTCACTCCACCATACAGATCAGCTGAGCGCTAGGCCCGAAATGTACTGAGTTAATAAAAATAAACTTGCTCTGATAAAGTCGGTCCCATAGTGAAAGTTGTTCAGAATGATGTCCCTAAAAATCCTCTTTCGGCTTGTACACCCCTTTCTGTTACACCCTGTACACTTGGTTGTTTAATTAATTATATTATTTTGCATCAGGCTGGTAATGATCAAGTACCCAAAAATAATGCGCGCACTTACTTACAATTGGCAGTAGTCGGAACTAATAAGCCAAATAATAAATAGACGCCACCGGCACGCCAAATACGGCATTTTGCGCCCATGATTATCTACAGCTATGCGTGTTCCATAACACAATAAAGACACAGAACTCACCGCACAGTGGTTCATCTCGCCCCAATCGGGGACATGGCGACTGGCGAGCTATAACAAATCACAGCGACATCTGTCAAGCTGCTCTAACTCAGATAGATCGCATCGGAAACTTCACCCACAGACCAACAGTATTGCACGAATTATAGTTATAGGGTTGAGTGCTTTATCTTGTACAATAGATAGAACTAACAGAATGTCGTGGATTTTTCTAAAAATGTTTTTCTTTTCTTGATTTGCGACGTCTGCGCCCCGTCTCGTCTTTAGGGACTTACGTGGGTGGTTGGCCTTATTTAAGTAAGTATCAGATAAACGAGTACTTATGCTCAAAGGTGCTTTCAGACAATTACATCTCCAGATATAGAGACAGAGAAAAGAGTCAACTTAACATAACTACACATACATATGAACGAGTACTCATGTTGAGTAAGCCGAATGTGTATCCTTACCAACTATATACATGAGTATACTTGCATCGTCAGACAGTGTGACAACGCATGCTGATACGATCTGTCTATTTCCGATATGGCGCGACAAGCGGCCGCTACAGACAGACAAAGGGTGCAGAAAATAACATGCAGACAATACTATCTAGTTTAGACTCATGTAAATACCGTGACTAAAATGTGTGATTTTAACTTCAATTTCCTATTTCCCTAATGCATAAGCTATATATTCTATTCAATCAATTTCCTAATCAATGGCGGTCTTCCGACTTACGTTAATTTCACCAATGTCACGTGTTTTGTAGATTTCCCTGTACATACTTGGACTAAAATGCGTTTCACCGAACAGTTCCTTTGTCGAAGTCTTTATTGTCAAAGGTTAATTACGAAAATGCCTTGATCCAAGGAACTATTCGGTGAAACACAGTCAGAGACTATAATATCCAATAAGGATAAGTGCTCCCTGAACGCAGTCTCTTTCTTCGGACGTGAGCAACTGCCTTCCCTATATTCTATTCAGAGAGTGATTTTACTTACAGTTATGAATAGTTATGATTGACAGCTTAGAACAAAAAAAAAAGATATCTGCGATGAAACGATGATGAATTTGTGTAAGGAATTAACGAAAGTGAAATATGGGAATGAACGCATTTTTTTTGGTATAAAGTACACCAATAACCACAAATGGACTATATTCAGCAAGACAATTAATTTCTCCAAAAAAGAGCGACACTGTCCACTGTGTGGCTCTTTTTTGGAGAAATTTCACGCACATCGAAGTCTGTGGTCAGGTCATGCCTTTCCAAATCCTTCCTCGTATCTCACATTATTACTATTATTGATAAGTTATGTATGACAGAAAAAACATGTTCAAAGGCGATGTTATAATATGCGGAATTATAAGGTAGTTCGTAGCAGGGATGTTTTCAAAGCGTTTCTGTTTTTCGCATCCACCAATGTAGAGCAGTATAGTGGAAGGGGCGTGTTATTCTGTGTCAATCACGGCAATATATCGACCAACAGCAAACACGCCTTGTCGAGTTTTTGCGCGAAATCGAGGTTAGTCCCGTCATACTCGTACCAGCCATCTATCACGTTGGGAGCAGTGACGCTGACGAGCTCTGGAACTGCAGCAAATTGATGGCACTACCGAGAGTTCAAAAGGTTTACTGTGTGTGTAGAGTGAAAAGTAGCGCGGGACAGACAGGGACATATAACGTGTGTCAGAATCGCATTCTCTCAGCGGCCAGAGTATAACTATAATTTAAAAAAAAAAATATACGCGTGTAGCACCGTACACGTGTTAGAAGTAAAACTTCTGTAGCTAGATCATTAAGTGGTACCTATACTATACACCTATACCTACCTATACTAAAAGAGATTTAAATTTCCAATTTTGAGATCCAATCTCTGCTTCAAGTTACTTTTAAGTTTCAGACGTCCGATTATTTGAAATTATTTTATACTTGTACTTACTTTTAATACGTCATGTCATTTATTTCCCACCATTCCTTATCTACAATTTGTCGCGCTCGTGGTGATATACTTAACTCATTCAATAGTGTCACTACTATTTGCATCTCGCTCAGATTATATACCATCTGACGTCACGTCTTTAAGCCGTCTCGCTCAAATGTATGCATTGCTTTGCTTGTCTCTGTGCCCAGTCCCTTTATTTAATTGATCGAGTACGTATTTTCAACTATTCCAAGTTAATGTGTACCTGCGGGGCTACCATAAGGCTTGCCACTCACCTCAGTCGCGCAGATAAATGACAAAGAAGATGGCTAAATCAATATATGGACGACTGCCCCAGACATGTACAAAGACTTCTCAACAGCCAATAGCATTTAAATATTCATTCATAAATTTAATTTACTGCGTCTGTATTTAGTTTGTAGAACTTGAAGAAAAAAAAATTAAATATAGGTAAATAAGAGTTGTTACTCAATACTCCGTGATTCCAATATGATTCCGTGACCTTTGCCGTCGCTAGAAATAAGCACCATTTTGCAATAACATGCAACATAACGCCATCTAGCCACTCCTCTGGAAACCTCCTGTTTTCAACAGTTTTGCTAGTTGGCAATTATGTTGCATGTTATTTTTAACGATGGCAAAAGTCACTAATCAATGGCGGAATCATAGAGTATGAAGTGACAACTCTTAATTATTTAATCATTTCCTTCAAGTTCTACAAACTAACTAAAGACGCAGTAATTTATGAGAGAATATTTAAATGCTATTAATTGGCTGTTGAGAAGTCTTTGTACATGTCTGGGGCAGTCATTTTGCCAAATTGCCAACTCCTTTCGCGTCTCAATGATGTTTCTCCATAAAATAGCGCGCATTCATTATGATATGACATTAAATTGTGACAAAATGCGTGGCTGGGGTGACTGGCGTGCCTTATGCTACCCCCGCTAACCTATACATACCTACTTTGCTAGGATTTTTTAGGGTTACTTCATTCATTTAATTTTATTCTTGACATTTCCTTAGTCCGCCATACGACATACCTCGATTTTGATATTTTACTTCAACATTATTGACTGGCATGAAGCATTAACTTTAATATTACAAAAGCTTATTAAAATCAAAATCGTATAATTTCAACAGTTATAACAACAATTCAACTTTAAAATAAGTATGTATTACAAAAATTACATACAAACAAATAAGCGAAACAATAAGCCATTAAACTTATGGCTCTGTAAACTGTAGACCTCGCTTTGGCCGTTTACTACAGATAAACATTAAATAGGTAGGTATAACACGTACTTAGTAGCTAAACTGCTAATTTGTGACTTGAACTGCACTATATAATAAAAAGTGGCTTTAGAACAGTTCTAGGTACCTACTTATTGTTTTCAAGAAGTCTTAATGCAGCCATCCATCACATCGGAATTTGCTTGAAAACTAAATATCACATTTGGATGATTCTAAGTGACTTTATGCGATTACTAGCTGCCCGTTGCGCGACTACGCAGCGCGTTTTAGGTACCTATTCCATAGTTACCGGCCACAAAACGATTCGTTCATCATTTTAGAAATCCATAATTATCGACCCGTCCCGTATGTGACATTGATGAAACTCTTTTCTTACAAACTGTATGGATCGCATCGCACAGCTGTCAAACATAAGTTCCGGTTCCAACAAAGAGGTTGAACGAAGTAGTTTTTGGTCATGTCACTGGTTTTGTTTGCCCCAGCCAGCGGCGGCGGCGCCATCTTGGCCATACCGGAAATCAAGAACTCGTGGAAGAATGCTTAAAATAATTTTTATTTGTTAACGTTTCATCAGGTTTTTCTCTCACTAATTAACATTCTTTATTGTACGAATGTATTATTATCTTATCTGATTAGTTAAAAACCGTATTGAAAATAGTTGCGGTTTTAAAAGTCTTCAGCCGACCCTGACGTCACCGATTCCAATTTCCGTTACATTTCTTAGCCACTCGTGATAGCACCCGGCTAGTAGCAAGTGAAAAGCAAATATATGAATAACCCACAGTTGAGAGGTTAAATAAATTTTACCCCCGTGCCCCAAGAAGTTTTACTTCAAAAAAAGTAAATCTTAAAAAAACTGACTTCCACAAACCCTATTTCATACTTTGAGTAATATGATTACTCAAAGATTTGATAAGAAACCAATGTTAAGTGCTTTTTGAGTTTAATGCAAACTATACTATTTCCCCCCCCTAGAATGTATTTGTACCTAGTATTGAGCATTTCTGATGGCCATGTGTGGACTTCATCATCAGTTCCGCATCACAATATTATGCTTACCATGAGTAAATGCACGAATTATTATGAAAAACACTAAAATCACTATAGGTCTGCCTATAATATTTGAAGAGTTGTCTCGATATCTCCAGGAACCCATCATCAGATCCTGACCTGGTGTCAATGGGACCAATTGGAAGGAAACTATTTTCCAAATCAGTCCATCCGTCTAGGCGCAATCGGTGTACCATAATATAAAAAAATCGGTTAAAAATGATAGTCTCAAAACAAGTCTTGGTCTAGACAGGTAGTCAGGTACATACATAAACAATAAAATCTGATGTGTAGGTGGGGTAGGTACATGTATCTAGATCATAATCTTATAATTATCATTGACACGCACTAGCATACCGTTGTTCTGAAACTTTGGTTTCCGGCGTCGCGATCTCGTGATGCGGGATGAGGCATGGCTGCGCGGCGGGAAAAGCTATGCCACGCCCAAACCATGAAAAAATCTGGCATTACCCAGGGCCTTAAATGGAGTATTGAAATAAAATAGGTTGCCATTGTAATATTGATACTTTGATTAGTTGAAACAGACGTGGTACGTGTGGTACAGGGCCAGGGGTCCAATTCCCGTACGTGCTGGTCGTACAGTAGCCTGACTCGTGCGCGAAGCTGACCACAAATGGCGTGTTACGCCTTACATACGATCGCTTCTGTCACTCTGCCATCATTGTAACCACATTTTAACAAAGCCGCATTCTACTATTAGCAGAATAGGTAGCAGAGCAGAGCAGTTTGAAATCTGAATTGAAATTTTACCTTTTTGTTTTAACAGGATATCTGTCAGTCCTAGTTAGTTGGTTAAATCAGACACTTAACTAACACACTAGACCTTTAATTAAAGATCGACATTATTAACCAAGTCGCTAAAGTCGCTTACTGGCTGTCTAGTCTGCTGAAATGCAAAGGTTCAGAATTCAAGTCCAGAACTTTTTCTGGTATCTCTTCGATTGTTTTTGATGCATTCCACATGAATTCCTTCCTTGAGCTCTGAACGTAGAGGACGTCTCTGTATATTTTTATTTGCTTTTGTTTGTGTATGTAGTGTCGTAAAAATTGTACTATAAATATCTGTGAAGTCCCTACTTAAGTACGTATGTTTCTAGTTCTTTGTTATTCCTAGTTTCTGTCTGTAAATATCTGTGTTTTCCTATCTCACTCCTGTCTCTACAGCTCCAAGTCCGTCTGCAATGTCTCTGATAGCTAGGTGTCTGCACGGCTTTCCCACCTCGGCGAATCTGGACGGAGCATTGCGGACAGACCTTTCCGTCCTCTTCCACTCCTTACGCTGAGTCCTCCACAGGGTTTCTCCCTACGTCCCTGCTACGCCCCTAAGTCCCTGCTACGTCCCTGCCACGTCCCTGCCATGTCCCTGCTACTGGCCTAGTGGATACCAGCTCCATACAACTGGAAGTTGCCTGCCGCAGCTAGCCAGCCTACTGTAACGAAGACCTGCTGACCCTTCGCCGGCCCTGCGATGTTTCGAGGGGAGTCGTAGTCCACTAGCACGAAGACGGTCTAATTGAGTTCAACCCACGACCCTGTTCTAAATTCATCTACTTGTAAATAAAACTCTTGTAAATACTGTAAAACATGTATTCTCTTCCTAACTCTCACTCTAACGTTTCACAAGTGAGTGAACGAAACGTTTAACGAGTTGTGTAAACGTTCCTAAATCTATCTGAAAACGTGAATTTTCATCATTCCTTATTATCATTGGAATTATCATCCCATAGGTGACGGATATTCTGAGAAAGTAATCTGAATCTTCATATTCTTTTTAGATTTTACATATCTTTGATCAAGCACACCTGTGTACCAAAGTGCACACACAATGCATTTCTATTGGTGCAATTGTAAAACTCTCCCCTGGAGGAGTTAGCTCTGAAGCAGTTTAAAAGCTCTCTTGTTACATTATACAAAAGACGTCTAACAAAAGTTCCAATAAAACCATTTTACTTGACACAGTGCTCAGAAACCTAAACAAAGGAACCGCCATTCATCCGCGACACTATTTTGCGTGAGTAAAAATAGTTTTTTAGGGGATGAGTGGTATAAATTACATTTCAGGTATGTGCTAAACCTTTCTTTACTATAACTATCCTGTCATACCTAGGTTTGCAGGAAGAAATCTCCTTTTAGAGATAAGGTCGCCTTATTACTTATGTTTTCACTAAATGATACTTGTTTTATTTACTGTGTGCAATAAAGATTAGATTTTTGTCCGGTCGGCAATAAACGACAGACCATTCGCCCGGTTTCCGAAAGAAAAATAGCTGTGACAACTTGTTAAAATCTTGTCAAACTGATGTCAGCGCTTTTCACATTTGATTTCATTTTCAGGATTTCATACGAAAGGCTGTTCCAGTTTTACTTGTTTTGTGGGATAGAATAAAGTGAGAAAAGCTGTGAATGATTCTGTTTGAGCGCGTTCATTCAAGACCCTATTTTCCATTAAAGTGCGCGAGACATCTTCTATGCCCACTTTTGCTTTCTGGGAAATTGTATGCAAAATTGCAAATTATCAAGCTATATTAAAGGATATTTAGATATAAGTTTATTGTTAATTTTGAAATGCTCTATTTAGACATAAGCAAACTTTGTTATACCCTTTCAGGGTGCATGTACGCTACTTGTATTTACACCTCCCCACCTGTAATGTACGTGTTTACAAATAAATATATGAATATGAATATTCTATTTTACGCCTTAATGAACGTTACAAAAGGGTCAAAATATTACTATCAAATACACCTTATATCGGAGCCTAGATCACGTACATTACGTTAGTTTTTATTTCACTTCAACACATGCAGTATTTCCGAAGTTATAAAGACGAGAAGTTTAAGCCCCTTTATGAATTTACGAGATTACGCGCGCTCCTAGTATGACGTCACAACCCCAGTGCAGCCAGTAAAAACACAGTTTTTCTCGTAATTTTTTAAAGATTTTTAGGCATGTTAAGTAAAATTCGTTTGTCAGATTCATTATATATAATCTACTTATTTAAAGTTCCGTGTCCAAAGGATGGTAAATATTGAATTGAAACGGAATTATCGGAAGAATAAATTCATTGACTTTTTAATGATTTGATTTGATTTAATAATTGTGTCTACCTATCTAATGTACGAAAATGTAGCAGTTTATTGAGGGGCATTGAGAACTGACTGCTAACCTCCAGTGTTGGAGAGAAAAGGTACAGATCAACAGAATACTTTAAAATGGATTAAAAAATATATATGATTTATTTATTTTTTTAAAAGATCTACCTTTCTAATTGCAATTGGATCTCAATGCAGTTTTCAAATAAACTCATGACAAAATGACGAAACGATTGGCATTCACAACCATAGTAATCGGATTCATACACGAAGGGTTCCACTGCGGAACCCTTCGTGTATAAAACCCACTCGCATTTCCGCACTTCCGAACCATCGTACAAGAAAAAGTACAAAAAAATACACATTTCGGAAACACCCTTATATTTTGGCATTTGGTGTAGTTAATTATTTGTTGCTGTAGCGACAACAGATACACACATTCTGTAAAAATTTCAGCTTTCTAGCTATTACGACAGACAGACAGACGGACGGACAGCGGAGGCTAAGTAAAAGGGTCCAGCTCAGGTACGGAACCCTGAAAAATACTTTTTTGATAATTGGCGTTCAACGGGTTACCGACCATTTACAATTTTGTGTATTGAATAAATAAGTGAATATTTCATTTCAGGCACATACATGTAATGTATCATGCATGTCATCGGCCGATAGCACCTCGAGTCATTAATTTTCAATAACGAGTTTATTGGAAGGCGGCTGCGCAAAATGTGGTGCGTGAATTCATGAGAATGGTGTTTTAAAAGTATCGAAACCAAGTAAATCAATGTACGTAAATTGTGATTTACAGTAACGACTTCTGGGAAATATTTGTCGGATCTCTACCAACAATCAAGAGGTACCGGGTGCCAGTTCCTATAGCACAACAAAACTCGGGGTTTGGATCTTTTAATTTTTGAACATGTCTATCCTAATAAATGAGGCAGTAAGCAGCAAGGCTATATCGAGGTATGTGAGGGGAGAGTACGTCATTTTGTGGCATATTGTAGTACAAGAACATAGAAACATACGTTCAACGAAAGAGTAACTTTTACTCGAGAGTATCTTCTACTTTTTTAACCGACTTCCCAAAGGAGGAGGTTTACAATTCGTCCGGATGTTTTGTTTTTTTTTTTATGTATGTGCCTCGATAGCGCCTAAACGGATGGACCGATTTGGAAAATTATTTTTTTGTTTGAAAGGGTTTACCTTCCCATTGGTCCCATTGCCACCAGGTCAGGATCTGATGATGGGATCCTGGAGAAATCGAGGGAACTCTTCAAATATTATAGGCAGACCTATAGTGATTTTTGTGTTTTTCATAATAACTCGTGCAAATGCACATGGTAAGCATAATATTGTGATGCGGAACTGCTGATGAAGACCACATATGGCCACCAGATCTGCTCAATACTATAGGTACAAATACAATGCGTGGCTGACGGGCAGGCAACGCATAGCCTAAACCGGTGGACCTAGAGCCATGAAACTTTGTACAGGGGTTCCTTAGTAGCGTGGGGTAGCACTGATATGGGATTTGACAAAATTAACTCCCCAAGGGGGGGGGGGGGATAAGGGGTTACAGTTTGTATTAAACTCAATCTAATCAAATAGGGTTTGTGGAAGTCGGTGTTTTCTAAAGTTTACTTTTTGTTTCAATTATCATAGACAACAGTGATACCTAGATCAGATCTACTCATTTTGAACTGTCATTTGTCATACAAGTTATTCCCGCGATAGTTATTCTCGGTATAATATCCTACATAACCTTCTGCATAACACTATCATGTGGTCAGTCAATCATCCCCATTGCCATCGTTATAGCTTCCACGCTAAAAACCTACACAAGTCGCATTACGGCGTTTCGTGAACAAAAGGTTTCTTTTGGCAGGAGTCAGGATTGATCGGCAGGTTCAAAAGATGGATTTAAGAAGTGGAGCCACCTGGATTTACGATGCGGTGCGGAGGAAGAGGGAGAGGGACAAAGTTTGTATGGACAATAAAATATACTTGACCTATGAAGCTGTAATTTGACAGGTGGGTAGATCCAGGACGTAAGTCCACCTCTCTTCCACTTTCCCCTGCATCACAAATCCAGGTGGCTCCACTTATTAAATACATCCTTCGGACCAACAGATTAATCCTGCCAAAGGAAATCTCTTGTTCACGAAACGCCGTATAATTTTACGTAGAGTGTCAACTATTATGAGGGTTTTCTCTAGACGTAATTCTGTATCTGATACAGACGTAGAATACTACAGGGTCCTTCTGTATTCAGTCCTCTACATGACCTTGTCAAATACAGAAACCGGAGCAATTCACTGTGAGTACTGTGACACTCTCGGGACACTCTCGGGACACTTTCGCTCGGGACAGAGGCACTCAGGCGGGCAGGAATGATAATTTAAAATTAGATGAGCGCCAATTCCCAGCTATGCGTCACTGGCAGGAATTACGAGAATAAAAGAGAGATATAATGGCTTTCGGTTTTGCGTGGATTGTTATTGAAGGGGCTCTTTTTAAGTTAGTACGACACTAAAAATGGAAAAAATAAACCTTTGCTATCTTCAATCCATTTCGAGTTTATTGGTCGCATTCTATCTTTCGGGCCTTGTGGGTTCTCGATTTGTTATAATTTTAGACCAAAATGTCTCCACGACTATACATTACAGACAGACATAAATACATTAGAGCTCGTCTAAGCTGAAATGACGCGCCCCACTCCTTGGTTTTGTATGACAAGTAAATACAAAACCAAGGAGTGGGGCGCGTCATTTCAGCTTAGACGAGCTCTACCGACAATATACAGAAGTAGCCATCGTGTGCCACAAGCACAGATTAATAAAGAGTTGGGCCACAAGACAGTCTTGTCTATTTGCCTCGGAGTTGTGCCCGTATAGGCAGTTCACAAATTCGAATTGGAAAAGTTGCGCAACTTTTCACAATTTGTTGTGAAGTTACGAGGACTGCGGGGGAGTCGCTACCTGATCCTTGATTCTACTAACAAAATAATGATTTGATGACAATTTCGGGTTAATTTATATAGGTATCCATTTTCTGACGTTTTTGGAAACTAGTCCCACAGAGTATTTCACATACCTACTTTTGTAACTAGGTCTGCACACCACGCTTCAGGTATCCTGCCTTTTAAAGTTCAAATGTGAAATACTTCGCGGAGGGCAGAGTTAAAGAAGAGGACCTCACCAGTTTGTAAAATCACCTTTCCCATGCGGGGTGGCAGAGGCACAAAGGTGCCCACTTTTAGCCAATTATCCAATACTCCATTTTGCGTGACAGGGGGCTAGTCCATCGCCGCAGCTATGGAGTAATGAAGGAGCTAATATGTTATAGGATTAGAAATTACCTTTGGTTCCCTCGCATCAAGACACACGCGGGCCAAACTAACAATAGCGAACAATAGATGTGCGAGCGGGAGGGTAATACTTCATTTTTACCATCGTTTGCCCAATAATTGAAACAAAAAGTAAACTTTAGAAAAAACCGACTTCCACAAACCCTATTTGATTAGATTGAGTTTAATACAAACTGTAACCCCTTATCCCCCCCCCCCTTGGGGAATTAATTTTGTCAAATCTCATATCAGTGCTACCCCACTCTACTAAGGAACCCCTGTACAAAGTTTCATGGCTCTAGGTCCACTGGTTTAGGCTATGCGTTGCCTGCCCGTCAGCCACGCATTGTATTTGTACCTAGTATTGAGCAGATCTGGTGGCCATATGTGGTCTTCATCAGCAGTTCCGCATCACAATATTATGCTTACTATGTGCATTTGCACGAGTTATTATGAAAAACACAAAAATCACTATAGGTCTGCCTATAATATTTGAAGAGTTCCCTCGATTTCTCTAGGATCCCATCATCAGATCCTGACCTGGTGTCAATGGGACCAATGGGAAGGTAAACCCTTTCAAACAAAAAAATAATTTTCCAAATCGGTCCATCCGTTTAGGCGCTATCGAGGCACATACATAAAAAAAAAAAAAAAACAAACATCCGGACGAATTGTAAACCTCCTCCTTTGGGAAGTCGGTTAAAAAGTAACCTCTAAACGTCATTGTCAATTAACCGCCATTTTGCTTCCAGTCTAGGAGCAGCGGAGTAATAGAATAGGTTGCTAAAGGAATCTGTTTCAGGTGGAATTCAATACTGTAGACGCAGGCTACTTCAGCTACTTGTTTTAATTATTTTTAGGAATGGCACAGTAGGAGACTTTCTGAAGTTGTAATGGTTTATTTAGTCAGTTAGTTCCAAGCGAAAGGTCCAGGGTTCAATCCACTGCTGCTTTTTAGGGTTCCGTACCCGAAGGGTGCCAAACGGGACCCTATTACTGAGACTTCGCTGTCCGTCCGTCTGTCTGTCACCAGGCTGTATCTCATGAACCGTGGTAGCTAGATAGTTGAAATTTTCACAGATGATGTATTTCTGTTGCCGCTATAACAACAAATACTAAAAATCAAAAGAAATTTGATATTAAGGGGGGCTCCCATACAACAAACGTGATTTTTTTGCTCATTTTTGCTCGATATTGATCATGGTAGCAGGTAGACGCTTAAAATGTTCACAATATATTGAGTATTATTATTTACTTAGAAAATAAATAATTAAATTAAAATTATATTAATATTTAGGGGGAGCCCCCATACATTATTTTTTTGCGGTTTTTTATAGATAATGGTACGGAACCCTTCGTGCGCGAGTCCGACTCGCACCTGGCCGGTTATTATATTTTTGTGACGTCGTTGCATTTTTTGGTTTCCAGGAAATGGCATCTTGTCCCGGTATAGGGCTAGATGCAATGCATATGCCTACTTATAAGCAAACGACATAGTGTATCCTTATGGGGTAATGTTTGTGTATTTTGTAGGCGCGATCGAAAGATTTCTTAACAAAATACATGAAGGTGTATTCAGGCGATAGATATGTCGTAGCCCATGTCGTCATATTTGGCCATAGCATTATATGGCCAGCCATTTCATGATATGGCCAAGCCATTACTGTCCATATCATGATATTGCTGGTTTTAATGAAAACATGTATATTTTAAAGCATTTTTATTCAGCACTAGATGTTTTTTGTGATTCCAATACATGTCAAACTAACACGGAGACTATTCGGAGGCTTGGCTGCGCTCGCCTCCTTAAAAGAGTTCATCGTTTCATGATGTTTAACGTTTGGCCATTTCATGATATGGCCGATTTGACGATATGGCTACGACGGAAACATAAAAATACGTGCTAAAAATGGCGCGCACATAAATCAATAAACCCCAGCAGCTAAAATAAAACGATCTAGTTTCAGCGCTGTTTTTTCCATCCAACACAAACGACAAAAGTAGTTCACTTCTTATTACATTTTTTTACCAGACAGCAATGACGTCACGTTTAATTTACACCAAAAAAACTTCCAAACGAGCTCTAACCAATTGCGATAGGTCTGCGAAATGCCATTCGCCAACCCCCCGGGGGCCTTCTTTTCCGGTAACAAGGGGGGGTAGGGAGAGGGTATGGATTGGCGTGACTCATGGCTTAGTGACTCAGAAGGGGTTTCGTGGCAATGGCAATCGATTGAAGGCGAAAGTGAATGAAGAATGGACACAATTACACTATGGAATGGTGATGAAGTAAGCTGTTGATTGTTGTTGTTAGGGAGTGAAAATAGTTATCCTTACGCCCGGTTCCCGAAACGAAAAGGACAATGGCAATTTCATATCACATCTTACTAAGTACTAACGCGTCTATGAAATCCACCTATATCAAAGAAAACCATTTATTTCAGTAAAAAATTTCATACTTTTATGGAAGACACCACATAAAATAAATTGTATTAAGTAATTGGAAATTCAAATGAATTTCTTCGTTTTTCAAATACCTAAATTCAAAGGCTATTGTCACCGAGCCCATTTTCAGGGTTCCGTTAGAGAAACAAAGAACCCTTATAGTTTCCTCAAGTCTGTCTTTCTGTCCGTCCGTCCGTCCGTCCGTCCGTCCGAGGTCTTCCTGAAGATGTGTAGAGTGTGTCTTCTAACGTGTCTGTGACTTTCACCACTTTTAGGTCGTCTGCGTCCATAAATTGAGTTGAGTACAGAAAGCATTCCGGCAGGTCGTTAACAAATATCACTATGTAAAATCTACTATAGAAGCACTATCTTTCACTGTCAATTTAGATATATACTGGTATGTATTAGTGTATTCATACGATATTTATTGTTAAGCTGTATTTAAGTAACTGTGTATGTAGTCTATTCCTTAGCAATAGGTTCTTATGTACCTATGTGTAATAATAATATTTATGTATTATAGGTACTAGAATAGTTTTATTGTACGCGCAATTCTTCCCCTTACCTATCATCTCCGTCTCCTACCCAACATGGTTTGCTGGAAGAAATCTCTTATTAGAGATAAGCTCGCCTTTGTACGTATTTTTTCTATGTTAAGCTATTTTTACTGTCATGTGAGTACAATAAAGAAATTACGAATTACGAATTAAATATTAAACAAAATTGGGCGTAAATGGTATCCTTGTGGGACTCCTGAGGCAATGGGATTATGACTAGACGAGTATCCGTTCACTACTACGTGGAAGTTACGATCTATTAAGTAGGATTCAAGCCACAGCATGGGTCCCACAAAGCCAAACCGTTCTAGCTTGTGTATTAGATGTGAGACTTTATCAAAGGCTTTACGGAAATCCGTGTATACGACGTCTGCTTGCTTGCTCTTGTCCAGTGCCTCCACTAGTTCATCCTCAAAGCAAACCAAATTCGTGCAGGCTTCCAAAAATCCATGCTGGTGATCTGTTGTTACCTGCCTAAAGTGTCTCTGGATGTGTGGACAGATCAGTGACTCTAGTACCTTTGCGAAGATGCACAGCAGAGAAATTGGTCGGTAATCTGTAACAGAGTTCAGCTCTTAAATAGAACTCTCTTATATTTTTTATGGAGTTTACAAAGTTAACTCGAGATTATTAGTGTCATACGTAACACAGGAGCAAATCCCAAACAAACGCCACATAGACAGACTCCCCATCCCGTACCCGTCTCGGCCAGACGTTGCTAAGTCAATGCTTAACAATAATTACATCGAACGTGTTTTCATTCAGAGTGTCAATGCACTCAAGTTTATACTTTTTGTTAACGTTTGGCGATCAAGGTCTCGTCTCGTTGCGATATTGCAAATAAACGACCGAGTGACATGAAGAAATAGATTTTGAAATAGAATATAAAAAAGTAAATGAAGCCCATTAATGTCCCCATCGATGGGGTACAGGCCTTACCCGGATACGGTTTGATGGAGGGGTGTCATCGTCAGGATAGAATATCATAGTGGTTGAGCTACGATAAAAAAACTTTTTTTTAAGTAGCGTGCAAACCCGACTGTCAGAAGTTTACAAGCAGAGTTTCATTGATATAAGAGCCTATTCTATTTAGAACAATTAACCATCTGCACTACTACTACTACTATCACCGAGTACCGTAGAATCCAGGACCTGCCGGAAACGCACGAAACAAAAGAATATACATTTATAAAAATGTGTTTAATGTTGCCCCTACAGCAACAAATACTGAAATGCACCAAAAAATGGGTGTTTTAATTAAATTGTATTAAGTCAATGTCAATATAATAGCGCCTGATATTTTTGGATAACAAAATTACGAGATGAAGATTGAAGATATTGAACTGTCAGGCACTTGTTTCTTGTACGATAGTGCGCCTTCGTGTGAGAGTCCGACTCGCACTTGACCGTTTTGTTTTGTCACGTCCGTCGTCGTCGTCGCAGTCACGTGCAGACCCTAGGAATGTCCCTAATTCTTTATGGCCCATCGATTCGCCATTCGCACGGACATTGCGGACTGACTATACTTAATATGAGTATTGTTTATTGATGGCCATGACCATAAAATGAGGCTCTATAGACTTATAACTGCCAAACCTATCTCTACTCATTCTATATTTATGTAAATATGTAATAAACGAATCGCAGAATGTGTTGGTAAGAGCAAAACTCGCTAACGGCTGCACCAAATTGGAAGCACTTTTTTTAACGACACTTTGTAGGATAAAGAGTGGAGGAGACCGCTCAGGATCGAATGGAGTGGAAGAGGGGGAGAGAGGCCTTTGCCCAGCAGTGGGATATTACAGGCTCATAATAATAATAATAATTGTAGGATGGAAGATTTACTGAGAGTTTTTATTTCGTCTCCAAATATGGAAGGATGACAGTTTGCA
The DNA here is from genome assembly GCA_963457715.1 of Argyresthia albistria. Lineage (NCBI taxonomy): Eukaryota > Metazoa > Arthropoda > Insecta > Lepidoptera > Argyresthiidae > Argyresthia > Argyresthia albistria. The sequence goes on from OY735260.1 coordinate 10,233,077, forward strand.
TGGACTGTCAGGCAGTAGAACTTAACCACTAGATGCAAACATTATAGCCTACGCACACTGTGACGGCATGGCAAGGGATTTTATGTTTTTACCAATGGACATTCAAACGTATCCCTATATAAATAAGACATAAGTTGATATGCTTTCAAATAATGCCGAAGCATCTCGCGGGATGCTTCCGCATTATTTTAATACCGCAATTTATGACTTATTTCTATATCTATACGTTTGAATGTCCATTAGTAAAAACTTGCCATGCCGTTCCGGTCTGCTTAGGCCTTTATAAGCCCCGCGTAACGTCAAAGACCGTCATTTTTCAAACGCCATTCTATGCACGGACGAAATTCCCAAATATGGCAATACTAGACACCCGTCAGTTCACACTTGGTAAAAACAAATCAAAAGATAGAGAGTGGAACAAAGAAATCAAGAGCTGAATACGAAGTTATGCAGTCGCCATCAGATTTCCATAAAGTCGGTTTAGCAGGGAAACTTTGATGCCACCGGTTTTATGATCGGCATACTAACGTTGGCATTGTCAGTGTCGTACTGCGGTTTTATGTCAGTCTGTCTGTAAAACTCATGACATTGGTTAGATATTGGCGCTAGTTTTGTAGTCTTGTTTTGTTTACTTGGGTCGCGGTAGTCTGAATGAAGCACATTACTGTTGCCAGGCTAACGATACCAGACCAGACATTATTTACGGCTATTTCATTAACCTATCTATCCTAAATCTGTGGATAGATAGGGTTAAAAGGGCTTGGGTAAAGTAAGTATATAAGTTCCATAGCGCTCAAGTCTGTCTGTAATGTGAAAATCGTGGATAGATAGGTTATTGAAAATGGACTTCAGTCTGCAAAACGCAACATTTGCCTCGGGTTATTCGCGCGAGAGTCTACAGCGGCCATAAGAAATTAATGTTTTGGTAATTTAAAAGTTATGTTCTACTTATTTTTATTTTAGACATGTTTTCAATCGAACTGGCATGGCACTATCAGGATGTCAGCATACGAATACGAATGAAATGTCTTGTGCGACTTTATTTTGGACACCCCACCTATCAGTGGCACATGTAGTAGTAAGTTTATATGGTTACTCTATACCTTTTGTTTCAATCGTTTTGTCTTCGGCAAATGTTTTTTGCAGTGGCCTTGAGCATCATTGCATTACATCACCGCTGCTCTGATTGTATGCAGATGATGCATCGCACACTTTGTTGTCAAGATCGCATGTTGTAAAATTTACTGTGTGATGATAACGTTCTTTTCAAATATTTGCATGCTGACGTTCATGAAATTCTTCTTCAGGTAACAGGTTTCTTTAATGCATTTGACGACATATGTGGTGTTGCCGGTATACATAATACTTGTGCTTCCCAGGCGGTGGGTTCGATTTGTGGCTGGGGAAAGACAAAAATACCCCAGGTCTTGTGTGTTTGCATGTCTGTGGTGTCGCTGTTTCTCATTTCCACGACACAGGAACTCACAGGGTATCCTAGTGAGCAGCCAAAAGCAATGTATGTGTCTGTATGTATATTTTATTTAGTCGTATGGTTTCATTATGAATTTATGACCTTTGAATTTATGTCAAGGCTTTTAACCCATTGGGTTACGTCATTGGAAAGGGTGAACCGAGAGGTGAACACTGAAAAAGTCTGCTGGGCGGCCATGGTATTTTCCGCGGGGGCAGTTACTAAATCTGTATCTAAATATATATGTTTTACTGGTATGTGAATTTCATAGCTGTGAGATCAATCAAAGATCTCAACAGCCACATTCAATAAAAAAAAGTTTATACCCAACTTAGTAAAAATATTACCAGAGGTAACAAATCTTAAATTGGGTAACAACTTGCTCTGTGCAAAAAAGGCAGTAAAATTCGTGTTTAACCTTGACGGAATGAGGTAAGTGGCTGAATTTGCTCTGTGATTCACGAGTGGCATCACAAAATACTGTGTCTTTGTGATCTTTCTAATGCATGGAGAGTAGGCAGTCTGAATGTTGACTTGAATGAGATGAGCTCGACATGATGTCATGGTTTATCTTACGCATGTGGAAATGAAGACGACGTCGATTTGGTAAAAGAATAAATATTTCGAGACAAAACTTGGGTTAGGTAAAGCTCAAAGACAAACCTTTTCGTCGTAGTATAGTTCGACGTTTAAATGACACAAGAACCAGAGCCCGAAACATGAATAGAAATAATGTATCGACACTGTATTCGTGTGTGCATGCATTTAAACTTACCTACATATTTTGCCCTAATTTTTGCATTAGCACCGCAACGAACATCTACGAATTTGATTTGATTTGACCGCAACGCATTTAGAATAAACCAACGTTTGTAAACTGACTAATCATTCGATGTCAGAGACGTCAATCTTCTTTTCCTTTTCCTACCGAAACAAGGAGAAGAGATGACGCAATGTTCCGACCAGAACTTTGTAACCTACGTTACGTATAGGTACACAGTCAAGATCCGTAAAGTTCTAGAATCGGTTTAATTTCAGTACCTAAAACTCAAAAAGCAGCACTACATTAAGGGGCTTATGGCAACAAAGGCGAGGGCGGGCGGGGCTTCGTTCAATTGTTCCAATTCGGCTGTTCATTGTAACATATGTTTATGTTTGTTTATGTATGTCGCTTAGTTCAAGGACTATACAGACCTATTTTCCAAAAAAAAACTAAGTATAACGGGCTCCTGCTTTCTAGTAGTTTACGAAAACTTTGTTGGGTAATTGTTTTAATTAACTAACTCAACAAAATATTAAGTATTGTTGAGATGATGATTAAATTATAACTAATTAAATGTTATTTCATGATGAAAATAGGTTTCAGATGCGGCACAACTAACGGCTAGAAGAATTTGGTAACATATTAACAGAGCCCGAATTCTACTGTTCGCAAGCAAGCCTGGCACAAACTTAAATACGAGGTATTTGGTATTCTACTAAAACCGGAATCCAATTCACAAGCTCCAGCGTGAAGCCAGCGTACTTCGTATTATACTGTCCAAAACGTACTTACGATTTTGGTAAGTACGTTTTGGACAGTAGAACGAAGTACGCTGTGTCAAACTGGCTCGTATTGAAGTTTGTGTCAGGCTTATGCTTGTGAACTACTAGAATTCGGGCCCAGGTGAACGAAACATTTCATTTGTATTAACAATTTAATATATACGCTATCACTGAGTATTTCATGAGAGTGTAAAAGTATCCGTTCAAAGAATCGTTCCTATTTTATTAACCGACTTCCCAAAGAGGAGGTTTACAATTCGTCCGGATGTTTTTTTTTTTTTTTTATGTATGTGCCTCGATAGCGCCTAAACGGATGGACCGATTTGGAAAATTATTTTTTTGTTTGAAAGGGTTTAACTTCCCATTGGTCCCATTGACACCAGGTCAGGATCTGATGATGGGATCCTGGAGAAATCGAGGGAACTCTTCAAATATTATAGGCAGACCTATAGTGATTTTTGTGTTTTTCATAATAACTCGTGCAAATGCACATGGTAAGCATAATATTGTGATGCCAAACTGCTGATGAAGACCACATATGGCCACCAGAACTGCTCAATACTAGGTACAAATACAATGCGTGGCTGATGGGCAGGCACGCATAGCCTAAACCGGTGGACCTAGAGTCATGAAACTTTGTACAGAGGTTCCTTAGTAGCGTGGGGTAGCACTGATATGAGATTTGACAAAATTAATTCCCCAAGGGGGGGATAAGGGGTTACAGTTTGTATTAAACTCAATCTAATCAAATAGGGTTTGTGGAAGTCGGTTTTTTCTAAAGTTTACTTTTTGTTTCAATTATTTCGATTTGATGTCTATACTATAATTCCAACAAGAGCCCAAATCAAACTATTTATTCAAGCACTAACCAAACTGTTTTATTAGTGAAGGTCAATCCACTTTGCGCTTTTAGTCATAAATACATTTCCGGTCCGAGCTAATTTTCTAACTAGCAGCTGTGCCAGCTACCCACACCACACCCCAGACTCGCAGATTAAGCCCTGGGCATCGATTCCACTTAGCCAGCCATTCACTGACAATGACGCCACGATGACAGTCCACTTTTGTTGTACACGGTGTCATCTCAACGATAAAAACTGTATAGAAGCAAGCGTGATTGCGGATAGGGATATCATTTACTTGGCGTTCGGGAAATATTATTTTGGAAATTTAGAGTACTAAGTATTTTAATTTTAATTTATTATGATTTCTACCAAGGACGAAAGAGATGGGGGATAAATTAGAACTTTAAAAAAAGCTATGTCCCATTTTCGTGTAATCGCTCTGCTCTGACATTGAGTATATTATCTAGTACTATATCTTGTAGGCTAGCAAACTTGCAGTACATAAGTAAGTAACAAAGACAACAAAATCCATGATTTATTGCGTTTGACAACTAGAAGACTTTTGCTACCGATTTCGGATTAGTGGTGGAAGTAGCATCTGGCATTACTAGCCTAAAAATCATTCTCAATGATCATGAATGACGCCAGACTTGAGTCACTATTTTTTTAGCAGATTTCAGGCCCAGTAAGGTATCTTGTGCATGAAATTGTATTCCGCTTTATACCTTAAGCCCATATGAATAATGACCCTAGGGCTCTAATTATTCCACCTAACGGTGCACTTACTCATCCTGAGTGTTTCGCTGAAATTGTTTAACCTACCTTTATAAATGTAGGCTTTTGTCTCTACAGTGCCCTAAATGTACCTGCGGTTGTTTCTTGTCCTGAAAAATTTGAGGGTCTGGGTTACCTGAAAAATAAAGAGAGAGTGTTAGATAGCAAGACACTAGTGTGGGAGCCACTGTTCTAATGAGGGCAGTTATTTCCTTTATAGGGCAAGGTTAAGGTTTTTAACGACACTTTGTTGGATGGAAGAGACTGAGAGTTTTTATTTCGTCTCCAAATATAGAAGGATGACAGTTTGCACCATAGAGTTTGCATCCTCCTTTCTATCTTCCTATCATTATCTATGGTCTGCACGGACTGTCAGGTAGTAGAACTTAACCTTACTCCATGCAAACATTATAAGCTTATAAGCCCCGCAGAATGGCAGGGCGCGTAACGCCAAAGATCTGACAGTGTCATGGACATGGAAGACCTACCTAAGCCACTGTTCGATTGAGGGCAGTTCTTTCCTTTATAGGGCAAATGTCGCGCTCTGGCTGAAGGAAGAAGTGGCGGCTCCGCGAATCAGGAAATGGACGGGTTTGGCGTAGAACAGCTGATGTGCTTGGCGAAGAACTATAGATTAGAATGTATAAAGAACAGAGAGAGACTGGAGAGTCGGACGCCAACCTCTATGTCTCTGTTAGTATAGGTCCCACAGCACTAGATGAAATGCCTTGAACTAGCAGGGTGCTAATAGGTTTGCAGTCTATCTAGCAGGCGTATGTGAAAATGTACTTCATTACGAACAGACACAACGTTAGTTAGACAGAATTTGTCTGACATATTTTTCGTCAAGCTTAAAACAGCCTTTACATCTTTTTAGGGTTCCGATCCTTAAAAGGAAAAAAGGAACCCTTATAGGATCACTCTGTTGTCCGTCCATCCGTCTGTCCGTGCGTCTGTCCGTCTGTCTGTCCATGTGTCAAGACCTTTATATCAAGAATGCGTAGACGTATCAAGTTGAAATTCATATCAATTGTTAAAGTCTGTAGTGGCATAAACTGTGAAAAAATCGCAATCGAATGCTAATACTGTTTAAGCTGTAAAATTGTTGGATTTTCATAGTAAGCGCAATGGACCCAAAACCTATTGGGTATTTCCCGTAGGCCTACAATCATGAAATTTGGCATAATGCAAGTTCATAGAGCATAGGTAAAGGGAAAAATCTGAGAACTGCAAATTTCTGTCTTTCTACAAAAATTTTTGGTTTACATGGATGACTCACACTTTAGTTTTTATGTGGAAACCTAATTAGACGTGTTGCGCTCTCCAAGTGTGATCGGAACCCTCGGTGTGCAAGTCCTACTCGCACTTGACCGTTTATTCTGTATAGACACATTTTATTTTTTACCTTTAAACATACATTTAACAGTAATTCAACTAGCGAAGAATCTGTTTCAATCATCAAAAGATGCAGCGAAACTTCAAAATCTGGCAAAACTAAACATGGACATTCCCATCCCGCACGAGAAAACTAAACTAAACTAAACATGGGCATTCCCACCCCGCACGAGAAAACTAAACTAAACTAAACATGGGCATTCCCACCCCGCACGAGAAAACTAAACTAAACTAAACATGGGCATTCCCACCCCGCACGAAAAAACTAAACTAAACTAAACATGGGCATTCCCACCCCGCACGAGAAAACTAAACTAAACTAAACATGGGCATTCCCACCCCGCACGAGAAAACTAAACTAAACTAAACATGGGCATTCCCACCCCACACGAGAAAAGCGTGACGCTGTTTTAATTTGAAATTTGACTTATTTGAAACTGTACAAGTGAATCAAAACGATAATTAGGGTTTCGTATCTCAGGAGGAGAAACCATTATAAGATCACTTGTGCGCGTGCGGCTGTCTGTCCGTCCGTCCGTCCGTCACAGGCAATTTACACCGAACACAGTGGACCGATGAAGTTGAAAATTGGTACACATATCAATATCTGTGACCTAAAGACAGAGGTTCAATGTAAATTTAATTATGGAATATGGGGGTTGGGGTCGCTTTTGGGGGGCCAAGTGAGATAAATAAAAAAATAAAAATAAAATATGCCGTGTGACATATCAAATAAAAGCGCATCGTGTGAGGATCGTAAATGTATTTTTATATTATTTTTAAGACTTATTTAGAAAAAGTTGTGCTCAATAATTATTATATTATATTATAATATGACCGATTCGCATATCATCAAAACCGAAGTCCTAAATATCTAAGTTTGCAAGCACATTTTTGCACCCATATCCTATAAAAACTCAGAAATCCACAACTTAATCCTAGGGGTAAAGGGGGGCTAAATCAGGGATGCAAAGTTTGTAAGAAAAACTGAATTTTAGGGTACTTTTAGGGTATTTTGTTGGCGTTAGTCGCCTATTATCTCAACGCGAGTCCAACTCGCGCTTGGCAGCTTATTTTAAACAATGGTTTCCTAATTTTGGCGAACTACAATTATCTGATGTCATACGAAGCAGCCTAAACTATGCAGAAAGCTAATCGCCAAAATTTCCTGTGAAGCCTTATTGGTATTATATGCTTATGACGTAGAAGCCGCAAATTGGATTAGAGTAAACCTACACATGCCTATCTACACTGTATCTATTGGTATGTAATATATGTCGAGATATAACCAGGCACTATTTATGCTGGGATAATTACGCTTACTAACAGAAACGTCAACGTTAGGGGCGGTTCGAAAATGGGCCCGCGTTGTTGTGTATATAGTCCCCGTCACGAAAAAAGACACTGAGCGACAGGGATGGGATGTGTTTGCGATGGCTCGAGATAGTCGTGCCCGAAAGTATACACACTCACACAACACACATAGGGTTGCCAGATGTAAAATTCAGAAAACCGGACTTTCGCCCAGTTTAGCCGGACTTTTCAATGAAAAAGACGGACATTAAAAAAATAAAGTCGACTTCAATTAAATTACATCTCATATGTCATGACGACAAAAAGAAGCACTATTAAAGAATCCAACGTTTGAAAGAAGAAATAAGTAGGTTCAGACAAGGACAGTCATGTCATGGTGAATCATTTTCCCCTAACTATTGTAATGTAATGTAACGAAGTTTCAGCGCGAGCCGCGCGACTCGCGCGAACCGCTCAGTGATTCATTTCGTCTTGAGAGGAAATTAAACGCCTAACAAAATCCGGACGGCCAGACAGCCTCAAATTTGGCCGGACAGTCATCTGAAAAGCCTAACCATGTCCGGCTTTATCCGGACGTCTGACAACGCTAAACACACACATACCATCCCTGTCGCTTGGTGTTATTTTACGTGACGCGTATGATCAAATCGGTTTCATAGTGAAAGTTGCTCGGAATGATGTCCCCAAAGCCATGTACAGATTGCTGCAACGCAACATGCAATGCAACACGAAACGAGCATCTACACTATGGGAACTTTGTTACATTGCGGCAGTGTGGACGTCTTTTGTATGTTGCATTGCATGTTGCGTTGCAGCAATCTGTACATGGCTTAACAAAGCAGTTTCTCATTTTGCGTTAATTCATTTACACCTAGTATCGTTCTGGCTTCACCTGAGTCTGATGAAGCCAGGTTATTATATAGTTTAGTTAGGTTAGGAATTAGACTAAGAAATAATGGTGTGCCTATTAATTAGTTGATGTAAGAATATTAGTTGACCCGAACGAGGGCGACATAGTCATTTTTTATTGTACTAAGCCCTCAATAAAAAAACAGATTAAAAAAAAACCTAGTATATTTAACAACTTTGACAACATTTCTGCTTCCGTCCCGCGCCGCTTGTATGTAGTGTGCTGAAGCCTAATTAAATAGATCGCAAAATGTAGAAGATCTATAATGCATGCATTTATTTAACTTACGAATGCAAAAATATTACTTCATGAATACATTATGCAGAAGTAGCTACCTGCTAATTAGTTAGCATAAATTATGATTTTATCTTTCCCTAATCGATATAAAATGAACAAAAAATTAAGACATGACTTTTCATGGAAGAGTTGAGTAAATAATTGATTATGTGGCTCATTTAAGGTTAATCCGGGAGTTGCTCTCTGTTTTATAACGTCATGAGTATTCCCAAAGGCTATGCCAAAGGTACAGGCCATGGCACGAATGCGCCTGCGTCGGTCAGTAATGCTAATGATGTTAGTGATGGGGTGATTGCAAGAAATATCTACTCGAGACAACGATATTCAGAGAAGATATTCATATTCAGTCGTTCTAGCTAGTATCCCTAAATAGTTCCTTCTGTTAGCCCAGGGTCTAACCCACAATTCTTATTCTCATTCCGCCGCATGGTGTCTTTTTTTTCAGCATAATTCAAAGAGACCATTATTAGGGTTCCGTACCCTAAGGGTGCCAAACGGGACCCTAGTACTAAGCCTCCGCTGTCCGTCCGTCTGTCCGTTAGAGGGCCCTTCAGCATGAACTTTAATAGCTAGAAAGTTGAAATTTTCACAGAATGTGTATATCTGTTGCCGCTCTACCAAAATTTAAAAAAATAAAAGTGACTTTGTACAAGAAACGTATTTTTTGTATGTACTTTTGGTTAGTACAATGATGGTGCGGAACCCTCCGTGTGAGAGTCCGACTCGCACTTGGCTGATTTTTGGTGACAAGGAACTAGTCCAACGTCGTCGTCGCTCTCGTAAGACCGCGGATAGGCTAAGGGCTATCGTGGACACAACGGCGCCTGCGCCTGCGCCTCACATCATGAGAAGAAGCGTGAGTAGCGTGACGCTATAGTAAATTATGTGAGTATAGTAAGTATAAGTACTTTATTTTACAAGTAAAGTTGTTGGTTGTTTGGTATTTTTTAAGTAAGCACTGTTTTTTTTCTGAACGTGCCTTCGCCGGTCCCAAAAATTTACCACATCCCTGTGATCTGGATACTTACACAGGCTGATCCATAGTTAATTAATTTAATCAGCCGGCTGTTTGCGCGGACGGACAGACAAAAACGTAATTAAGATCGAAGCGGTCTAGCGTGGTGCGCATGACTAATCGTGCACAATGTTGTATGATAAATTGTCTGGCACTTTTCTATCGCAGACGCGATGGCATGGCGGGGCGCAGGCGTCGTCGTCGTCGTCGTTTGTCGCCTTAACGGTGCGGGGTGGTCCAGCTTAGGTTATAAATAAACCGGTATTTTAGCAGGAATTTTCTTTCCTCATACATTACCGGCCCATGACGTTGGTTTTGTGCAAGGAAAGAAAAACTACTAGCAACTAAACTAAGCAAACTAATTAAAATTGTCTGTTTAAAAATGGAATCTGTGGCCACCGCGCAAGAGCTGTCAGTTTAGTGCCTTAGTTTAGTGGTTTTGACACCTCCCAAATCATCGCAACGTCACGTTTTTTAGTCATGTTTTATCAAAATCGGTTCAGTACCTACTTCGAAACTTATTTATCAGCTTAGGAAACAAGTCATCCTATAAGACTTAGGGATAGGCGTGACGCTTTTGCAAAAAAATATTGTTAAAATGGTTCAACGACCTCCCAACATGATTTAGAATGCAGGTCAATCAGCAGTTCAGCACAGTCCCTCAGCCATATACACAAACACACACACTCACTCACACTCACGCAGACAGAGCCGCATAAGGAAGAGCATGAGCGTCGCTCACTTCCGCTCGCTGTTAAATTGTGTCTAAATTCGCGACGAAACAACAGCGCGCGCGCAATGAATCACACGCGGGTATTAGTAGGGTGACTATAATTAAGGGTATGGCGTGGGACTCTTGGAAATTTTCTAAACCTATATTTTGTGGTCCAAAATGAGTATTGAAATAATGGCTAATGTTAAACATAATAAATGAAATGTTAAGTCTATAATTTTGCTAATTGTTTGCCACAGACAGATGCCCAGATAAACATAGTCACTTCAAACCTGTGACATTTTCAAAACATTTTCAAACCCCCATTTTCGTCGTCGGGATTTAAAAAGGATATGATAATAGGATATTCTAGTGTTACTGTACGTTATAATTATGACGAACTAATTACGATCATCTAAGTTAATAATTATAGTCCCACACTAGTCAAGTATGTGTTTAGTATTATGTATACGTAAGTGTACAACAAATATATCCTACATCTATATCCTTGATATCTACTACTTACTCAGATTTAATACTAGCAGTAAGAGCAAGGTGTGATTTGAGGATCTAAGGATGCGCGAAAGTAGTTTTTTTTGGCCTCGTTTTGTCAACGGAATTTCCGCCACAATACCAAGTGTCCAGTCAAAGAAATTATGTGTAAATGAACTAACGCAAAATGAGAAATTAGGACAGGTTAGGGCCATCATTCTGAGCAACTTTTATAATAAAACCGATTTGATCAGAGCAACTTTATTTTTCACTTCCCAGTACATTTTGGCCTGAGTGGGTCAGCTGATTTGTTTGGAGAAGTGAAAAATAAAGTTCATCTGATCAAATCGGTTTCATAATGAAAGTTGATCAAATGATGTCCTTACCAAAGTAGTTTCCCATTTTGCGTTTATTCATTTACATTGTATATTTAGGGTGACGAATTCAGGATTACTTGACAATCAGATGCTTTTCCCATACAGGGTAGCAGAGGCACCATTAAAGCCACTTTAAGCCAGTCATTTTTCACTCCATTTTGCGTGACAGGGGGCAAGCTCATCGTCAATCACGTCACGCACCGTCACCTAAACGTAGCAGGCGATTTATCGAAGATTAATTAAAAATAGTGGCAACTGATTGGATGAAATTAGTTAAACAAGAGTTTGACCGGTTTTCAGTTTGTCACAGCTAATTTTCCTTTTTTCAACGCTGGTTTTGGGAAACAAACATCTATCTAAACATTCTATAAAGATACAACAGCCTGACTGGCCGTTTCATGCTTATGATGGGCGGTTTAATTATGGTTACGTTATTCACCATAAAAAGTGATCGATGGCTTAATTTTATTGACAACAGCCACGCATCCATGCATTTCATTGTATTTTTTGCTTTACACAGCACATTGTTATTGTAGGTATGTTAAGCCAAGCTCTTACAGGTTCCAGTTCGAAACCGACTGCTGCTGCTGGCGACATGTCGCGTGATTGTGTGAGCGAGACACGGAGCATAGTTATGACGCGAGTGAGCGTGACAGGGTGGGTAGGTTAATACGTTTGCTGTCTCGTTTGCTCGCTTATAGTTAGGTTTGGTTATTATGTTTTTTGTTTTGTAGCCTGAAACGGCCAACTACCTATTACCTTTTTGAATTTGGTTTTTTTGACCTTTATTTGCAATCTTTTAAATTCCTTTAACGTGTCTTGTCTTGACTTTCTTCCTACCTACCACAGACCTTTTTTTGGGTGTATCATTATTTCTCATTTTTTGTAATATTTTGCAAGTCTCTAGTCCTGGTAGGTAGGAGGATAGTTTATTTGTGACGCCACAGAAATCTGTCTGATTATCACGATTGCTACTCAAACTGATAACGGATCAGTTTAAATAGAAATGCAATAAATAGTTGTGTTATCGCCAATTACGGATAACGTCTGCAGTAATTGGCCACAACACACGCGATGAGAAAGAAATTGTCGCGCGCGACATACAACTGGCTTTGGTCATTTAAAACGAAAATGCAATAGACTTGGTGTCTGCTTTTTGAAATCACAAAACAAAATTATGTAAACACTGAAGACGTGGCAGTTTGGTCTAGAGATCTTTGCCTCTCCCATTAAAACCCTGCTTTTTAGAGTTGCGTACCTGAAGGGTGCCAATTACTAGCCCTCCACTGTCCGTCTATCTGTCCGTCTGTCTTTCCATCAGTGGGCTCTATTTCACAATCACTAAGGGACAAATTCAAAAATATCAATATACTTACTGTTACCTGTCAATACATTTATGAAAATATCATGTATACCAGAAAAAACATAGGTTTATTTAAGACTTTAGGTCATAATCATAGTATTAGCACTAGAAATAGAAATAAGATTGCTATGCCCGCGTTCAGACTCAGTAAGGTTGCTCACTCTTTTATGGGAGTATGTGTTAGTTTTTATAATAAAATACCTAATGAAGCAACGGACCTACCAGAAAGGAGGTTCAAAAACTATGTCAAAAACGGCCTATTGAAGAAGTCATATTACAGTGTAAAAGAATATTTAGATGACAAAACTGCATGGTCTTTACCATCTCAGCGCACAGAAATCCAAAGAGGGGCGATGGACTGAGTCAGTACGTCTCTCCTCGGTGTATTTCCTTAGACTTAAGTAGAAATACATAACATTATTTTTTTAAGGCTCTGATATTTTAAAAGAGGTACGGGGGAGGTTTCTTGCCCTTCTTTGCTCCATCCCTAAGCCCACAACTTCCGAACGGGCGGTAGTATACAAAAATATTAATATTATATTGACGTTGACTAAGTAATATGTATGATTTTATGGTCAATAAAAATTTTGAACTGAACTGAACTCACAAACAGTAATGGATAGATAGTTGAAATTTTCACAGTAATTTGTTACCGCTACACCAACAAATACTGAATTACACGAAATAATAAAGAATTAAGGGTTTCCCCATACAAGAATCATGTTTTATTGTACTGTACATATACTTAATATTTGTAAAGTTGAACACACTAACAAACCAAATTAATGTGAGAAGTGACTAACCTCCTCGACACAGGGAATCCTAGTGAGGAGGTTAGGAACTCAACCTAACCTAGCCCTAGCACAAACAGATGATTTATTTGTTTTTTCTAAAAGTTTGTACATTCTGTTACTAGGTTAAGATTGTGTAAACTTTTTAAGTATAAAATAAAAATTCATTCATTCATTCATTCATTCATTCATTCTTTTTTCACGAAGGTGCGGAACCTTCGCTTGGACGATTATTAGGGTTCCGTATCCGTAGGGTGGGTACTAAACGGCACCCCTCTAACGCTCTAATGTCCGTCCACCCGGCGGTTATCCGGTTGTCCGTCAGGGGGCTGTATCTTTGAACCATGAGCCACACTAGGTATAGAGTTGAATCAAAAAAAAGGTTTCTGTTGACATTATAGCAAGACGAGACGAGACGAGACGAGAGTCCCACTAAACAGGTTTTATCCTACATATTTTTTTACTTTAATAATTCTAGAATCTCGTGGTCACAGTAGTGGTCATACAGGGGTACAAAGGCAGACGAGAAACGTCATGAATTAAATTTTTCAAGGTCAATAATTTAACTTTGAACTTGTCAACTACAACTACAACAAGTTTTTTTCGTGTTAATTTTTCTGTCAAATGGATGATTCTAAGGCCCGGTCTCTCAAGAGACGGACACACAGTAAAGATAACTTTATTTGACACTTCATCTAAGTGTGAAATGTCAAATGCCTCGGATAAACAGAGAGATAGAAACGCTATCTGAGGATGGAAAGATCGGCACTAAACCAAACAAATCTGCGAAGCTGACTCCAACCAACGATACTCCAAGCTACTGACAGATAGTATCGGCATGCGGCCATCTTCATTATCCGTGTACCTACTTTCTTTTCTCGAACAGACGTTATGTCGTGGGCAGATCTTGAATTTCATCACTTCGTGATTCGCCGACCATTTATTTTGACCTTGACAAATTTATAGTATGTAGTCAAAGTTATTCTGTAAAGAGAATAATGTCGACTCGCATTTGATGAAACTTTGGGCCATAACGGTTTAAAGTTTTTTTTTGTTATTTTTATTTTATTTATTTTATCAAAGTAAATTTGCACAGCACTGCAGAATAATTCCAAAACGCCGCACAATTTGCTTGTAATATAGCATACATTAAAATAAACAAATTAAATCATTAAAAAACCATAATATTAATGACAATAAACAATAATAATGGTCAATTTGTAATAATAATGATATTAATGATTTAAATGATCTATCTTTATCCATCAATTACAATTTCAATTTCAATTTAAGAAGCAAGCAGTTCAAGTTCAATTAACCCTTCCAGTGCCAGCAACGCACCGTGTGCGTTTTACGTTTACGAAATGTTCATCTCAATATGCCACCAACGCACAGTATGCGTTTTAGTCTTAGATCAATGTTTATTTATACCCTAAAAATATATGAATGTGGCATTTTCTTTTTATTGGATACACTCTTAGAGATATTTTACGTATACCCCAGTCGCCAAAATTTTCTATCTGTGGATATTTTTTTGCGGGCAATTAAAGATGACTGTGGTTACCGGTTTTTTTTAGTTTAATTGTCTAGTGATAACTTTTTCTGAGTGAATATTTGTTTCAACTAATTGAAGGTAAGTTTCTCCAGACACATATGTTTTTTTGTAGCATTTCATCTCTAACAAATAGAAAATAACGGTCAACAAATACCCAGCGTTAAGTGACACTGGCCAATGAATTTAGATTTGGATGGGTCTATACCAAAATGCCTTATTTTCCGTAACATGAATGACTTAGTCCAAAAATTGTTTTATCTTAACCTTATTAATTCAGTCCAGATGATTTATACTTGATCCCAAAAAATCATCCTTAAAATTGAGCCACCTCTATAGTCTTTCAAGCAATGAATTTTCTACTTTTATATACCAGATAAATATAAAGAGCAAAAACGTAAAGACGTGATTGAAAAAAGAAGGAGTAATTATATCGGTTACTCAGTGGAAGTTGTTCAGAATGATGTTTAGAACAAATTCTCGTGCGTCGGGGTCACGGCAAAGCCCCTTACATAATATCATCCAACGCCGAACGCGTTTGATCAATAAAAAGTGAAAGCCTGTGCCACCAACGCACACGTTGCGTTTTCGCGTTTTTCTCAATAGTTAGTCAAAATTCGCAATTTTATCAATCAGTAAATCATAATTAGTTTTTAATTTTAAATCTAATTCAACAATTAAATATAAGGTTAGGCATACATCATGAATAATAAGTGGTATAAGATCTGGCCACGACATACGAACAAACGTTGAAATATTGAATGCACTTCCTTTGTAGGCAAAACTGATCGAGAAAGAGTGTTTTATTCGATCCACTGGACATGAGATAGAAATCAAGAGATAAGTTAGGTGGTAATTTAAAATGTTATGAATGACAGGACGTGACCAAAAGACGTGAAGATATGTGTACACTTCGCGTCAAGTTTCATTGGCTCTGAACAAGTTGTAACCTTTACAGACTATAAAGGAGGAGTAAGCACCAAATTTGAACCCGCAATCAATTAGACTATGGACTTGTTTGATGTGAGGAGGTGACATAATAACCTGCAATAACCTATGGCTTTTCTTTTGTGAACTTATGGAATATAATAAAGAACATGAATGTGAATAATTCGTGTATCCTAGCTAGAATATTCTCGTTGATTGGGTACTAAATGCACAACATATCTAAAAATGTGTACAGTTTCGCTTTACGAAATATTGCTCAGTGAAAGTGAACGAATATCAGTAAAATAGCGTTGCGTTGAATTCCGAAAACAAAATTATGAACCGTTGTCACGATTATGGGCTTATTAGACTACCCTGTCGGCAGGGCACTGTCTGACTCACTGTCTCTATTAGACTACCCTGTCGGCAGGGCACTGTCTGACTCACTGTCTCTATTAGACTACGCTGTCAGCAGGGCACTGTCTGACTCACTGTCTCTATTAGACTACGCTGTCGGCAGGGCACTGTCTGACTGTCTCTATTAGATTACGCTGTCGGCAGGGCACTGTCTGACTGACTCTATTACACTACGCTGTCGGCAGGGCACTGTCTGACTGTCTCTATTAGACTACCCTGTCGGCAGGGCACTGTCTGACTCACTGTCTCTATTAGACTACGCTGTCAGCAGGGCACTGTCTGACTCACTGTCTCTATTAGACTACGCTGTCGGCAGGGCACTGTCTGACTGTCTCTATTAGATTACGCTGTCGGCAGGGCACTGTCTGACTGACTCTATTAGACTACGCTGTCGGCAGGGCACTGTCTGACTGTCTCTATTAGACTACGCTGTCGGCAGGGCACTATCTGACTGTCTCTATTAGACTACGCTGTCGGCAGGGCCCTGTCTGACTCACTGTCTCTATTAGACTACGCTGTCGGCAGGGCCCTGTCTGACTCACTGTCTCTATTAGACTACGCTGTCGGCAGGGCACTGTCTGACTCACTGTCTCTTTCTAGTCGTTCCATCAGAGTGAGACGTCTATACACATCGTGCCCTGCCGACAGCGTAATGTAATAAGCGCTTTAGCCTCAAGATTTAGTCGAACCGGGGACTATTTTTTTTGACAACACAACTAGAAATAGTGTCACGCCTTTTCCCATACGGGGTGGCAGAGGTACAGTTGGCAGTTGTATAGACATTTAATCAAAACAAATCTCTTGTTTTATGTATAAGATTTGACTATTGTACAAATACAGTATTTTATAGGATACGTCTTGAAAGTTGAAGAAAAATACAATAAAATGTTCCCTGCACCCCCGCTCAGCTGTCAACCTTTTGGAACTCTCTCTCGAAACTTGGTTTACTGTAAGAGATCTTTTATTAGAGATATCGCTCGCCTTTGTACACTATTTAGAAACTTCTTGTTTTCTCAACTTTTTTGTATGCAATAAATAAATTGAGACCGTCTCAGCTCGGCATTGCTGAGCCGGGTCCTGCTAGCTAACTATGACGCTTGTCTGTTAGATACATAGATAGGAAGATATATAGATAAGTTCTGCCCCCGCCCCGTAGACAAGATGCAAAACGCTATTATCGTTCGCACGAAACGCTAAGAATATCTAAGCGATTTGACGTTTGGTCACGCTTCGCAGCGCTTCGCTAGCGTCACCAAATGTCAAATAGCATACATTTTGAGTTTTCGTTTCGTTTTCGTAGCGTTATTAACTTTGTCCAGGCCTACTGTTCTATATAATGTGTGCTAATAAAATCTTTTTCAATTTCAAATTATGAATCATGAAAACAATTAATTATGTCCCTCCCTACAGATAAAGTGCCGAATTGGGTGGTGGTGACTTATGTCCAAGGTAATAAAAATAAAATATCCGTTAAAATATTTATTGGTATATTCATTCAATTACATTACAATCATTATCATATTACAAATACATTAAATTATTATTATTATTATTATGAGCCTGCAATACCCCACAAAAAAAAAAACAAAACAATAAAACATCCACAACAACAGCTTCGTCATAGAACACGAAAGGAAATAAATAGGAACAAATCTGAAGTTCAAGCTGCTATTTGAATGGGTGATTGTTCAGAGGTCCATACCATACATCGAGTGTTTTTTTTTGTTTTTAGCAGAATAAGGGTCTACAGGGTGTAACAGAAGGGTGTAGTCGTATTTTAGGAGGTTGTTAGGAAGACCATTCTGAGCAACTTTTACTATGAAACCGATTTGATCAGAGCAACTTTATTTTTCGCTGCTCCATACGTTTTGGTCCGGCCGATCAGCTGATTTGTATAGAGAAGTGAAAATTAATGTTGCACTGATCAAATTGGTTTCATAGTGAAAGTTGCTCAGAATGATGTCCCCAACAACCCCTTAAAATATGATTACACCTTTCTGTTACATCCTGTATATCGCATTCTAAAACTGGGTTAAAACATATGATACTGGCAACACAGAATACAAAACTTTAATACCTATTTCATTGCATTAAAATCTTAGAGGCTACATATATACATCCCACAAAACCCAAATGTTAGTAGGTATGGTTTGTCTGTGTCAGTTTGACGCCAGCGTACTTTGTTCTGCTGCCCAAAGCGTTCTTACGCTGGCGCCAGTTTGACGCCAGCGTAAGTACGTTTTGGATAGTAGAATACTAAGTAGGCTGGCGTCACGCTGGCGCTTGTGAATTGGATTCCGGTTTTAGTAGAATACCAAATACGAGGAGTTTGTGCCAGACTTGTGGTATGCTTGTGTACAGTAGAATTCGGGCCCTGCTTGTATCGTAGAACTCGCCCGAGCCCCGCCCGCCCTTAGAGTTAGCCGGCCGGCGGCGGCGGCGGCGGCGGCGGCGGCGGCGGCGGCGGTAGGGCGGGAGGTCGAACTGAACCCACACGAAAACCATCGATTTTTACACAACACTATGACAGCTGGCAAGACGCCATGGATTCCGTGCAAGGGGTCGTCTGCGTTGGTTATTTTGCCAGGAGCAATTATATTGGTGATCGACACCTCCGACAGTAGAGTTGTTGCGATGTTCGCAAATACTAAACTATTTTATTATTAGAAATACTGCTTATATATAAATCTGTACAAACTTACGTGATAAACAAAGAAATACTTTATCTGTGACGGTCGACAACTTATCTAAACAAAACGTAAAAATATGATTTACCTAGTCGACCAGCACAGTTATGTTATTGACTACTAGTATACTAACTATAGTATAGATAAGTTTAACATGTACAAGGTCTAGATCGGGGAGGCGTAATCGACAGTAGTCTGAGGTATTGTCGACGCAATAACAGAAGGGTTTCATCATCATCATTATCAGCCTCTCAGGGAACCCACTATTGGGTATACGTATACGAAATCGTCTTTCAGAGAAATCCTCTTCAACTACTAACTAGCATCGTTTTTTTCTATCTTTATCTTCGAAACACCTCGCGTGTGTTCTACCGACTGGTTTTGGAAAACGGTTTTTCTTTAGGAGCTTTATGATGTGATAACTAGAATGTTCTCGATCTCATCTTGCTATTTTTCTCATTATATCAAAAGCCAGTAATAAACCAATGATCCATCAATTCTTAAAGAAGACAATTAGCGCGTGCAAATGACAAATTCCCACTGGAACAGTTGTACCATTGGTTTATCCCACTTGTACCATTTACCGAAATCATTTGGATTCACTCAACGGTTTGTTATTACGAGCCTGAATCTACAACCTACAATGTTACATTATGAGATTAAGGTAGTTATTGTGCACTGCCTACCCTTTCATTATACATTTTCCTTTCACGCCTGGTTTGCTGGAATAAATCTCTTTTTAGAGATAAGCTCGTCTTTGTACATGTGATTTCTATTAATGTAACTATATAAATGATTGTGTGCAATAAATAATTGTGAATTGTGAATTGTATCCCTTAACTTTAGACAGGTACCTAATCCAGCAGCACTCCGTCGGTAGAATAGAACTTTCGTAAACCCAGGTTGACACAAGCATACAGGCAGTCCTTCCCTTTCATTAACAAACTCGCCACTCCTCAGCCCAAATACTGATTAAAGTATAAACTGTCGGCTCATTTCCAGTGTTTTCATCAGTTAGAGTGCGCACTTTATGTACCCAATTCCATTGCTCCGCCCCGGTGGCAAATCGGAGGCAAATAACCGGCCAAGTGCGAGTCGGACTCGCGCACGACGGGTTCCGTGCCATTATCTATAAAAAACCGAAAAAAAAATGTATGGGAGCCCCCCCTAAATATTAATTTAATTTTAATTTAATTATTTATTTTTAAGTAAATAATATACTCAATATATTGTGAACATTTTAAGCGTCTACCTGCTACCATTATCAATATCGAGCAAAAATGAGCAAAAAAATCACGTTTGTTGTATAGGAGCCCCCCTTAATATTAAATTTCTTTTGATTTTTAGTATTTGTTGTTATAGCGGCAACAGAAATACATCATCTGTGAAAATTTCAACTGTCTAGCTACCACGGTTCATGAGATACAGCCTGGTGACAGACGGACGGACGGACGGACAGACGGACAGCGAAGTCTCAGTAATAGGGTTCCGTTTGGCACCCTTCGGGTACGGAACCCTAAAAAGGAGTTATTAAAATGGAGGACATCCCTCTTGTTTCATACAAACTTTCGCCAGTTTTCTCGAAAATTAGCTAAGACGCCATAAAACTTTAAATAAACAGAAACTAGAATTTCAGCATTCATGGCCCTAAGTACTTTTTAAATAATAGCAACTCGTGCATGTCATCAGATTTGACTGAGTGTGATACTTATAAGTTACTGAATCTGTGATATCCTTCTGTGCTCCTGCTCCTGTTTTATTTGCGCTACATCTTAGGAAAAGGTGAACTTATCGATCACTGAAATATCAACTATCTCTTCGAGCAATCGACCGTATACATTGGCACTTATGTACCATCTCTTATGAACGAAGTTGCGCCAAAGAATTATCTTATGTAAATGTTCTAAAACTCCTCAGAAATTTCTTACCAAACTCACCAGCAGGATTAAGAAATTACGTACCTAAATGTATCCTTCTTCTTCTTCTTTTTATTAATGGCGTCCTAACCTCTTTTGAGGTTAATTTTGCCAGTGTCAAGTGGTCAGGTTCTCATTTGAGAACCTGGAAATTATAATGTCTTGAGATGATTTGATGACTATGATGATGATGATTTGTCGCTCGTTAGCACTACCCAGGGAGGACGTGAAGGGCTGTGGGTTTAAATGTATCCTTATATCATAATCTAAGGCCGGCATCACACGAGCCGCTTAATACCGCCTGTTATCGCCATCGTTTGGTTTGACCTTACACTTTGTTGGCTTCCAGATGCTAGACATAAATATACTATACGTTCTACTGTGCCGTTTTATATGCCTATTTTAAATGAAAATCCAT
The DNA here is from genome assembly GCA_963457715.1 of Argyresthia albistria. Classification (NCBI taxonomy): domain Eukaryota; kingdom Metazoa; phylum Arthropoda; class Insecta; order Lepidoptera; family Argyresthiidae; genus Argyresthia; species Argyresthia albistria. Next base: position 10,254,295 of record OY735260.1, read on the forward strand.
GTGGGTAGGGAGTTAGTAGAGGCTCTTCTCCCATTAGGATACGCATAGGCTATGGAGGCATTGCACTAAGCTTCCGGTGTCCTGCATTTAAATGTATTTTTGATAAATTTCGTGGCGGCTAGTCTTCGAGGCTAACGTTGCCTTTGCGTAAAGGAAGAAGGATCTACGTATCGTGCCTCTCCACTATTTCTAGAGATTGGCGGTCAGCTCTATAGGTCTGAGACTTTTGAAAAAGGCTCGCAAAATGCTCCCGTCAAACAGATTTGCAATTTGCAAACTTTTCTCGCAACTATGCCTGTTCCATCCTGTATGGGAAAGGTGTCACTCAATGTCTGTTTTGTTTGCTTGACTTTTAAAACAGCATGTAAAATTGAAGAGTGCGTCGCACGCATACGACTTTCTAGGTACAAGAGTACTTTTTTATGAACTCTCAATTAATATTTTATATTGTTTAACTGAAATCCTAAGGTTAAACCTAAGGGCTCATTTCAGGTGGTCCGGTTTCCCTATTTAGCAGATAAATTATAAACACAGCCCCCCAAATGCAAGACTTCAGTCGATATCAGCGGCTACCGGGCGCCGCCGCCGCCGCCCGCCGCCGCCGCCGGCCGGCGCAAAACGCGCGCCGTTGAAACATTATGAAACACTAGTAGTTACCAAACTGGTTATCGACATGGAATTGTTAAATGACAGCTCGATTTCATTATAGTAGCAACTGTTATAAGTACTATTGGTTGGTGTTAAATTGAAACGATCATAGTCTTTTTAGACGAAGTGCGCCATAGACGGAAATATTTATTAAAACCGTAACATGAATCATTCTAATACTAAGTACTAGATAACAATATAAATGTAGCAGTTACGATGGAAGTATCAGCGACGTTGTAAAAACAAGTAAGTAAGTCAAACAAAGACCTCTACATTATAGACATAACATGGGTCTGGACAGGACAGGACTTTTCCAATATTACGACATGATTGGAGAACTGACTGTGATCTAGGTTATTGTCAGTATTTTATTAAAAGGACCGGCAACATTGTAATGAAAAAGTATACTAGAAATACCTAAACAGAGAACTGCTCTAGATCAAAAACTGCTACCTACGCTTAGATATGTAGGATTAAAATTAGATTCTATAAAGAAAAGATTTCTTTACCTACATTAGATCTTCCTTTGTCATGTCATGTATGACGTAACAGGAAAACTAACGGCCGAAAAGAGCCCCAAAAGAGTTATCGATCTTCTTCTGTCTGATGTAAAGTTGGCTTTTTTATACTACCGGCTACCAATACAGTATGTTACTGGTGACAAGTTTTACTTATTTTTATTAAAGAATGCCGGTATGAAAAGGATGATTTCGGTTATTTATTAAATGTAGCTATCGCTTGACATGGAACTGAAAGTGTCGCGACAATTTTCTTTTGCAAACTTCGAGAGTTTGATTGCAGCCGGCGTTTTCAGACAAGTGCAGTTAGTACCCTATTTTGCTAGTACCATTCACTAGTTTTCAGCTAATTTACTTCCTAAATAGCGTTAAACGGGCAAAGTTCCATCAGTTTCTCACAGAAAACTTGAAAACTTCAGGTTTCCAAAAATCTCGATCTGTCAAAACCCAGCTGTTCCCTATGACTTACCTTTCACAAGCCGCTGTAGTATAACCTCCTTGTGCTCTTCCGTATGCGGCTCCCCAATCACAGCCAGCAGGTAACAGCCGGTGAGGGGGCTCGGGGGGGGCACGGAGGCCGAGAGCTCCGTGCCCAGCGACAGGGACCGGTCCTCCTCGTGGTCCATCGCCGACGGCGGCGCCGGCACGACTGGCCGGACAGAGAAACACCACGACCGCTCGCGACGGACTCACCACACGGAATGGCCCGAATCGCTGCTGCGGGCGGCGATGCGCGCGCTACCGTAGACAATCGACCGAGACGACGACAGCGGGCTGCGCGATCTCCAGACGCGCTGACGACCGATCTCCCTTCCCCCCTTCGCTTGCACACGGCGGCATATCGAAGCAGGATGGAGGATAAGGAGGCGTTCCGGCTGCTTGGTTGAGCGGCGCACACGTGAGCTGCATTGCGTCTAAACAACCCGGCTGTATAACCTCGTGCCACTGTCAGCTGTTCTGAAAAAGTATGAATCGATACAAATTGTTGAGGGCGAGACCGGATGTTGGTAGGGGAGGATTCGGTTCATAGGTTTTTTACGAGATGAGAGTTTATCGGTGAGGAAGGATCGGGGTTTAAAGTGTCTGAAGCAGATTTAGTTTGTCTGAAAGTTTATGGCACCGGATGGGCACAGGCCGCTCTAGAAGCGTCTGTTGCGCTCTTGCGCTCTTGATGCAAATATCTTGAGCTCGGCGATTGCCTTATCCAAGATCTTAGAATATTGATTGCGAAAAAGTGAACTACTTTGGCCAACTACGGCTATTTCTTGATACTTAAATATTTTTACGTGCATCTCATGTTCTTCGAGTTAACCATTAAACTGTATTAATGGCTTTCAAAACACTGGTGCAAGTCACCCTTAGTATGTAGACTGAGCTGAGCACATAACCACAATTTTTGTTAGAGAACGATTTGAGTAAGAGAACGAAGGGCTTCCTTTCACAATACAAGTAAACATAAACCAAAACTGAAGACTTTTTATATCCCGATAGCGATTCTCAGCTGAGAAAAAACCCGTAAAACTTACTTGCTTTAAAGACTGGAGATGTTCTATTTAGGCCAGGGAGCACTTATCCAGTGGAGAGCGCATAAATACATTTTCCTTTGAAACATAACTCACCAATTTACGGGCGGGGCGGGGGACGAGGTAAGAGAGCTGTGATTGGTCAGCCCCTGCGAAACTGTCTGGCGGCCCGTCATCGTACACAGGTTGCGTATGCGAACGTCTGTTGAATACAACAAACGTTTGGCGAGCCGCATTCCAGGCCAGACACCCCCCATAGGGTGCATGACAGGTGACACCAAGACGTCTGAAAACATCTATTGTAAGGGATGAAAGCATAACTTCCCCTAATTTTAATGTCAAATATTTTTCTTTTCCGGGGAGAACGAGCGGAAGGGGGCTACTATCGATTCTCGGTGGTGGTAGTCGAAAAGCTGTATCAGAGATGGTCAGAGGCTCGGAGGCCCTGAAATGGCAGCTTGATAACTTCGGACAGTCGGGCTGGCCACTAACCCGACAACCCTCCACCAACCCGCATTGAGGCAGCGTGGTGGAGTATGGCTCAATCTTACTCGTATCCGAGTAAAGGCACGTGCTCCTCGGTGGGGACATTGCAGTATTAGTGTTAAGAATGCAATGAAATTTAAATTTAAATCTGTTAACACACACTCACAGGACAGGACACAACCTTCGCGTTCGAAAGTTTGCCTTCAACTGGTTACTGTGAACTTGGCTTGATAATTGGCTAGGCCGCCGGACAGTGATGACTTTTCTGCATTCTTATCATGAAAAGACTATAATAGGCTACATATTATTATTATTATAAATTCAAAATAGCGACACGTGCTAGACTGAAGATAGTCAAGAGATTGACCCGTTGTCAACACTTTTCGTTTCGGAAATAATAAGTGTTTCTTAACGAACGCCTCATCATCACAAGTTAGCTCCTACTCCTGCTACATTTACTTGAGATCCTGAGATCAACATTTACTTCATCAGCTTACATCAGCTCAACGAAGATCGCTCGCTGATTTTAAAGTCGCAAAGCCTGAGAGTTTCTGGCGAGATGCCAAGAGGGAAAGACAATGGAAATGGGGCGAGGCGGGGACAATATGTCAATTGTGTTTTATGTGGTTTTGTATTTCTGGCTTTCAACAGTTTCAACTTTCAACACTCAAGTATAGCTTTCCATTGATATTTTGTCGCACGGGGACAAGTGGGCTGTTTACATTGGTCAAGGACAGTGGACAGTGGACCGTGAACAGTGAACAGTACAGAGTGGTGTAAGCCGATCGGACAGTGGCGAGTCAACTTGACTTTCATATAACATACCAACTTTAGTTTTTAGGGTTCCGTACCCGAAGGGTGCCAAACGGGACCCTATTACTGAGACTTCGCTGTCAGTCCGTCCGTCCGTCCGTCCGTCCGTCCGTCTGTCTGTCACCAGGCTGTATCTCATGAACCGTGGTAGCTAGACAGTTAAAATTTTCACAGATGATGTATTTCTGTTCCCGCTATAACAACAAATACTAAAAATTAAAAGAAATTTAATATTAAGGGGGGCTCCCATACAACAAACGTGATTTTTTGCTCGATATTCATAATGGTAGCAGGTAGACGTTTAAAATGTTCACAATATATTGAGTATATTATTTACTTAAATAATAAATAGTTAAATTAAAATTAAATTAATATTTAGGGGGGGCTCCCATACATTTTCTTTTTGTGGGTTTTTTATAGATAATGGTACGGAACCCTTCATGCGCGAGTCTGACTCGCACTTGGCCGGTTATTTACTGTCATGTGAGCACAATAAGGAAAATTACGAAAAGCGTTTATGACAATAACTAAATTTCTTCCCTATTAGTCAAGTGTCACTAACTCAAGGCGCACTTTAAGATTGTGTGGTGAGACTAGATTTTAACTCAGCAGTACTAGATTTGTAGACGTATTGATATCCTCAAACATAAAACGCCACTTTTTTGAAACCATTAAGTATTAATATCTGGGAGCCGAGCTTCGCTCGGCGGTTGGCGCCACGAACGCATTAAAATATTACATTCACATATACATCAGACTGCATTAACATCAATCAATATGCTTTTCTGTTTTGAAACAGCTGCAAACGAGAAGCAAACAGGCATTTTGTTTTCCTCGTGAGTTTTAGCGTACACTAAGTGTAGGCTGAAAAATTGAATGGTTTGCCTAAATCTCACGAGGAAAACAAAGTGCCTGTTTGCTTATAGCAAGCAAGGAGGATGAATAGCATTATAATATTATGAATATAGATTCGACCTCATTTGACCGAAACTTTTGTGTAAATTCTAATAAAAATAATAGAATAAAAATAAAAAAGTGTCACGTATCACGAAGTCGCAGAGTATGAGTAAGAAACTACATTTTTGATTATCATTGGAATTTATGCCTTATTTTCATTGTACTAAACTTTAGTGCAATGAAGAATAGTAACTAAAGTGAAATTGCCAATCCTATTGAGAAAAGCATGAAATCCCAGAAATACGTGATTTCTCAATTATGAAACCTAGTTTGATCGATTTTTTACCCCCAAAAACCCTTATTGCAAAAAACTACAGTGCCTTTTTCTAGAACTCAAAACATATATCGTTACATACAAATATTCCTCGCCTAAAGAGATAGGCGACGCGGGCCCGGGCGGGCCCTGGCGGGCTCTGCGCAACTAATAGTGGATTTTAATAACCGGATATTACTGTAAGACTTCACAAGAATCATAAAACCCAACTGACCCACAACAGCATACTGACTCCACTTATGATAGTATGGTAGGTATTTAATATTATGAATATTACGTGTATTTCGTGTATCAACTCACGAGCCATAGAGGTTGGCGTGTTGTAATGTTAATAGGGGTAGAAACAGGCTTTTTGTTTATTCAGCTGCAGCGTAGATTTAGATTGGCTTACAGTCTATTCGTGATAAGAATGCAGTGAAATTTAAATTTAAATCTGTTAACACACACTCACAGGACAGCTTCGCGTTCGAAAGTTTGCCTTCAACTGGTCACTGAGAACCTGGCTTGATAATTGGAAACGATTAGATTGGTTACGGGGCGTGGCCAGACCGCCGGATAGTGATGACTTTACTGCATTCTTATCACGAATAGACTATACTCGTAGTTACGAAGTTTTTGTCTGCAATTGGCGTTTATTGTTTACCTTTTTGCTACGAGAAAAATAATTGGAGTTCCTATAGCTGGTTTAGTTTATGCAACACCTCAGCAACAGATGTCAATATTATGTTTACTGTGTACCAGAACGCTTTAGCTTTGTATAAAAGAAAGAATGAAGTCTTCATTTACTATTACATAGGTAATTGTTAACAATTATGCAATTAAGTTACCAAAATTAGAGATATAAAAAAACAACTTCTGTAGTTCCAAATTCGTCACTAGATGTCGTAGGCAAGACATGCGGGATGGCTTTTATATCGTTCATCCCTAATCTATATATATAAAAATGAATTGCTGTTCGTTAGTCTCACTAAAACTCGAGAACGGCTGAACGGATTCATCTTATCTTAGTCTTGAAATGTTCGTGGAGGTCTAGGGAAGGTTTAAAAGGCGAGAAAAAATCGAATAATTTCCGGGAAACCCCTAAAAACAGCCCTTTTCTATTTCCCATACAAACGTTTTCTAGAGTCAATCGTTTTCTAGAGTCAATTTGAACTTTATTGCTATTCAATAAAGTTCATATTATTCATCGATATATACTATTGAAGTCTGTGATATTATTTAATATGTTTTGTTTTGAAATTAATTTATACAAAAGTTTAGGTCTTTTATTTATCGATTGAGGCAGTACGAAATCTGCCGGGTCAGCTAGTATGATTATAAAAAGGTGTTTAATTGATAGCTGGCAGTCACTTTTCATACCAATATTTTCATTCTTCTGCGAGGAAATGCGTAGTTTATCTGGAAATCGAAAATGAAATAGTAATTTCATTTTGGTGAACGAAACGTAATTTGCTGACAAAATTATAGACAATATATGCAAATTTAGCTTGTGTATGGTCTCTTCGACGTATAAAAAAGCCGATTTTTGCGTTTTGGTGACAAATATTTTGGAAACAACTTATTTTTTTCCGGGAAAACTACGCATTTTCTCGCAAAAAGAAAAGCTCTTTGGTGAGAAAAGTGACCACCAACTATCCATTAAACACCTTTTTAAAATCAAATTAGGGATGAACGATATAAAAGCCATCCCCCATGTCTTGCCTACGACATCTGTTGGCAGCTTTCAGAACTGTTTTTAGCTGTCAGAAAATCGCCTATTTCCCGGCTAATCTATACAGTCACGTCATCAGATTAGTCAAACTTGCACCCGTCACGTTTCACTAGGCAATGCAAATATTGCGCGAGAGTGCGAGCGACCGCAGCATGCTTTCCAAGAATACTGTATTGAGATGGAGAGGAATTTCAATATTTCATCATTTGTGCACTTTAATTAGTGAGACAGCTAAGTAATTAACTTGGGCTATTATTAACTTATGATTAGATATTAGTTGTTATTTATTAGTTGGTCCGTGGTCTAGTCGGTCAGGCTTGCTTCTCAGGCAGGAGATGCAGGTTCGAATAGCTAGGTACTCAATCGTCCAACGACCACACAGAGACCCAGTTCTTTTGTTCTGTTTTTTCATAGGTTTTGAATTTTATTACCAAGTCATAAAGGTTGAAAATGAAATGAACTTTGGACGGACGGACGACCTACGGATGTTTAACCGTAATTAAATAAATCGTAAGAAAACCCTTAATATCTAGCTAACATTAATGCACTATACAACAGTTATTAACAGCTCTAACTGTGACGATTTTACAACTAACCTAATTGCAATTTCATAAAACATTAATAAACTATAAATCATTCTGTGGTATCATCCTGCCTGCTCTCTATAAACTTGGGTTGCTCATCATCCCTACAAGGTGTCCCCCACCTCTCCCTCGCCACGGTCTACGCTGCGCCCTTTAATTTTCCTCTGTGCCACAAATTATAATTCCTGCCTTGCCACAAAGGCCCAAATCTATCCATCCAACCTCTATCTAAAAATAATCCCACCAAAATGACAAAGGTTATTCAAATTCGTTCCAAATTCAAATCAGCCAATCGAGTCGCCGCCTATAAAGTAACGCGACGAAGTTGAGAAGACACCTAAAAAGCGCCGGGCGTGTACAGAAGTGCGTGCTAGACTCCGCGGCCGGGTATTGATCGCGCTCCGCATTGCGGTGACCGACACGCGATTCCGGCTAACAGCTGATTTCGCGACGCCCGAGCCCCCGCCTCGCTCGCGTCCTGTAAAAATATTTTGGCAAAATTGATCTTTTGGCATGCGGCAGCGATAGGTTAAACAAATGTTTTTTTTACTGGTTCGTTGCATTGAGTTGCCTAGAACCCGCGCCCCCTGTAAACGTTACTCACACGCCAAAAGTTGTATCCCAGTGGCAGAGACTTTTACCTCGAGAAAATTTCGAATTGAACAAAACTTAAGTAGTATATTGTTTGTGACTATTCAGTAGTGCTCTGTGCTACACCCAATTTCCCGAACAAATATAATTGAAACAAAAAGTAAACTTTAGAAAAAACCGACTTCCACAAACCCTATTTGATTAGATTGAGTTTAATGCAAACTATTACCCCTTGTCCCCCCCCCCCCCCTGGGGACTTAATTTTGTCAAATCCCATCTCAGTGATACCCCACGCTACTAAGGAACCTCTGTACAAAGTTTCATGGCTCTAGGTCCACCGACCGGCTTAGGCTATGCGTTGCCTGCCCGTCAGCCACGCATTGTATTTGTACCTAGTATTGAGCAGTTGTGGTGGCCATATGTGGTCTTCATCAGCAGTTCCGCATCACAATATTATACATACCGTGAGTAAATGCACGAGTTATTACTAAAAACACAAAAATCACTATAGGTCTGCCTATAATATTTGAAGAGTTCCCTCGATTTCTCCAGGATCCCATCATCAGATCCTGACCTGGTGTCAATGGGACCAATGGGAAGGTGAACCCTTTCAAACAAAAAAATAATTTTCCAAATCGGTCCATCCGTCTCGGCGCAATCGGGGAACAGACATAAAAAAAAAAAAAAAAAATATCCGTACGAATTGTAAACCTCCTCCTTTGGGAAGTCGGTTAAAAATAAAGCTTGTGCTAACTGAGGAGGGGCGAAAAACCGATTATTTTTTGGAACATTTTCCAGTTTTTTACGTTTAATTCAATAACTGTTAATTATTGTAAGAAATAGTATTGAAGTAAATCAAAGATGAAAAAATTTCGCGTCGATAACAAAGAGACATACTAAAATTGGTTCAGTGCTTTGACTTTTATCGGTATCCAAAATACTCCCAAAACAATCTATACTATTTTTTGTTACATATCTATAAGCCAACCCTCACCTATTTAAATAAGAGACCAACTTTATATGTAGAAGATTTTTGCCGTTCTTCTCCCACAGAATAGTCAACGTAGAGGCAAAAAAAATAAATATTAGTATTAATTATTTTTTAAATTAATTATTTTGTATATTTGTAGAGTTATTTATTACTAACGAAACATCGATGTTCACACACAACAGAGACTATATATCCAATTGACTGCCCCTGCGAGGGAATGCGGCTCGCCAAACGTTTGTAGTATTCAACAAACGTTCGCATACGCAACCTATGTACGATGACGGGCAGACAGTTTCGCAGCGGCTGACCAATCACATCACAGCTCTCTTACCTCGTCCCCCGCCGCCCGTAAATTGGTGAGTTGTGTTTCAAATGAAAATGTTTTTATTCGCTCTCCACTGGATAAGTGCTCCCTGACACACAAGCACAACACAACTTGCTTACCTGTAGTCACTTTATATAGGTAGAGCAAACTGCTCTCATATCGTTTACAGATTTATCGTCTATATTCTCTCTGGATACGAAATATATTTTACTGGAATTTCCTTGTCGTCCATTATTTTGAACTCGATTTGTTTGCTGTCCGTACCGACACTGGTCTGGAGAGGAATAAGCTATCGTTAACGGCCTTAAAACTTAAAACCACTTTATGTTTGGTAAACTAGATGATTTAGATACAGCAAGATTAAGTAGAAGAAACATTGTTATTTATAACAGGGCTGGTTTCTAACCGGCAAGCTAAAATTATACTAATAATAGAAACAAAAAGTAAACTTTAGAAAAAACCGACTTCCACAAACCCTATTTGATTAGATTGAGTTTAATACTAACTGTAACCCCCCCCCCCCACCTTGGGGAATTAATTTTGTCAAATCCCATATCAGTGCTACCCCACGCTACTAAGGAACCCCTGTACAAAGTTTCATGGCTCTAGGTCCACCGGTTTAGGCTATGCGTTGCCTGCCCGTCAGCCACGCATTGTATTTGTACCTAGTATTGAGCAGATCTGGTGGCCATATGTGGTCTTCATCAGCAGTTCCGCATCACAATATTATGCTTACCATGTGCATTTGCACGAGTTATTATGAAAAACACAAAAATCACTATAGGTCTGCCTATAATATTTGAAGAGTTCCCTCGATTTCTCCAGGATCCCATCATCAGATCCTGACCTGGTGTCAATGGGACCAATGGGAAGGTAAACCCTTTCAAACAAAAAAATAATTTTCCAAATCGATCCATCCGTTTAGGCGCTATCGGGGCACATACATAAAAAAAAAAAAAAAAAAAAACATCCGGCCGGACGAATTGTAAACCTCCTCCTTTGGCAAGTCGGTTAAAAACGTTAGAAAAATACGATGCGGTAATAGGTTCGCTCGCGTTAAGACCAAATTAACAATAGCAATAGCAACAATAGACGTGCGAGCGAGAGGGTTTAGTACCTACATTTATATTTCCGTGTTTCGGATTGGTCCTGGTTAATCAGAGGTAAGTTTTGTAAAGTGTGAGCTTAATTTTATGCCACACTATGGCACATTACATACCACTACACGTAAAACTATTGAGGTGTGCTGTGCAATGCCAACTGTGAAAATACAAAATGTCATTCAATTCCAATTTCAAATGACAACAATCTCGCGGATTCACGCGAGCAACAAAAGAAAATCGCACTCTCAAATAGTATTTTCCTTTCGTTTTTCTGAAAGGAGGTACAGTGTATACTCGTTCAACGATCTTTTGGCGTGTGAGTGACGTTTACAGGGGGGCGTCACTTCTACGCAACCTCAAGCATTCCTGTCAAAAATCGTTAGTTTCACCTGTCACCGCACGCCACTGATATCACTGATTAACCAGGACCAATCAGAAACACGGAAATATAAATGTACTGAAGCCTCTCGCTCGCACGTCTAATGTCGCTATTGCTATTGTTAGTTTGGCCCGCGTGTGTCTTAACGCGAGCGAACCTGTAATATTACCGCATCGTATTTTTCTAAAGTTTAGTATAATTTTTAGCTTGCCGGTTAGAAATCAGCCCTGTTATAAATAACAATGTTTCTTCTACTTAATCTTGCTGTATCTAAATCATGTTGTTTACTAAACATAAAGTGGTTTTTCATCACATCTATTCAAAAAGATCTACTTTAGTCCCGGCAAACAGGGACTAAAGTAGGTCATTTAGTCCCTAGGGACTAAAAGTAACTTTTTAATTTTGTTGCCAGTACAAAGGAAAAAAAATGCTGTCACTAATCAGTTTCACTACCAATTAAAAGAGAGATCGATTCTAAACGCCGCCAATAAAAAAATAAGTTTGTACTAAAATGCGTACTCGACACAGATTAGATAATCCGATCGACCGAATCGATTGGTGACAATAGAGAAACAACCTTACAGAATTGATATCGAAACACGGACCAAATAATTTAAAAAGTTGTGGAAAATTTGTAAACACAGCGCGCCAAATCTGAATGCTGTAATTATTTCAATTTCGTTTGCGGATATGAGTAAAGAATATGAGTGAAAGTGAGTGTCTAACTCCAGATGATAACAACAAACGCGAATGACAAATACAAGATCTGTTACCAATAAAATCACGAGGAATATAGGTATGTAAAAACTAGTGGTTATTTGAAAATGCTTTTTGAACCAATTTTCAAGATTTAGCCAATACTAAACAATCTTTAACTATGTGGAGGACATATTTGTAATTCGTAATTTCTTTATTGTACTAAGACAAGAATGACATACAGAAAACTTATAATAGATAACAAGAGATTTCTTCCAACAAACCATTACACACAACATATCACGACAATTGTGTAAATAAATATAGGGTCTAACAGAAAGGGGTGTACAAGCCGAAAGAAGGTTGTTAGGGACATCATTTTGAACAACTTTCACAATTGGACCGACTTGATCAGAGCAACTTTATTTTTCACTCCACCATACAGATCAGCTGAGCGCTAGGCCCGAAATGTACTGAGTTAAAAATAAAGTTGCTCTGATCAAGTCGATCCCATAGTGAAAGTTGTTCAGAATGATGTCCCTCTTTCCGCTTGTACACCCCTTTCTGTTACACCCTGTATAGGTACATACTACTTTTCTCATAGAGGGTGATGAAAAGTAGAGTGTCCACCTCAGGAGTAAAAACTATTTTTGGCTCGAGTGATGTACTTTGAATCCCTCGCTCCCTCAGGATTCTACTTTTGAGTCCCTCGTTACACTCGGGACTCAACTCTAGAATCCCTCGGTCGCTCAGGAGTCAAAAAACACTCTCGCCCTAAAAATAGTTCTTTACTCCCTTGGTAAACAATCTACTATTATTGGTTTGGTTGATCCAATGACCAGTATACGCAAACTTAAGCGGGCTACACACGACATGATATCGGTGGCGATCTAGGGTGTAAAAAGGTGATAAACTGGAGCCGCCTGCTGTGTGCGCTTGGAGTGGTGTACTCACACACAGCAGGCGGCTCCAGTTTATCACCTTTTTACACCCCAGATCGCCACCGATATCATGTCGTGTGTAGCGTGCTTGAGGCTATGATCCTGTAAAAAATCGTCAGTTTCACCTGTCACCGCAAGCCAAAAGATCGTTGGACAGTTTTATCATTATTACGTAGTATGTTATCATCGCCAGAACTGGACGCCGCTCACGCTAATGGGTCATCTACAGCTAATACCTACATCTGAGCACTTGACCTTTTTCTTGCTAACTCTAGCACTAGTCGGATCTCGCTGAGTCCGTGTGACCATATTTCAATAGTGAGACTACGACTGTTTTCCTCTATATTAAAACTAAGGGTTTACTTCTATCTGCCCCGAATATTCTGCCTCGGGAGGCCTCGGGATATAAGATGGTTGGTGGTATGGCACCGACCCTGATAGGTTTGGAGGGGCCACCAGTTCTAACTTTGTGTCACACACACACCCGATGAGTAAACCAAACTTAATAGGTAGGTATTTAAAAGCTGTAACCAAACTATGAAATAAGCTGCCAAGTGCGAGTTGGCTTCGTGTTGAGAGGGTTTCGTACAACAATAATAGGACTAACACTAACAAAATACCCTTAAATTCAGTCTTTCATACAAACTTTGCACCCCAGGTTTAGTGGGTTAGGGGGTCAAAGATGTAGATTTCGGAGTTTTTATGAAATATGGGTGCAAACATGTGCTTGCATACCAAATTTCAGATTTTTAGGACTTCGGGAAGTACCCTAGAGGTTTTAATGATATGCGAATCGGTCATACTATTGAACACAACTTTTTCAAAATAAGTCTTAAAAATATTATAAAAATACATTTAAAATTCTCATACCATCCGCTTTCATTTGATATGTCACACGGCTTGTTTTTTTATGTTTTTTTTATCATTTGGCCCCCCAAAAGTGGCCCTTACATTCCACATTTATATATTTACATGGCACCTCTGTCTTTGGGTCACAGATATTGATTATATGTAACAATTTTCAACTTCATCGGTCCAATATGTTCTGAGTAAATTGCCTGTGACGGACGGACGGACGGACAGACGCACGAGTGATCCTATAAGGGTTTCTCCTCCTGGGACACGAAACCCTAAAAACATCACGGGATACGGCTGACAGGATCGTAAGGATTAGCGCTATGATGAAGAGGTTTTTGCGCAACAGAGGGTCGATTTGGGCTGAGAGTCTATTGACAACCCGAGACTGATACATTGCGTTTTGCAGACTATACAAGGTGTAAATAAATTAACGTAAAATGAGAAACTACTTTGTTAGGGACATCATTCTGAGCTAGACCACTCAGGCCAAAATGTACTGGGAAGTAAAAAATAAAGTTGCTCTGATCAAATCGGTTTCATAATTAAAGTTGCTCAGAATGATGTCCATAACAAAGGAGTTTCTCATTTTGCGTTAATTCATTTACACATTGTATACCGGATACCTATTGGTAGTCTTGACTAGAAAACGCAATGTACATCAAGCTCCGCTTGTCTCGTGCGGGAGAGAACAACGGCCATAATCATGATTATGAAACAAGCTTGCGTTGACCTGACACAATAGTGTCTTATGCCTCCACTTCACATAGAAAGATGCGTCTGCGGACTCTAGGCAGACGAATCCGCAGATGAATTTCCACGAGCTGACCACACGACGTCGTCTGTAAGTCGATCAGTCTTTGTTCATCCTCGACAGACGCAACACGCACTCCCGCATTAACGTTTAAAAGCTACTGCTGCGTCCGCCGATGTGTGGTCACACGCCGAACGTCCGAAATCCTTTGATGCGTGCCAAAAAACCGACAACAAGCGGATTCGAGGCGGACGCATCAGCCACAATAATAAATACCTACCACAGACGCGCAAATCAGCCCCACTTTACATCGCCGGATGCATTGGCAGATGACGGCTGCAGACGCATCTCTCTATGTCAAGAGGGGGCTTTACAAAATAGTCAACAGACAGCCGTCTCCCCGCGACAGACATGGCGTCGTCGCGGCAGGCGGCAAGCCAAGTGAGGGGGAATCAAATCAAATAAGTTTATTTGCATGATTTTTGGTAACAATATTGGATCTTAATTGTATACATTTTCTTCGCAGTTACAACTTTCTGGCTAGAAAATTAAAACCCAAAAGAAAGGTGTATCGGCATAAAAGCATACCTTCTTAGAAACTCGCGGAATATTACGTATCATGCAATACTTTAACTTTTTTGTGCTACGAGAATTTGCTACGAGCGTGCGGCACAGCCACTGCTAGTTGCTACGCGCTACGATCGTAGCTTCGTAGCGCGTCCGCCGTACTCCGTAGCTACAGTTGAGCTTTCCGTCAACGACGAAAATAAAATAATCCGCTTTTACTGCGGTTTTTACAGTAGTTTGCTTTTGGTTGCATGTTCAAAATGTTTCAAGTATGCTGCTCGTTTGAATAGCTACTCCTATTCTCTTTTTTGGACTCTGTAGCTGAGTAAATTGGCGATTTAATTTTTATACTTCTGCATGGGAATGCTGACCTGTATTCAAGTTTTGGTCTTAAATAAGGTTTCTGTGATTATATAAAACGCAGAAAAATTGTATATCAGCGGTATATTTAAGCACTCAAGATACATACTCATATAAATCTACGAATTAAAATATTTTTTACACTCTGGCTGTGTGTGTAGATATGTCTAATTGTTTATGATGTGACCTCCTATATCTGATGCAGACTATATCTCGTTTAGCAATCTTAATACGAGGTCTGTCATGCCATGTATGATTGATAAATCGGCGTTTTATAAAATACTTAGGATGATAGATAGATGGTAAGTGGTTCATTGGGTTCCGTATCCGATGGATGCCAAACGGAACCTTTCTACCTCCGCTGTCTGTCTGTTTGTAAGTCTGGCCATTAGTAAGCTGTATCTCATGAACATGAAATAAGTATGAATGAAATGTTCACAGAATGTGATTGTTGCACATGCAATTTTAAAATAAAAGTGAGTTGTGATGTAAGTGTAAAGACCTCATTACAGTGACGCATTTCTGCTGGGTTTTTTGAAGTAAAACTTCTTGGGGCACGGGGGTAAAATTTATTTAACCTCTCAACTGTGGGTTATTCATATATTTGCTTTTCAATTGATACTAGCCGGGTGCTATCACGAGTGGCTAAGAAATGTAACGGAAATTGGAATCGGTGACGTCAGGGTCGGCTGAAGACTTTTAAAACCGCAACTATTTTCAATACGGTTTTTAACTAATCAGATAAGATAATAATACATTCGTACAATAAAGAATGTTAATTAGTGAGAGAAAAACCTGATGAAACGTTAACAAATAAAAATTATTTTAAGCATTCTTCCACGAGTTCTTGATTTCCGGTATGGCCAAGATGGCGCCGCCGCCGCCGCCGCCGCTGGCTGGGATAAACAAAACCAGTGACGTGACCAAAAACTACTTCGTTCAACCTCTTTGTTGGAACCGGAACTTATGTTTGACAGCTGTGCGATGCGATCCATACAGTTTGTAAGAAAAGAGTTTCATCAATGTCACACGGGTCGATATGGATTTCTAAAACAAGCAAAGCAATGCATACATTTGAGCGAGACGGCTTAAAGACGTGCCGTCAGATGGTATATAATCTGAGCGAGATGCAAATAGTAGTGACACTATTGAATGAGTTAAGTATATCACCACGAGCGCGACAAATTGTAGATAAGGAATGGTGGGAAATAAATGACATGACGTATTAAAAGTAAGTACAAGTATAAAATAATTTCAAATAATCGGACGTCTGAAACTTAAAAGTAACTTGAAGCAGAGATTGGATCTCAAAATTGGAAATTTAAATCTCTTTTAGTATAGGTAGGTATAGGTGTATAGTATAGGTACCACTTAATGATCTAGCTACAGAAGTTTTACTTCTAACACGTGTACGGTGCTACACGCGTATCTTTTTTTATTTTTGTATGATGGTCCCTTTATTTGCGAGTCGGAATATGCCGGCATAATAATTACCTTGTTATGAAGACACCATTCTTGATTTTCACCACACAAATGTATGTCAGAAGCGATGTATGTGTCTATATATATAAAAGTATTTGTAGTTATACTTTGTTTCATCAATTAAAACTACGCAAGATAGTAAATATGTGGTTTCTGGTTTTATAATTATAAAGTAGAACTAAAGGTACTCAGATTGTCCCCTGTTTACCTTGCGCTGTTTGTGTTCCATTACCCGCTCTCCTCGACGCGACGTGACAGCGCGCCGATGGAACGCATTAAACTGATAACTGATTGCGTTCCTACAGCGATAGTGCCGATTCACGATAGACTGCGTTTCCCGAATAGTTCCTTTGGATCAAGGCATTTTCGCACTTAACCTTTGACAATAAAGACTTCAACAAAGTAACTATTTGGTGAAACGCATTCTACCAATATATTTTTGAGAATCAACAGCGTTCCAAGTTAGATCATACGTTTTTAGGGGTCCGTACCCGAAGGCTCAAACGGGAACCTATTACGAAGCCTCCGCTGTCCGTCTGTCTATCTGGGTCCCAAAGTTTTTCAAACGATATCCTTTCAAGGTTTCGAAAAAACTTAAAAGTTGGTTTTGGTAGGGCTTCGAAGTGAGAGGATATCGTCCGTAAAACTTTGGGACCTGGAAGGTGATTTAGAACATGCAATAGGGACTAATCTACCCGATGACAAGGCAAGAGTGGCCTAGTGGTACCTGGATTAGCTCGTATGTATAGTCCTAAATAGCAAATAAAGATAGTTTTCAAAGCCCTGAATGGGTATGACCCAAAACCTTTTGGACCTGGAAGATAATCTGGAATATGCGGTAGAAATGTAGTATTGCGTCGCAAAATGCGGATGAGGCCTAGTTACATCACACATTAAAGATAAGATAAGATAAAGATAAAGTTTATTTTGTACTTTCTACTACTTCTAACTTATAGATGACAGTGAAATTGTTGTACATGGTGTCATCAATATAATTGCGACTTCAAACCCCTAAACTAGGTAATGAACCTGTATCTTAGGGATTTTGGGTCTTCCGGTTGTCAGAATTTATTTACAATAATAACAATGCAGGTAATTAGAAAAATTTACTATTACAATAACTAGGATTAAACATTACAGTAACTAGGATTAAACATTACATCAAACAGCAAGTGTGTCGAAATTCATCTAACAATAAACCAAACATTTCCCGGCCTTATTCGAGGCTTGCGTGTAAGCCACCCATATCAATAATAGGCCATCCGCGAAATAACTCCGGAGCCCTACTGGAGGCCCTATTCTAGTAAACAATAACCGTGTTGCCACAAGAAATACTTTACGTTGTTTAACTTAAAAACCAACGTCAAATCACGTACCATTTCTGTTTTTGAACAATTCTTGAACGGGAGTTTTTTTTTAGTAAGACGTAGGGTTCAGTGACAATGACACGACGAAGACATTGAAAGGGGTTCGAACATAGTATTAATATGAAGCCTAGGATACCTCAAAATTGCAATGCAATTACTCTTAAATTTCGCTTTTTCGTGTACACCTAAACATAATGTCCATCGATCGAGAATTTAATTACAAACAACAAATATTCTTTGACAATATTGTTGATATCAACTAAAATGGCGTCAATATGACGTTTAGAGGCTTTAGTTGCCTTTTTAGTTTAGTGCATTTTCCTTCCAAATAGCCCCCAATATGTCGTAATTAGTAAGATTTCTAAAATCCAGAATTTACTAGGTATCCCAGAAAGATTGATAATCTTAAGGCTTCCAATATTTATCTGACTTTTTGATATTCGTTTCATCTTCATCATTGGCAACTCGTTCTCGCCCACTGCTGGGTAACAAGTCTCCTCTTTTTTGTGCCAACTTATTCATTTAATTTTGGTGCATACTACGCCGAATTATCACTTATTTAGATTATGTTTAACTCGCCATCTAGATAGTCGACCTTATTAATTATTCGAATTGCACCCTATTTCTACTATTTATTGCGGTAAAAATATTATTTAAACGCAAAATAATTAATAGGCACTTTAAGTTTACCGTCTTCGTCGTTACATGGTAACTAAACCGTCATTATCTACCGAAATAGCACCCCAGATTAACTCTGACCTTATTGTCGACTGTAATTTGCAACCATTTAGTACCCTAGGCGTATTTGGATAAGAATCTTTCTATTTTTCTGTTTATTTTTATTTATTTTCTTTATTAGGAAAACAAACAGCTTAATCTATTTCATAACAAAAAAAACAATGAGTTAACACACAAGCCAATAAAGTTTTCACAAAAAAAATTGACAAAGGTACTCAGAACAACACTAAAATGTATAGGTAGGTAATCTGTTTTAGGTTATGCAATGATACATTTGTGTCTAGATGATACTGGGCCAAATTCCATTTTCAAACACATCATTTTAATTAGTTTAGTTAGTATAGTTCGTGTTGCCTCCCAAATCGCAGGCAATCATAGCTTACAGTATTAGAACGACACACAATATGAAATACAGACAATATCAAATTAAATACATACAATATCATATTAAATACACACAATATCAAATTACTACATACATGGAAAAAAGAAAATTATGACATGGATCGGGTGCTTAATCAATTTCTGATATATGTAATTTGACTATATAATCTAGGGTTTTCATGAAGGAAAACGTGTTTGGATAAAAGTTTCTCGATAGAAAATAAATAGAAGTCAACCCTTAATTCCAATATTTTTTCCTATTATACCGCAGTAGTGTAAATATGGTCTTTCTATTAATTTTAATAGGTGGTAATTCTCTGAAATAGCTTATTTTTATGTTTTTTTTTTTTCGTTTTGGCGTTTACGTTGATTCAGACTAGGCGCGAGCGCACAATTGCCGTCCCACTTGTTCCTATTCCCGAGTTCTATTCGCTTCTCACTTCCGCAACCTTCGTTGACCTTGGTTCATTAATTATTCATACCTCGCCTGCCAAACGTATAGGGAACAGCGTGTCGCCACATTATCACACCTCGGACACTCCATAGAACGCTCGTAAAATAATCACCTATTACTACTACATAACCAAATGATGTTTGTATACGTGCAAATGTGTGCGTAAACTTTGCTAGGGCTGGTGGCGCGGCAAATGCAAATAACTGGGGCAAATATTAAGTATACGCGTCGTCACTCGTCCGGCGGCGTTCAGCCCTGTCTAATAATCCTTTATCCAATCTTTTGATGCCAGGGGTGGGTTGCGGTATCTGAATCAGCGCGGGGAAGGGAGTGCCCGTTCTGTACGGAGTACTATTATCTCTTCTGTGATATTAGTCTGTTTTGTTAGTTGTAAACACAAGACCCGAAGACTTTTTTACCTGCCAGCCGTGATATAAATTCGTAAAGAAACCTTAGAGGTACATTTAATTCCTCAAATAGTCCAGCAGCTAACGATATGTATACCGCCGCCGCCGCCGCCGCCGCCGCCTATTTGTGAACAGAGATTAATCGCTTTGCGGTGTTCAATATAAGGGCCAAGGTTTTTTGCGGTCGAGTCCTGAGCCTTCTACAGTCCGTTCGATGAAGGTTGATAAGTATTAACGCGTGTTGTTTGATGTGTCGCTCTATAGTCACACACCAACGTGGCCACCATGAGGCGCGCCACTCACCTCAGTCGAGCATATAAATGTAAAATTTCGCGATTCAGTGTCGTTTCTCCATACTTGCGAGCATTGAATTTGACATTAATTTGTGTCAAAATGCGCGACTGAGGTGAGTGGCGTGCCTCATGGTGGCCCTGCAGACACCGCATAGCATTCATCAGTATGTTTTGTGTTCCCTGTAATTACATGGTACTTACTTTATTTTGATAGTCAGGCCCTGACATAAATAAAATATAAAATATAATATTTATTTGTTCAAAAAGAAAAACAGAAAAAGTTTACACAATTTGAGGAACTTAGCTAAAAAGTGACACATAATATTTGGAACAACTGAGCCCGAGCTAGGTGTAAACCTGTATTTCAGGCTGCAGTGCTCTTCTCAAAAAATATATAATTTGCTAATTCATGTTACACGGTCACATAGCATTATAAAAAAATTAAGCAAGTAAAGAATAACACTGAATAAAAACAATGAAATGAAAATAAATAAAAAGATGCAAAATGGTGAGTGGGTGAGCCTCTCTATGTGTAGTATGAGTGTGAGTGAGTGTGTGTGAGAGGGTGTGTAAGATAATATATCAACGTTACTATAATATGTCAATACATACTGCTTGTATACTGTGAGTATTTAAATAAGACCTTAGTCTGCACGCGTTTACTTATCATGACGTTTCCATCTTGTGATTGTGGTTTGTCTTCTTGTGTATGTTTTAATTCCCACTTAATCTATGCTTTCGATTCCTATTTCTTCTAAAGATAAGGCCTAATACCCAGTTGCTCTAGTCCGCAGGAAATCCCAGTATTTTTCACAAATCCGTCGGCTCTCTAAGTTTCCCCAGTGCTAACGAACAATAAATTAACACTAACATGGTGTTCTCTGCCTTCGAGAGAAAACCTGTCAAAATACAACTTGAAAATACATAAGTATGCACATAAGGCTGGAGCCTACCTTGGGCAACGGCTGAGTCTTGCCATACAGCGAGGCAACGCCGCCAGTCTTCTGGGCACCTTGCCCAGCGACGGCGGCAGTGCTCTGGCTCAAATTTTCTATTTAAATTAACTTCTTCATTTAAAATTATTATTTTAATTGAAATGTATATAAACTTGTAATTATGTAAAAATAAAATTAATGAAAAACCCCAAGTATGCACATAATATTTTAGTTAAAGACCACAATGAGATCATTTGAGAACATAGGTGTACCTGTTCTGTATTTATTTAAATTCTGTCTATCCTGGGTTTTCTGGAAGAGATCTCTTTTTTACCTTTTCTGTCTATTTTGTCATGTGCAATAAATATTACACGAAATATACGAAATGAGAATTGAATTGAGTAACAGAAAAGATAAAAATTTATAAATTCTCCTCGTACAAACAGTACAGGCCCTACGTCTGTCATTTGAATGGCTGTGGAACAAAATTAATGTGCTTTGTAACCGGGCGTTTTGTTAATTTCGCTGAGTAAAGGGAATAATACGATTTGTTATTGAATTTGAGAAATAAGGTCAAAAAGCCGTAAGGCAATGGTATTCTTGCTGTAATACATAGTTTTAAGACCATGTAGAGTAGACAAAAAACGGTCAAGTGCGACTAGGACTAGCTGACAAAGGGTTCCGATCACACTTGGAGATTGTTACCTCATAACTGGTGTAATTAGGTTTCTACATAAAAAAATAAGTATGATGTCATCCCATGTAAACCAAATTACAATTTTTTGCAGAAAGACGGTTTTAAGTTTTTTTTGTTTACTGTGCTAAACTAATGTAAACCTTGCTTTGTGCCAAATTTCATGAGGATCCATTGCGTTTACGATGAAAATCCAACAATTTTACTAAACTAATGTAAACCTTGCTTTGTGCCAAATTTCATGAGGGTCCATTGCGTTGACCTAGTAGATAGAAGCACAGATACTATAATATTATCCTAATACAGATAGAGCACTTAGAACAAAATATGAAACCGGCGTAAACTGAGATGCTACGGAAGCTTCTTTAGTTCGAGGCCATTGTCGCTTGGTGCAGCACCATCGAAAAATTGCAAATACCACGAGATGGCGCTAAGATATATAGGATTAATTCTAAGATTAGCGCCACCTAAAAGTATGTTAACTGAAACCATGGCATTTAAAGCACAAATCTTACTCCTCACGCCATCTCTTTTTTTACGAAGGGTTACTAATTCTAATTTGTATGGGATTGGGATGAGCACCCTCCTGTGATAGAAGGTTGATTTGTTAAATCAGTTGATTTGTGAAAAATAAAGTTGCTCTGATCAAATCAATTTCTTAGTGGAAGTTGCTCAGAATGATGTCCCTGACTCCGGGATACCTTTGTACCAAGAACAGCTATGAACCTCAGTACTAAACCACTACCCCGGTTCATCAGAAGACTTATTAGGGATAAAAATCGTTTTCTCCGTTACTACCAAAACGAACTCAATGTAAATGTTCGCAAGACACTTAAAGCAGCTATAAATAAACTCCAAGAACAAATCAAAGCAGCCGTACAGGTGCATAATGATAAAATATGGAATAACAAATTGAGAAACGTAGACAACCCTTCATCTGACATTTGGAAGTTGGTTAAATCCTTATCCCGGAACATCGCTGTAACACCTCCTCTTAAAAAGGAAGATGGTTCTTTAGCTGTAGATTCCCACGATAAATGCAACTTACTAGCTGAAACATTTTATAAAAATATGCTCCTCACAAGCAACTGGAGTACCCCCGTTCATATCAATAACATAGTAAGCGAATCTGTTGCTATACTGGCCAACTACTCGACTAACGAAGAACCCCTTCTGCATCCTATACACCCCAAAGAAGTGTGGAAGCATATAAGAAGCTTAAAATGTCGTAAGGCTCCTGGTCCTGACAGCATCCCAAACATTCTTTTAAAAAACATGCCCCAAAAAGGAATAATACTGCTAACCAAAATAATGAATGGTTGTTTAAAGGCCTGTTACTATCCATCCACGTGGAAGCAGGCTAAGGTCATTGCAATCAAAAAGCCAGGGAAGTAGGAGTCCAATCCTGTTAGTTATCGCCCCATCAGCCTACTCGCTACACTTGGCAAAGTCTTCGAACGTCTGATACTCACAAGACTGGCTCGTTATACCGATACCTTACTTATGCCTGAACAATTTGGTTTCCGCAGAGGTCACTCTACCGTTCAGCAGCTTGCCCGAGTTGCTGAACAAATATCTGACAACTTGATCAAGAACAATACGACCGGGATGTACCTACTCGACATAGAAAAAGCGTTCGATACCGTTTGGCATGATGGCCTAGCGCACAAATTAATTCGAATAGGAATCCCCCTTAAACTTGTAAAACTCGTTGGGTCATACCTACATAATCGTCAGTTCACGGTCCATATTGGTGCTACCTCATCGATCTTACATGATGTGCCAGCTGGTGTGCCTCAGGGCTCGGTGCTAGGGCCCTACTTATTCCTCATCTACCTAAATGACATCCCAAAACAACCGAGAACCCAGCTGGCATGTTTTGCTGACGACACGGCAGTATTCACGTCATCAGACGATGCCGACTTGGTGATCAGCCGGCTGCAACTATCCCTCGATCTCCTGACCGATTACTTCACGGATTGGAAGCTAAAACTGAATGGATCCAAAACAGAAGCTATCCTATTCACCCGCAGACAAAAGATCCCCAAGCGCCAGCTTACCATAGATGGTCATAAAATCCAATGGCAGAATAATGTAAAATACTTGGGTGTAATCCTGGACACTAAATTAAACTGGTCAGCGCAAGTAAAAGCTTTATGCTCTAAAGGCATAAAATCCTTAGGTGGTTTAAGCCAAGTACTAAACCGAAGAACAAACCTCAGTCCCTGCACCAAACTGAGAATCTACTCATCGTTGGTCAGGCCATGCATCACATATGCAGCCCCTGTATGGAGCAGCACATGCAAAACAAACTACGCGAAGCTACAAGTTGTCCAAAATAAAGCCTTAAAAGCCTCATATAACACCCCACACTATACAAACCTGTCAAAACTACATGATCAAATAAATTTCCCGAACATAAGAATATATATCCACAATTTATCGCGTAGGTTTTACTTGGAAAAAAATCCATACCACACTAACAGCCTTGTCTCTTCCATTGGTCGGACGCGGTACCGTATTACGCCAAACATCGATAGATACCGAAGATATAGACTGCCCCATCACTATTTCCTAAGCAGTGCGTGAATGGTAACTTGCAATATATTTTATTTATTTTTTTCAACTACCCTCCACTCTCCTGTTGTGGGGCCAGCGAGCGCCGCCGCGCCGTCAGACCGCGCTTTGTCTAATTTATTTATGGATCGTATGATGTGTTAGTTTAAGTTATTAACCTGCTATAAGTATTTTGCGTATCAAGTTGAAATACAACCATTTAGTGCCTGATTTCTGTTGAATGTAATAAAATAACAAAACCGGTAGGATTTATATAGTATGTTTATTTTGTAAGTTTTAAAAGGTGATTTAGCCTGTGAAACAAATGTAATTATTGGTATATCCCTAATGACTGTGTCATAAAGTGTGATATTTGTATTAACTTGTGTTAAATAAAGAACTTTGAAAAACAAACAAACAATAGTATTAGTGATCAAAATTGGATGCGGCTGATAGACCTGGTCTTTTTGCTATTGATTTCTCATACACTCCTCTAACTTATGATCTTGCTTTCAGATTTGGCCAAAAGAAAAAAAACCATATGTATGGCAAAAGTTGCATTGGCCTTTGTAGTGACGTCGCCTGCTGCGCCGGATGAGCACATTCAAAAAACTTGCATTACGCAAATGAGCCTTCAGCGCAGTGCATGCATGCACCCGGGCTTACACGAGACGGAGTGATTGGCCACGAGCCACCGCCCTGACCCCAGGGCGGGCAGGGTTGCACTATACACTGCTGCTGCGGCCTTTTGCATTACGTCGTTCGACAGAAACTTTTATTGTACATCATCCGAGCTCAGGAAAGAGGTTTTGCTGCTGTCAAAAGAGTCCGTGAAAATTTGCGTTTTCGAAGCCGGGCAATGATAATTTAAACAAAAAGTAAACTTTAGAAAAAACCGACTTCCACAAACCCTATTTGATTAGATTGAGTTTAATACTAACTGTAACCCCTTATCCCCCCCCCCCCCTTGGGGAATTAATTTTGTCAAATGCTATATCAGTGCTACCCGACGCGACTAAGGAACCCCTGTACAAAGTTTCATGGCTCTAGGTCCACCGGTTTAGGCTATGCGTTGCCTGCCCGTCAGCCACGCATTGTATTTGTACCTAGTATTGAGCAGATCTGGTGGCCATATGTGGTCTTCATCAGCAGTTCCGCATCACAATATTATGCTTACCATGTGCATTTGCACGAGTTATTATGAAAAACACAAAAATCACTATAGGTCTGCCTATAATATTTGAAGAGTTCTCTCGATTTCTCCAGGATCCCATCATCAGATCCTGACCTGGTGTCAATGGGACCACCCTTGAGGTATTACCTATACGCCGAAAAAAGATTTGTTCAAATCGGTTCATAATTGGCGGAGCAATCGCGTAACAAACATAGAAAAAAAAAAAAAAAAAAACATACGGGTCGAATTGAGAACCTCCTCCTTTTTTTGAAGTCGGTTGAAAACTAGAAACCAGGGAGCACTTATCCAGTGGAGAGCGCATAGATTCATTTTCCTTTGAAACACAACTCACCAATTTACGGGCGGGCGGGGGACGAGGTAAGAGAGCTGTGATTGGTCAGCCGCTGCGAAACTGTCTGGCGGGGCGGCCCGTCATCGTACATAGGTTGCGTATGCAAACGTTTAACAAATTAAGTGCCTCTAAAGTGTAAACGTCGCATTTTTATTAAATCCGGTATCCGGCCTGATACTGGTCTAATATCCGGTATCCGGCCAGATACTTATTAAATTAAGACCGGATAGGCTGGATACCGGATAGTAACCGGATATCCGTTTCATCTCTAGTTGCAAGCGTTACGAATCTTCTACGAGGGTCGATTTCAAGAATATTTGTGTCACACGAATGAGATTCGTCTCACAAATGAGATCTCATTCGTGTGACGTGAAATCGACCCTATAAGGTACTTACTTTTTTGTAGTGACCATCTGATCTACCGGGATTTGAATCTGCATTTCCTGCGTGAGAGGCAAGCGGTAACCCACTACACTAGACGACGGTGATATTATAATCATCATCAATGAAGATTAATCATCTGATACAGATGCTTTAAGATTATTTTTTCTGCAAAAAATTGCAGCAGTTTTGTACTTTGCTGCATCGTGAAATATTATCCAGTGCAGTGGAGAAAATAGGGTGAAACAAAACGATGCGGTATTTCTTGACACCACAAATAGGGAATTTGTGGTTTTACTAAGAACAATAAAAATAAAAACCGGCCAAGTGCGAGTCGGACTCGCGCACGAAGGGTTCCGTACCATTATCTATAAAAAACGGGAAAAATAAATAATTGTATGGGAGCCCCCCCTAAATATTAATTTAATTTTAATTTAATTATTTATTTTTTAAGTAAATAATATACTCAATATATTGTGAACATTTTAAGCGTCTACCTGTTACCATTATCAATATCGAGCAAAAATGAGCAAAAAAATCACGTTTGTTGTATGGGAGCCCCCCTTAATATTAAATTTCTTTTGATTTTTAGTATTTGTTGTTATAGCGGCAACAGAAATACATCATCTGTGAAAATTTCAACTGTCTAGCTACCACGGTTCATGAGATACAGCCTGGTGACAGACAGACGGACGGACGGACGGACGGACGGACGGACGGACGGACGGACGGCTGGACAGATGGACGGACAGACAGCGAAGTCCGTAATGTAATAGGGTCCCGTTTGGCACCCTTTGGGTACGGAACCCTAAAAAACATTCGCTGTCGCAGATACTGTAAGACGGATATTACAAAAATTTCAATTTGTTTTCAACCGACTTCAAAAAAAGGAGGAGGTTCTCAATTCGACCCGTATGTTTTTTTTTTTTTTTTTTTTTCTATGTTTGTTACGCGATTGCTCCGCCAATTATGAACCGATTTGAACAAATCTTTTTTCGGCGTATAGGTAATACCTCAAGGGTGGTCCCATTGACACCAGGTCAGGATCTGATGATGGGATCCTGGAGAAATCGAGAGAACTCTTCAAATGTTATAGGCAGACCTATAGTGATTTTTGTGTTTTTCATAATAACTCGTGCAAATGCACATGGTAAGCATAATATTATGATGCGGAACTGCTGATGAAGACCACATATGGCCACCAGATCTGCTCAATACTAGGTACAAATACAATGCGTGGCTGACGGGCAGGCAACGCATAGCCTAAACCGGTGGACCTAGAGCCATGAAACTTTGTACAGGGGTTCCTTAGTCGCGTGGGGTAGCACTGATATAGCATTTGACAAAATTAATTCCCCAAGGGAGGGGGGATAAGGGGTTACAGTTAGTATTAAACTCAATCTAATCAAATAGGGTTTGTGGAAGTCGGTTTTTTCTAAAGTTTACTTTTTGTTTCAATTATTATATTGGTATGTTATGAAGCGCTTGAATAACAAATTCTCATTCTAAGCAAGAAGGGTTCCTATCATATTTGGAGAGCACAACGGGTGTAATAAGATTTCCACATAAAAAAAGTAACATGTCATCCATGTAAACCAAAATAAATATTCTTGTAGAAAGACAGAAATTTGCAATTTTCAGATTTTTCCCATTACTTTTGAGACGTAGAAAAAACTGTACAACAGCTAGGACTATATAAAACTCGATTTGTACAAAACACCGACATAGTACCGAACCTGAATCAGGGTTACCCGACTTCAGCCGGGTAGTCGATGAGACAGGGAGGACACTATTGATTGCCTTTGCTCAAATGCCATGAAAATGGGCGAGAACTTAATGCTTAATAGACATGGATACTGTTGCTCACTATATAAGCGACATAACACCATTCTCCCGTCAACTTGACATTTTATGAATTCGAGAGTGTTAAACTGATTTGATTAAATAACACTTTCACACACACACTTCACACTTTCTTTCTTGCGATCTTCAGTGATATTCCAGAGGCTACAACTTAGACCTTCGAATGCTCTAAGAGCTACAAAGACATAAAATAGAACGTTCATACATTAGCAGAACTATGATTTTCGTGAAAAGCAGTCTCATTTTCAACCGTTCCGCTCCCCGCGCCCGCTCCCACCAACCCCTCAACCGACGTTAGGGGAAGTAGCCACCCCATGACCCGCTTCTAAAGGTCAGTGCCCCCAAGGTCATCAGCTGATCGATGATGTCATCGCTCGCTAGGAACCCTTTCCGTTCTTCTCCTGTCTTCTGGCCGAAAATGAAAATATTTGACATTAAAATTAAGTTAAGTTAAGTTTTTGATCTGTGGCTTCTATCGTGTGTTGCCACAATAATTTCGCCAATGTCACGTGATGAATGAACCCTGCACAACTGGGGATCACGTGGTACAGTTATTAAAACGACTCTAAGTTAAGCTGAGACTATAATCTAATATTGTTAGTACATATACATTTGTGGGGAAATTCCGTTTTTATTTCCTTACAAAAGGCATTGTAATTGACGTACCCACCGTCAAAGTCACGGACTATGTTCAGGAACTCGCGTGGAGGTTAACCTAATGGCGGCATGTGCGCTCATGTGAGAGGATATTTGAGGGTGCGATTTCGGAATGATGTACAGTTTAGATGATTTAGTTCAGTGTGATACATTGTATTTCCTAAACAAACTCACAGACCATAGTATCTAATAGGGAGATCTCTTTTTAAAGATAAGCTCGCCATTGTACACTTTATATTTTTTTGTGTGCAATCACAGATACTATAATATTATACTAATACAGATAGACCACCTAGAACAAAATATGACACCGGTGTAAACTGAGATGCTACGGAAGCTTCATTAGTTCGAAGCCATTATCGCTTGGTGCAGCACCATCGAAAAATTGCAAATAACACGAGATGGCGCTAAGATATATAGGATTTATTCTAAGATTAGCGCCACTTAGAAGTATGTTTGCTGAAACCATGGCGTTGTACAAATCTTACTCCTCACGCCATCTCTTTTTTACGAAGTGTCATTTATTCTAATTTGTATGGGATGAGCCTGTGGTGCAATAAAGAAATTATGAAATTATGATACTAAAACAAACTCTATAAAGAATGATAATGCCCAGGTACTGAGTTTATTACTAGCTTGTACTACCTGTCCTTACATGTCAAGTCTGGAACCTGGAGTCTTATTTAATCTTCTATTCATGGCCATAATAAATTTAGAGCGAGCAAGTATGTATTCTCACAGTGTGAGGAAGGCGAACAAGCGCTGAAACTAAGCTAACTATTAGTTAGCCCGTTTTGGTTCAACAACGCTGAGCCGGCTGTTATTTAACATTCCTGCGTAATGTTTCTGATAAAGTATATTTAAACAAGAAAACATATACTGATGCCTATATTACAAGTTAGTAATAAATTAGTTTAGGCGTCAGGGAAATTGTATCCGATTAAAACCTAAGTCATTAAATGTAATTATATCTACACCTATTAAAAAATGTAAAATGCCTTTTTTTTAATAAAATTAAATTAAATATCGTTTATTTCAGGCTTCTGAGGCCCATACATTAAATTAAATTACATCAAATAGAATTATAAAATAGGTCAGGTCAAAATAAAGAATTTTAATTTATTTATTTATTTAAAGACTTACGCTGCTATGCTATTTTCCATGGATGGGCTTGCGTCACGAAAATTGGAAAATTTGAGCCACTGTATGGGAAAAACGTGACGTAATATTTATTTTTGTTGTTTTTCCCATGGGGTTTCATTACTCCATTTCTATCCGGGGCAGGATTTGGATCCCATATCATACCCTAGCCCTACCGTAAGATAATCTACTTTCGATACCATTCGAGTAATAACCGGACAGTAATCGGGTACCCGGCCCTAATTTCATACTTAGTATTCTGATGCGGTGGTGATATTATGTTTGGCTCTCGGAATTTAAAAGGTTGCCCAGAAACGGCTCTTTCTGTGTTGAATGGTGTTTTAAGTGTTTCAATAACGCTGAGTTTCTTTGGATTAAAAACTCCCGGGCAATTTGCGCTTTACAGTAATCAGCTATGTAATTACTCGTTTCTGGTACAGTAACAGGTTCGCTCTCATTTAAGCCAACCGGTCGAACAATTTTAGTCTTTGCCAGATTAGTTTCGATAAAAGGCGTTGACTATTAGTCTCTCCGGTACCAAGAAAGGATAACGAAAGACCTAAATTATCATCTCTAAATCTGATGAAATGTCTCCACGAAAATACGAAAGTTACCTCATAATTTATGATGCCTTTATCTTCTCTTGTGCGAAGCCCATTCATTCCGTACATTCAAAAGCACGTTGTCTTATTTGCTCACAATTTAGCTGATACTTTATCGTATTTCAGGCAGAAAGGCATATATGGATAACTCAATATAAGTCCCCGTTGCAATCATCCAGTGTTTGCTGTGGCGGTAACACACACATGGACATGGATAAAAGAACTAGGCTTGCGTCCTGCGAGTCAAAATAGATACGTTGTATGAACTGTCAAAACGGAACTTTTGTTCCCGAGTTCTATGAAATAACGACAGAGTGACGTCATGTAAAAGTGCCATCAAATGCTGTCTTCAAATGCTGTCTTCAAATGCTGTCTTCAAATCCTTTTTTTCACAAAATTGACTTTACAAATTATATCTGCTGGAAGTGGCTGGAAATATACAACTTTGAGAATGTCAAGGAAACCATTTTGTACATAATGCTTCAACTTAGGACTTGTTCCTAGATTACCTTGGACGCAAGCCCATTACCCCTTTTTGAGTCCGGATGATACTCAATGTGTGGTCATGATCGGGTTGAGATAGCCCGGATTGGGCCGTTTTGATTGGTCACACACAACACAACTGCCCACGCTCACTTCTCCATAGCGGCGATGGGCCAGCCCCCTGTCACGCAAATGGACAGAATATAAAGAGGGATAGCTTTACCTCACATCACATCCCGCAATACGATACGCTATAATGCTGCCATAAAACCAGCCATATTCTTTAGGATTACGATTACGACCGACGAACTAGGACGTGAGTACAGTAATGAGGGTACTAACTGGACGAACTAGGACGTGAGTTAAGTATTGAGGGTACTAACTGGACGAACCGTGATTGTAAGAGAAAATTGAGGTAATATGAGCTACTTAGACTGCGTATGAAGCTAAAACAGCCTTTGTTGATTCTTTATAAGTACAAGCATAATGATCATAAAAGTGTCAGCTTCCATTGGATCACTGGGTAAAAGTGGGCACTGTTGTGCCTTTGCCACCCCGTATGGTGTGACGCTGCGTTATGTTTATTAGCTCGTCATGTGTGTTGGCATAAAATTATACGCATGCGAGGCCTGTGAAAATCGCTTGCAGAGCCTTCATAACTTGTTCATCGCGCTCGTTACCGACTAGAGTTGTATGAAATATTATGTAGAGGTCTTACATGGGTAGCGGTGCCTAAATTACGGTTGTATTACAAGTTTGTAGCTAGAGCAGCATGACACAGCCACTTCTCCCCTAGCTCCTAGGGACATACCTGTCCTTGATCTATGACTCTGTAACAAAGAGCAGACTGATATGAAACAGTAACCTTCAACACCGGAGTCACGAATAATTTACAACGACAGTGTGGCAACTCTCATAGCTGACTGAGAGCAAAATTAAACATCTAATGGATAAAATTATTGTTATTGGTATCACTTGCTGCTGTTCTACAACTTTCACTCGAAAACTGAAGTGAGAAGATCTATCTTCATAATTTATTTAAATACACATGACAAAAATAGACAGTAAAAGTGTACAAAGGCGAGCTTATCTCTAGTAAGAGATCACTGCCAGCAAACCAGGCAAGGATGAAACAGGTGGATTGCTGAGTAGGAGTAAGTTTTTGTAAAATACTTTCATAACACACCTTGTACTAGGTACCTGAGTCTCAAAACTCTACATAGGTACTCGGACATCGGCGAAGCATGAAGCTAGTTGAAGCCATCTTGGCTCAGCCACTGGCACTGTGCCAACGGTAATAAGGCTGCAGTGCACCCGTGCCAAGCTTCGGACATGACGCCTAAGTTGGCATGAATGAATTAGCCCGAGGAGGCGGGAGCCACCGGGAAACTGGTGTTTTGAGAAAAATACGGGCTTTATTGGCGTTGAAACGAGAATTAGCTACCTACTTTGTGACTAAGTTGTGAAGTCGGGGATAGTTACGTAAATGGATAGATGCAAGGTAGAAAATGTGACTGACATTTGTTACTCTACGGTGGCACGACCCATAGACTTATCTAGACAAAGACGACGATTCTCTATCACATCGAGTGTTTCATTGGGTCCTTACTCCTCCGTTTGGGTCCCTGTGGACGGACGGGGTACCGAGACGCGCCGCGCCGCGCAGCGCCTTGCCGGCCACAAACTGGAATTTTGCGCCCTCACTATAGCTATTGCCGTGTGATTCAGTACGCGACTCACGGCCCAGTGTGTCGGTCAGTTGACCAACCATTTGACAACATTGACGACCGCCCCACCACAGCCCCGCTTTCAATTCAATTCAATTCAATTTGTTTATTTCAGGTTATGGACCCATACATTACAAAATTAACATAACAATTAAATTAAAACACAATTCATACACAAATTAATAAATTAAATTAAATTATAACGCTTTCAACCCGCCTGCGGTGTTTCGGACATTACTCCATTTGTAGTTAAAAATAAAAACATATTGCAGATGTTGTTGTCGCATAGCAAAAGTCGATGAACTCGTAAAATAAGGAAACTAGGACTTTATACTTGGCTGGAACTCAAGGCGGTAATGTCCAAATTGATTCTTACTGAGAATTATTTAATGAACGCGATTTACGCGATAGTACCTACCTTGATAGTTTCATTTATGAACATATAATATGATTATTTTATTTAGGAAAGTTGTTCATTATTATATGGGCAACAGCATTCAAGCAAACTATGGTCAGATAGTCACCCTATAGCATGGCAGCAATTTACGGACTGCTGCTTATAGTGAGGAGGCGCTCTCATTCCGGATATAGTTACTCAACTCAGTAGTTAGTTTGTAGTTACTTTTCGGTACACTGGTCATTGGTTCTTGTGTGATGTTAGTCCAAGGGGGAGACAGCAGAGGGGCAGTTCCGGAACAATAATAAATCTCTTCATAGGTACTGTAGGTAAAGTAAGTGTAATAAAGTTAGTATCCTGGCACTAATTACACTATGCAATAAGCATGCACATGCCATGAACCTCAGCTTTCTAGGATGCCAGATTATGCAAACGAACAGTGCTAGGTAGAACAGAAAAGCTGATTAATTAATGCTATGCGTCTTGGATTTGATGCACTATACCTACTATGCACTACCAAACCATTTGCTTTGAATCTGCCTTTTCCTCTACTTCGCCATGCGCTCCATTCGACCAACCGACCGATTGACCGAACGGCTTATTTTGTTTATATCCGACGGAGACACGTTCTCGGTCTCGGTCTCGGCTTTCTCGGCCAATTTTCGGCCGAGATTATCGTTTTCGGTCTCGGCTTAAATCTGCCGAGATTCTCGGCCATAACCGAGACTATTTTGCGCTCGTGTGAAGTTATCTGTTTATTGATAATTTGAAATTTGCCGCGCGCGCGTGTTCGCTAGGTTGGTATTATGGTATTGTCAACCTGTCATGTTGTCATCAGTGCTCGCTGCGGGAGCTTTCAATCGATTTGATTGTTTTATAAAATGAAATGGCGTGACTGCGAGCGCTGCGAGCCTACCTGAGGCGTCACCCTCCTCCTCGCTCAAATAAAAATTAATTAAAAATTATGAACCCCAATCCTTAGGGGCAGGCAGCTCATGATTCGATCGAGTTGGAAGACGAACCAATGACTGGTGATGAAAAGAAAAAAGCGCCAACATGAACACAGGCTATGTTTCAAAGTCTACTCTGAGCACGACTTTGTTATTACCATCACTAATCATTCGAATTTACTTTTTTAATATTCTGAACGCAACCGTTTAATTGGAAATGGAAGTGAATGCACAGGAAGGAAATCCTTTAGTTCTCTATTAAATGTGCACTCCTGGCAAATTAATGTTATTTGTTGAAAATAATATTAGGCTTTTCGATACAACCAGTCACATCACAACACAACGCGCCTTGTTGTTCAGCCCATTTTGCTCATAGAAAACATCGACATATGTAGAAATATTGAAACTATTACCTACTCTCTGATTCGGAATAAAATATGAGTTTAATTTTTTTCAACTAATCCTTAGCTAGCCAAAGCAACATTTTCATAGTCGCTTCAGTAGATCCACCTTGGCCGTTCCCTTGTTATCGTGGTGGCTCTGTACTAGGTCTAGGTAGTCAAGGTAATTTTACCGTATTTCGAATATCTAATACACCGTAATTCTGAAGAATCTACCGTATTTTTAGATGAATTCTAACATCACCGCTAGATAGGTTACAGGGTTGGCACTGGCAGCCACAGAACACAATTACTCTGACGAGCTGGCAGCAATGAACCTGTGCTGTATGTGTGTGTGTGTGTGTGTGTGTGTGTGTGTGTGTGTGTGTGTGTGTGTGTGTGTGTGTGTGTGCGTGATGTGTCAAAAATCGACAACAAAAAAAGTGACTGACATTGTCATGACATGACAGATGCATTGCATGACAGACAGAAAGAAAAGAATCCAAAAATCACAATGGCAGATCCCCGGATTCGGCAAATAAAAATCAAGACCGGCGTCGTAAAGCGAATCGCTAAAGAGAAAGTGGTATACGAGAAGGAGGCCGAACAGCAGAAGAATAGGGTACAGAGGATCAAAGACGAGGGCCAGGACGAACACGACATAAGGAAACAGGAGGAGGTACTTGCAGAATCTCTGATGATGGTCCCAGATTGCCAACGAAGGTAATATCAATCAATTACAACTGTTTGGACCTCTAACTATTTATGTGGTGATTTTGGTAGTGGGAATTTGTGTGTCTGCAAAGTTACTAGAATATGAAGATGCAGGTGTAATTTCTAGGTTATTTTGTGGAGTTGTGATGATTCATTTTTCTTTTCGCCTATAAGGTAATGGCGGGGTGTTGCGGAGTTTAAGTTACACAGCTGTAATACGAATGTATTTTATGTTGTATTGTTTTATATTAGGTACCCATTTTGAGGTTAGAATATTAATTGTTTTTCATAATTATGACTTACTCTGTAACTAAAACTAAAATACGCTTACATCCTAAAGCAGGATCCTAATACTTTCTGTGTTCTCAGTCTTAACCTTCTGCAAGATTTATTTGGAAGTTTATTTTATTTCAGACTGGTAAAATCATTTGCAGACCTGAAATCAGTTTTAGAGTCTGAACAAGATCTCAAAGATCATGAAGATTACAAAACTGCTCTACAAGTACTGAAAGAAGCTGAAATCCAATTACCACAGTCGGCCACATCCTTGTAAACACTACTTATTTCAGTATTCTATATTTTTGTAATTACTTTTTAATTTCTAAACAAATCATGGCATATAATCCTAACTTTCATAATAATTATACATTCCATAGAAACTTTAGGTTACCAAACTTTTATATACCGCCCCCTCCTCCACATGGTAACTTTTTTATTCCACAATCACCAAACATTTCCGATCAAGAGTTTGTGAAAAATTTTGAACCTGACAATGTAAGGAAACCCAAATCTCAGGCCGCCCCCAACATTACTGAAATTAGAGAACAGTTACGCAATATTGTTTTGCAAATCGAAAACTTAGTTGCAAAAGAAAAATACCTACAAGAAAATATAGCCACAATGTCTGAAGAAGAATGGAGTACATCTATGGATGAGATGTCCCGAAACAAAGTACTTTTGGATGGCCTCATGATGTTCAATGATACATACTTAGAACTGATCAAAAGAGCTTTAGCAAAGAGATCTGCGAAACGGCTGAGGTTGAAAGGAGCTAGGCTGGAGAAAAAAAAGGAGAAACAAGACCACTCTCGTGAATGGGCAGAGAAATCAAGGAAAATTGATGAGAACCTTCTAAAGATCAAGGAAGTCAATGATAAAGCTGAAAAGGTAAATATATGATTGCTTCCCACCACTTATGTTGTAACAGAAAGGTGTAGTCATATTATAGGGGGTTGTTAGGGAGATTCTGAACAACTTTCACTATAAAACCGATTTGATCAGAGCAACTTTATTTTTCACTTCTCCATACAAATCAGCTGGTCGGTCAGCCCAAAACGTATGGAGGAGTGAAAAATAAAGTTGCGCTGATTAAATCAGCTTCATAGTAAAAGTTGCTCAGTATGGTATCCCTAACAACCCCCTGAAATATGACTACACCTTTCTGTTACACCCTGTATGAAGGACTAGGCTCCAAGTATTTCCCTCAGGGGACATGAGCAACTGCCTCCACTGTTAGATGTGTGTGTTAACTTTTCAAAGTTCTTTATTGTCAAGAAAAAAGCAATTTACGCCCCATTTACATTTCAATAAATACAGTAGCTGCATCGAGTCAAGTTGCTTTAGCTGTTCCAACGAAAAAACAACTAACTCGCCTTAAAGCTTAGGACTACTGAACTATTACTACAGTCTATTTGTGATATTAAATGTGAAATTTAAATTATATCTGTTGACACACACTCACAGGACAGTACACAACCTTCGCGTTCGAAAGTTTGCCTTCAACTGGTCACTGAGAACTTGGCTTGATAATTGGAAACAATTTGATTGGTTACGGGGCGTTGCTAGGCCGTCGGACAGTGATGACTTTACTGCATTCTTATCATGAATAGACTATAGTTACTATTTAAATCATAGTTGTGTATCAAATCACATCTCACACAGGAGCTAGCAGACAAGCGACAAACAGACTCCGTGCTCCGTGAGGTCACCAGAAAGAAGCACGACACTCAGAAGAGCTTGGCCAAGCTGGAAGCCCTGGTTAAGCTGCGGAGAGCTCGCGAGAACACCGCTCGGGGCAGCGGGGTCCCTGTGTCGGAGAGCGATGCAGACAGCTTTAATCTTGAAATTGGTGAGGATAACAGTGCCTGTAGACAATGTTAAACGCTAACACTAGCGAAACGAAACGATAACTTTTTATGTGTGCGATTTGACATTTGGAATCGCTACGTGACGTCACCTTAGCGAAGCTAAATGTCAAATCGTATAGCTAAAGTTATAGTTATCGCGGGCTTGGTTTCCGCAACTCGACGACTGTGATTTGCGCCTATTTTGCGTGATGCGGGTTGGGGGCACTACTCCTGCCAACCCAGCTCCTGTAGGAAGTCTAGCAGACCCTTGACGTTGCCGACGACTTCCTGGAGCGACCCCGGTGATCCGAGGTGTGTTGCCCGGTAGGTGGCCACACCAGAACATTCCAGTAGGACTGGGTGGCTGTCTCATCCATCTCCATGCAGGCTCTGCACAGGGGACTGTCTGTAATACCTAGGGTAAATAAGTGTTTGTTTAGTAGAGCATGTCCAATAATTGCTCCGGTTACCAAGCGGAGCTGCGACCTCTTTAGCTTAAGAAGCTTACGCGACAATCCGGGTCTGATCATCGGGAGGGCTTATCTGGACTGCCTGCAGGTATCCTGGTTTGACCAGTAGAGTTGGTGTGTTGCCTTTATATACTGTCGCAGGGTTTTCCTTAACCAGCTGAATGGCAGTGGTATGATGGGTTCTGGTCCGTCTACCTTCTGTTCAGAACCCAACCTTGCCAGTGCGTCGGCCTCGTCGTTGCCGCGCGAGCCGCTGTGTCCTTTTATCCACTGTAGGGTAACGGTAGTGTGGTTACAAACCTCTGACAGGGCTCGGTGACACTCGTAAATAAGCCCTGAGGTGATGGTAGTGCTGTCTAGGGCTTGCAGAACTGACTTGCTGTTGGATAGTATTCGGATGGGAAAGTCCTTTACCTTCCTTTCAGCAATTCATAATTTCATAATTTCTTTGATGCACACAAAAAATGTTAACAAAGCACGGTAGGTAATATAAAGTGTACAATGGCGAGCATATCTCTAAAAAGATATCTCTTCCAGCAAACCAAGTTTCGATGAGAGAGGTTGATAGCTGAGCGGGGGTAGACCCATGTGTACAACAATAAATTTAAAAGGTTGCATACATAAATATATAATAGAATAGAATAGAATAGAATAGAATAGAACATCAATTTATTTGCTGTTATAATACACAACACAGTTTTTAAATATACAAATTAAATGACCAAATTCCCCATGTGGTGTGTAACTGTGTACCGTAACAGCAAATGGGTTCCGACTCAGCATGTGCTACAGGACTTGCAGCAAGTCCTGCAACGCTGATATTCTGTCGGTACCTAAACATCGTGCGTGGGAATCATATATATTGTGGTGTGGGTGGGTGTTAAATAATAATGTTTGTTAAATAATATGTAAAGAGAAAATTAAATAGATAAATAAACAAAATACTTGTGTGCTTTGTGTAAATATAAAGTACATAAAATACGAAAATAAGAAATTATAAAAGTGTCATCCGACTTAAGACACTATAAAATCAACTACACTAATATGCATTCTAATATTTACTTATATCCTGAACATAAAGACTAAAATAAAATATACATGATAGATACCTATATAACACTATACTTACTTCCACCCACTGTAGCGTAAGGACAAAAGAGTCCTTGGAACAATATTGACATTAAAATTATAAAAAAAAAAAAATTGACATTAAAATTATTTTGACAGTGGGTACCAAGACGTCAATGAATGTCTAATTTTTGACGTTGGTACCCACTATCAAACTAATTTTAATGTATTTTTTTTTTATACTTTTGGAAAATGACAATGGCTCGACTTAGGGGGTTAAATAAATACAAAAATATATATTAGTATATATAATATATTACCTTTAAATCTATAAAGAAAGATAATGTTTCTTCACGCGACTTTTAAAAATATTTGGCACCCTTCGGGTACGGAACCCTAAAAACAAAATGTTTGTTTTAAATTCCAGCAAAGCTCCAAGCGCTCTGGACTCACAAGCTATCAGCGTACGAGCGCGAGGAATCCGACCTGCGTTCCCGACTGACGGCCGCCGCCGCCGCCGCCCCGGCCGACGACCGCGCCGGCGCCGGCGCCAAGAGTCTGCGCAGATGGCGCCGGGCGCTGTTCGGGGCGACTGCCCAGCCGCAGAGAGACTTTGGGGGCGACCTGCGCAGGTTTATTGCTGTGAGGTAATTTGTGTGAACAAAATGGTATTTTACTAGCTAGTCAAATAAATCTAGGAATCGAAGTATAAGTATAAGCACAGGGTGCTCATCCCATACAAATAAAATGGTGGCCTAAGGATGGATTTCACCAACAAAAAGTTATACGAGAATAACTATCCCGGGGATAATTTGTATGACAATGACAGTTCAAAATGAGGTGATCTGATCTGGTGTCTATGAAAAAGTAGAAGATACTCTTTCGTTGGTAAAATCCAGGCTAAGTATATTTGAAATGAATTGTGCAGGCGCAGGGTACTATGACCTCCTGACGAACAAGAAGTAGAACAGAATATACTATCTTACTGCTAGTCGAACGAAACAGAACTTTTTAGAAACTGTCAAAACGGAAAATTTGTTCGTGATTTCTATGAAATACTAGCCCAGTGACGTCATCATTAAACGCTCTTTTTTAACAAAATTGGCCTTATTATTATAAAATACAACTGATAGAAATATACAATTCTGATATTGTCAAGCAATTTTGTACATAATGCTTATACCACAGATACTATAATATTATATCAACTAATACAGATAGACCACCTAGAACAAAATATGACACCGGCGTAAACTGAGATGCTACGGAAGCTTCTTTAGTTCGAGGCCATTATCGCTTGGTGCAGCACCATCGAAAAATAGCAAATACCACGAGATGGCGTTAGATATATAGGATTTATTCTAAGATTAGCGCCACCTAGAAGTATGTTAACGGAAACCATGGCGTTTAGTACAAATCTTACTCCTCACGCCATCTCTTTTTTACGAAGGGTTACTAATTCAAAGTATGGGATGAGCACCCTGTGGTAGTATGAAAAATGATACTGAAATAAATGTTTTTCTTTGATACAGGTTGTGTTCATAGACGCGTAAGTAAGATGAGATATGATCATGCCCTCATTCTTTAGCATAATGGTTGGCTGTCGTCGATTTGTTGGCGATGTGGGCGATGGCGAATTAACATAACATACCATGCCTTACCCCATATGGGGTGGCAGAAGCAATGATGCGCCTACGTTGAACTCGTAATTCAATAAAGCTTTTCAGTCCCACGCCGAATGAATTTACACATGTTTTCAATATTAAATTATCCAAGATTATCTTTGGTTTCAGATATCAATGGGACCAGTACATTAGCAGTGAGGGCTCATCAATACCAGTAGGCTGGGTTCTACCTTCAACATAAAGATGGCTTTTGATTATTCTCTGCTATATTTTCAAGTCTATTTGTATGTAAGTTATTCTGTATTCTTGAGGTTATCAAAATACTCAGTATTAATATTTCTGCGTATTTGTCTTAAATTATAACACAATGCTTTTTATGAAATTGCATTTATAAGCTTTGGTTTTACTCTGTAAGATATAGCTCCATTAGAATGAAGTCTTACGCTCTTATTCATAAAACTTATCAAGCCTTTGAAAACTAAAATGTGTTTTTTGTCTCTTTCTCACAAACACAAATTTCTACTTGAAAGAGGAAGAGAAATAATTTTTAACGGCATTTTAGCTATTATAATATGTTTATTGGATGTTTAAGAATAAGAGCGTAAGGCTGTCTCTCTCTGCTACAAAATGAATTGGTTACTATCTGTCTTTCTTCGAATAATAGGGAGTATCATAAAATGTTGGAACAACTTGCCGCCGCCAATTCGAGAGCAAAAATCGCATGCTTGATTTAAGATTATGTTTAAACAACATTTACTACATCTACAGAAGTCAGATGCCTGATTCTGTCCTGGAGAGCACCCGCGTCCACGCACTTTAATAATAATAATAAATTGTTTATTGCCAGACTACAATGTCCAATATAAAATAACATGTCAAAATTAAAATAGATTAGAAAATTACATTGATAAAAATATATATATATATATATATAATAATGGGACAAACAAATTTATCATGACAAAGATGAGGGTCGGTGCAGGACCCTCCATTCGCAGTGCAGGGGGCTGGATTGCCATGTGCGAACAGCCTCCAGCAGCTGGTTGGTGGAGTGCGCTATGTGGGTCCGCGCGGTGGCCGTGCGCAGCCGCCGCAGCGCCGCCCAGCCCGGCGCGCGCCCTTCCGCGAACATGCCGCTCGCGCTGCACCAGCGCAGCAGGCGGAACAGTGCGCGCCACGAGTTGTTGTACTGCACGCGCATCTGCTCCATACTCTTCTTGGTATACACCGCCCACAGCTCCACAGTGTACACGGATGTGCAGTACGACAGGAAGAGCTTATTTAATTTTAAATCCAAAATTACGTAAATCGGATAAGTCTTATGATAATCTTAATAATTATTTGTAGTTTTATCTATTGTAATGTATATTTTTAATGTTATATTATTTTTTATTTGTATGTACTATATTCGTATTATTAGTTTATATTGAGTAGCTTTAACCATGGAGCAAACTTGCTCTATGCTTTAACTCACCTCATTTCACTTTTAGTTAGTCAGTTTAATTTTATTTTTTAATTACAGTATATAGTTTTATTAACACCCACCCATACTTACTTCACTCCCTCATGTCATATAAGGTACCGACAGAATATCAGCGTTGCAGGATCTCCTGTAGGTCCTGCTACACATGCTGAGTCGGAGCCG
Organism: Argyresthia albistria; assembly: GCA_963457715.1. NCBI lineage: Eukaryota > Metazoa > Arthropoda > Insecta > Lepidoptera > Argyresthiidae > Argyresthia > Argyresthia albistria. The sequence continues at coordinate 10,296,435 of OY735260.1, forward strand.
TTTCGCTGTTGCGATGCACACTACGTGGTATTCGTTCTGCCCATTCCTATTTTGCTATTGCTATTTTTGTCTTCATGCGTACATTTTATTTCCTACTTGTTTCTTATTAATTATTATGTTTTTGCTGTGTCTTGTGTATTGTGACAGATGAATAAATGTACTTTCTATTCTATTCTATAATCTTAATCAAGCTGAATAGACTTATAGGTAATTTGATGTTTTCCATAAATAAATTACAGTAATATTTTCCAACTCGTGAAAAATACTTTTTCTGCAATGAAACACTTCATGCGTCTGCTCTGCATGAAAGAAAATGATAAAATATGGATGCTTCAGTTAGGATATTTATAATGTTTTGTCCGTCTTTTGCACGGTTTTATTTTATTGCTATCGTTCGTCCTTTCCTTTTCTAAGCAGAAAGAAGAAGGTAATTGACTCATAGCTCTGTCCCTTACTTCCCGATACATGATAATACGTCAACCAAACTAGTCCGTTATGCGCAAAAGTAAAGGTCGGTTTTAACCCGCATATTTTGCCAATAAAATAAAGTATTATGTTTTACCAGGCTCGTGATCTATTCGACATCATCTTCGTGAAACTAGACGCAAAATCAATATTATAGCAGGTTTTTCAATGAACTTTGTAAGTATTCGATAAATAGTCCCCTGACGCTGGATAGTTCAAGCAAAATTCCACCATAACGACATCTGTCGTCCTCTATGTAACTACAACACATTCAACTCAATACGCCATCTATCAAGTGACATGAGAACTGAACTGCATCAAATATCACCTCGCGTGTAGGTACAGTCACCATCAGGTATATCGTAGCGGTGCAGGTACCTACTCAAATATTTCTGAGCAGCATTCAATTTCAATAAATTCGGCACACTGTGGGGGCTATTTGGAAGGATAATGCACTAAACTAATACTTACAGTTTGATGCTCAAGGAGTGGCATGGCATGGCAACCTACCTCAAAAAAATCGGCACCAAATTAGTTTTTTACCTACATATCAATTGGTGAGTGTGGTTAAAATTTCGTTAATTCTTACTTTTAGTGCATTTGAAGGCGACTTATTTTTTTTTTAAATGAGTTTTAGTGCATTTTCCTTCCACATCGCCCCCATAATATCACAAAATTATCAGAACATCCAATTCGTCACAAATATATGAGCAGCATGATCTGATCACTGTGATCACCCTGACTGCATAGAAGCCTTAGCATAGCCTTTGACGAACTGTGCTTTCAAATATTTTAAGCGCTTGTGCGGTCAGAATTTATTGACTTATTTGACGTTGACTAAGTAATATGTATGATTTTATGGTCAATAAAAATTTTGAACTTGAACTTGAAGTTGAAATGTCGCTGCTCATATATTTATGACGAATTGGATGTTCTGATGTTTTAGTAGCATAGTTGCCGAATTTATTGAAATTGAATGCTGCCCAGAAATATAGTACCGCCACCGCTACGATATACCTGATGCTGACTGTACGACCCTCCCCGATTACTAATCAATCATGAACATCGTTCAGGAAGGCTACATGTACCTATATAAATCTAGGTCACCCCAGGCTCTGCACAAACGCGCTTGCGTTAAAATGCATCCCGGCCCGGGCCTAATAGCTCAAACAGTAGATTCATAACAAGAGCAACAAACACTTGTTGATTTTGATTACTAACAAATAAAACTCAAGAAAAGTCCCCAGAGGACATGGAGGCTTTCCAACGCGGCCAATTACTGTTGCAAGAGGTATGGAATATGAATTGTACTTTGATGAATATGAAACACCAAATAGATATTTTGAGCAGTCGCATTAATATCCCCGATGCTGGCACGGAGATGGGCCAGTTAAGTCCCCATCAGCTAAAACAAGATTTTTTCAACCTGACGTTGGAAATGAACGAGATGGAGCAGTACGCCTTCGCGACCGATGTTGAGATCCACCATGTGGAGGAGAGAGACGACGAAGATAGCGAGTATGTGGCGCTGTTTATCGCTGCGAGGCTTGGGGTCATGTTGGAGCTGCGCGATATAGTGAGGGCGGACCGCGTCGGGACACATAGGGGCGGGATGCCAGCCCGGCCGCTGATTGTGAGGTTCACGCGAAGAGCTATAAGAAACAAGGTAAGTCATTCTAAAGTTACAACTTTTTTGTGTCATGTCTTCTGGCCCCCGATTCTCGCGCTATCGAGATCATCTCCCCAGTGGAGATATCGGTTTTGATACCGCCTAAATCCGTCGAAAACGATCTCGATTTATATTTATTTCAATCCAAAACGGGTCGAGATATCTCGGTTGGTCGAAAGGCTAGTCGTAAGAATTAGCTTTTTCTTGTTTTTGATAGAGATTTCGGTATCTCAAAATCGATATTTCGACCATGGACATGATCTCGCTAGCGCTAGAATTGCCCCCTGGAAGTCACTTGAAGAGAGGTGTTGCAGTCCAGATGTGCTTCCCAACCGAGAGGTTTTCAATTCAATTCTATGTTTATTTTTTGTATTGGGTTAAAATCCCGGCAGATAGAATAATTAGATCCTTCAGGTCTTGGATGTTGGCATTTAGACTTTGTAATTTCTTTACTACAAAGGCGAGCTAATCTATTGTTATTGCAATGTAAACTAGTGTAGGTACCTAAACTTATTTGGCATCTCTTCAAAGAAATTTTATGTGCACATTAAGTTACGCCATTTTCGCTAAAAAAATCGTCACTTTCCTTCATCTCCTTGAAACTATAACTTCAATACTGTCTGTCCCTTTGTCCTTAGATTCTTGAAGCGGCACAGGTCAACCCCGAAGAGCGGTCGTTCAAAATCTACGAACGCTTGACAGCACTCAACCAGGACTTGTTCTATCGGGTCCTGAAGGTAGCTCAGGCTAAGCATTTCAAGTATGTCTGGTGCAAGGAAGGGAAGATCTACACAAAGAGGGATAATGGTTGTACCAAAATCCGGATTCACCACACTGACGACTTGAATGCGGTGTTTGATTTGTACCAAAATCTTGGCTAAATGATGCCTTCTAATCTTTATTATTGATTCAGTGTTATTTGTGGCCGCCGCCCCATAATGGGACCAGGCGTGATGCAGTGTTGTTTGGATGTTTAGAGGGGCATTCCAATCAATTTGGACCATGTAACACAGTTACAAAACTTTAGGTTTAAACGTACGTACGTACATCCAGAAATATTAAAAAGATACACATATCACAGATAGGTACTATAATGATATTCAATAGGTACTAATAGTGAAATGCACTGAGCCACCGTGGAGTATGGCTCAATGTTGCTCTTATCCAGGTAAACGCCCGTGCCCGGTAGTGAGCATTATTTCACATTATTTATAAGTGTTTACTATTATGCAGTACACACAAGTTTATATTATAGATACGCTCGTAAAATTTAATTACAGATGGTGAATGATTTGTAACACCGGTCTCGCATCAAAAAGTAAATACATGGAATGCCCATTAGATATGTGTTAATTAGACACGTGTTACCGTTTAGTGGACCCTAAACCCATTTGGTGTTTGAATACCACTCTCCGACAAAGTCCCCACAAAAATCTTACGATATTTGTTTTCGTTAAAAAAAAACTGAAAACCCTGAAAATTTTTAAACCCCCTAAAAACATTTTTTTTTATTAAGTATTTTTGGTCAAATGTAAAATAATCCACTTCGTTATAAGTTTCATTTATTTTGAATTTAAAAATTCTATTTAAAACAATGAATTTATGGCGATTTAAAAGAAAATGAAAATTTTGCTTTGTTCTCTCTGGGATCAAGTTTTCGACCTTCCGTAACATTTTATTGATTTTTAAAGTTATGTTATTTTTTTCTTTCAATTGCTTTTTTGTTTTCTCCATTAACATACAAGAGTATTATAAAACAATGTTTTGAGACACAAATAAATTATTTACCTATTTTTTAATTTTTTAAACGGTATGTACCCAAAAAGATACACTATGCATTTAAGGGTTAAATGCGACTCCCGTCCCTGTCATGCCGTCACTAAGTCCATTATGTCCCACTGATGGTCAAGACTGCTCCCCCCTCATGAGCGGTCTCCCTCCAGATCTTTTTAAGTGTTTCATGGTGGCTCATTCCACAAATTCCCTGCGAAGACAAGGACAATTCTGACCATAAATCCCCTTCCGACACACTCTCCCCTTTGCTTGGCCTTCTACCTTCGCAGGGGATTTGTGGAGAAGCTGGGCCGGTTCTTCTTTACCACGCCTTCTCTTGTCTTGAGTCATTTATGACGTCATCCTCCATCCAGCTGGATGTTTGTCGGATATTTTTTTTTTAAATGAGTTTTAGTGCATTTTCCTTCCACATCGCCCCCATAATATCACTAAATTATCAGAACATCCAATTCGTCACAAATATATGAGCAGCATGATCTGATCACTGTGATCACCCTGACAGCATAGAAGCCTTAGCATAGCCTTTGACGAACTGTGCTTTCAAATATTTTAAGCGCTTGTGCGGTCAGAATTTATTGACTTATTTGACGTTGACTAAGTAATATGTATGATTTTATGGTCAATAAAAATTTTGAACTTGAACTTGAAATGTCGCTGCTCATATATTTATGACGAATTGGATGTTCTGATGTTTTAGTAGCATAGTTACCGAATTTATTGAAATTGAATGCTGCCCAGAAATATAGTACCGCCACGCACCGCTACGATATACCTGATGCTGACTGTACGTCCATCCCCGAATGTCCCCGATTACTAAAGTAATCAATCACGAACATCGTTCAGGAAGGCTACATGTACCTATATAAATCTAGGTCGCCCCAGGCTCTGCACAAACGCGCTTGCGTTAAAATGCATCCCGGCCCGGGCCTAATAGCTCAAACAGTAGATTCATAACAAGAGCAACAAACACTTGTTGATTTTGATTAGGTACTAACAAATAAAACTCAAGAAAAGTCCCCAGAGAACATGGAGGCTTTCCAACGCGGCCAATTACTGTTGCAAGAGGTATGGAATATGAATTGTACTTTGATGAATATGAAACACCAAATAGATATTTTGAGCAGTCGCATTAATATCCCCGATGCTGGCACGGAGATGGGCCAGTTAAGTCCCCATCAGCTAAAACAAGATTTTTTCAACCTGACGTTGGAAATGAACGAGATGGAGCAGTACGCCTTCGCGACCGATGTTGAGATCCACCATGTGGAGGAGAGAGACGACGAAGATAGCGAGTATGTGGTGCTGTTTATCGCTGCGAGGCTTGGGGTCATGTTGGAGCTGCGCGATATAGTGAGGGCGGACCGCGTCGGGACACATAGGGGCGGGATGCCAGCCCGGCCGCTGATTGTGAGGTTCACGCGAAGAGCTATAAGAAACAAGGTAAGTCATTCTAAAGTTACAACTTTTTTGTGTCATGTCTTTTGGCCCCCGATTCTCGCGCTATCGAGATCATCTCCCCAGTGGAGATATCGGTTTTGATACCGCCTAAATCCGTCGAAAACGATCTCGATTTATATTTATTTCAATCCAAAACGGGTCGAGATATCTCGGTTGGTCGAAAGGCTAGTCGTAAGAATTAGCTTTTTCTTGTTTTTGATAGAGATTTCGGTATCTCAAAATCGATATTTCGACCATGGACATGATCTCGCTAGCGCTAGAATTGCCCCCTGGAAGTCACTTGAAGAGAGGTGTTGCAGTCCAGATGTGCTTCCCAACCGAGAGGTTTTCAATTCAATTCAATGTTTATTTTTTGTATTGGGTTAAAATCCCGGCAGATAGAATAATTAGATCCTTCAGGTCTTGGATGTTGGCATTTAGACTTTGTAATTTCTTTACTACAAAGGCGAGCTAATCTATTGTTATTGCAATGTAAACTAGTGTAGGTACCTAAACTTATTTGGCATCTCTTCAAAGAAATTTTATGTGCACATTAAGTTACGCCATTTTCGCTAAAAAAATCGTCACTTTCCTTCATCTCCTTGAAACTATAACTTCAATACTGTCTGTCCCTTTGTCCTTAGATTCTTGAAGCGGCACAGGTCAACCCCGAAGAGCGGTCGTTCAAAATCTACGAACGCTTGACAGCACTCAACCAGGACTTGTTCTATCGGGTCCTGAAGGTAGCTCAGGCTAAGCATTTCAAGTATGTCTGGTGCAAGGAAGGGAAGATCTACACAAAGAGGGATAATGGTTGTACCAAAATCCGGATTCACCACACTGACGACTTGAATGCGGTGTTTGATTTGTACCAAAATCTTGGCTAAATGATGCCTTCTAATCTTTATTATTGATTCAGTGTTATTTGTGGCCGCCGCCCCATAATGGGACCAGGCGTGATGCAGTGTTGTTTGGATGTTTAGAGGGGCATTCCAATCAATTTGGACCATGTAACACAGTTACAAAACTTTAGGTTTAAACGTACGTACGTACATCCAGAAATATTAAAAAGATACACATATCACAGATAGGTACTATAATGATATTCAATAGGTACTAATAGTGAAATGCACTGAGCCACCGTGGTGGAGTATGGCTCAATGTTGCTCTTATCCAGGTAAACGCCCGTGCCCGGTAGTGAGCATTATTTCACATTATTTATAAGTGTTTACTATTATGCAGTACACACAAGTTTATATTATAGATACGCTCGTAAAATTTAATTACAGATGGTGAATGATTTGTAACACCGGTCTCGCATCAAAAAGTAAATACATGGAATGCCCATTAGATATGTGTTAATTAGACACGTGTTACCGTTTAGTGGACCCTAAACCCATTTGGTGTTTGAATACCACTCTCCGACAAAGTCCCCACAAAAATCTTACGATATTTGTTTTCGTTAAAAAAAAACTGAAAACCCTGAAAATTTTTAAACCCCCTAAAAACATTTTTTTTTATTAAGTATTTTTGGTCAAATGTAAAATAATTCACTTCGTTATAAGTTTCATTTATTTTGAATTTAAAAATTCTATTTAAAACAATGAATTTATGGCGATTTAAAAGAAAATGAAAATTTTGCTTTGTTCTCTCTGGGATCAAGTTTTCGACCTTCCGTAACATTTTATTGATTTTTAAAGTTATGTTATTTTTTTCTTTCAATTGCTTTTTTGTTTTCTCCATTAACATACAAGAGTATTATAAAACAATGTTTTGAGACACAAATAAATTATTTACCTATTTTTTAATTTTTTAAACGGTATGTACCCAAAAAGATACACTATGCATTTAAGGGTTAAATGCGACTCCCGTCCCTGTCATGCCGTCACTAAGTCCATTATGTCCCACTGATGGTCAAGACTGCTCCCCCCTCATGAGCGGTCTCCCTCCAGATCTTTTTAAGTGTTTCATGGTGGCTCATTCCACAAATTCCCTGCGAAGACAAGGACAATTCTGACCATAAATCCCCTTCCGACACACTCTCCCCTTTGCTTGGCCTTCTACCTTCGCAGGGGATTTGTGGAGAAGCTGGGCCGGTTCTTCTTTACCACGCCTTCTCTTGTCTTGAGTCATTTATGACGTCATCCTCCATCCAGCTGGATGTTTGTCGGATATTTTTTTTTTAAATGAGTTTTAGTGCATTTTCCTTCCACATCGCCCCCATAATATCACTAAATTATCAGAACATCCAATTCGTCACAAATATATGAGCAGCATGATCTGATCACTGTGATCACCCTGACAGCATAGAAGCCTTAGCATAGCCTTTGACGAACTGTGCTTTCAAATATTTTAAGCGCTTGTGCGGTCAGAATTTATTGACTTATTTGACGTTGACTAAGTAATATGTATGATTTTATGGTCAATAAAAATTTTGAACTTGAACTTGAAATGTCGCTGCTCATATATTTATGACGAATTGGATGTTCTGATGTTTTAGTAGCATAGTTACCGAATTTATTGAAATTGAATGCTGCCCAGAAATATAGTACCGCCACGCACCGCTACGATATACCTGATGCTGACTGTACGTCCATCCCCGAATGTCCCCGATTACTAAAGTAATCAATCACGAACATCGTTCAGGAAGGCTACATCTACTATATAAAAATAAGTCGGGTTTTCCTTCCTGACGCTATAACTCCAGAACGCACGAACCGATTTGCACGGTTTTGCATTCGTTGGAAAGGTCTCGGGCTCCGTGAGGTTTATAGCAAAGAAAATTCAGGAAAAATTTCATCAGAAAAGCGGGAAAATCTTTTTTGACTTTTTTCACATACAACGCCATCTCTGATACATAGCATGTACTACAAACCAATATTTTAAGTAGATGTGCGCCGGTGCGTGATACATTGTTTGACAGCTACTCATTGTTCTCTGCTCAGTTAATTTCATGTGACCAACCGGTATTGTGTTCACTGTGAAATTGTGAAAAAAAAGTAAAAAAAGTAAGTTATTTGCTTCAAAATCGATTTCTGAGGATGCGGTTGGAGTCCAATCATGTTCATGATTCTGAAGTCAAATATTAAAAAAAGTCGCCGCCATCTTGAACTTTTTTGTTACCGAACCGATTTGCTTCAAAATCGAAATCTGAGGATGGGGTTGGAGTACACTCATGATTCTGAAGTAAAATATTAAAAAAGTCGCCGCCATCTTGAACTTTTTTGTTACTCAACCGATTCGCTTCAAAATCGAAATCTGAGGATGGGGTTGGAGTCCAATTATGATTCTGAAGTGAAATATTAAAAAAAGTCGCCGCCATCTTGAACTTTTTTGTTACTGAACCGATTTGCTTCAAAATCGATATCTGAGGATCCGGTTGGAGTACACTCATGATTCTGAAGTCAAATATTAAAAAAGTCACGGCCATCTTGAACTTTTTTATTACTCAACCGATTTGCTTCAAAATCGATATCTGAGGATGCGGTTGGAGTCTAATCATGATTCTGAAGTCAAATATTAAAAAATTGGCCGCCATCTTGAATTTTTTGTTTCTGAACCAATTTGCTTCAAACTCGATATCTGAGGATGCGGTTGGAGTCCAATCATGATTCTGAAGCCAAATAGTAAAAAAGTCACCGCCATCTTGAACTTTTTTGTTACCAAACCTATTTGCTTCAAAATCGATATCTGAGAATGCGGTTGGAGTACAATCATGATTGTGAAGTCAAATATTAAAAAAGTCGCCGCCATCTTGAACTTTTTTGTTCCGATTTGCTTCAAAATCGATATCTGAGGATCCGGTTGGAGTACACTCATGATTCTGAAGTCAAATATTAAAAAAGTCGCCGCCATCTTGATTTTTTTTGTTAATGAACCGATTTGCTTCAAAATCGATTTCTGAGGATGCGGTTGAAGTCCAATCATGATTCTGAAGTCAAATATTAAAAAAAGTCGCCGCCATCTTGAAATTTTTGTTACCGAACCGATTTACTTCAAATTCGAAATCTGAGGATGGGGTTGAGGTACACTCATGATTCTGAAGTCAAATATTAAAAAAGTCGCCGCCATCTTGAACTTTTTTGTTACTCAACCGATTTGCTTCAAAATCGAAATCTGAGGATGGGGTTGGAGTCCAATTATGATTCTGAAGTGAAATATTAAAAAAAGTCGCCGCCATCTTGAACTTTTTTGTTACTGAACCGATTTGCTTCAAAATCGATATCTGAGGATCCGGTTGGAGTACACTCATGATTCTGAAGTCAAATATTAAAAAAGTCACGGCCATCTTGAACTTTTTTTATTACTCAACCGATTTGCTTCAAAATCGATATCTGAGGATGCGGTTGGAGTACAATCATGATTCTGAAGTCAAATATTAAAAAAGTCACCGCCATATTGAAGTTTTTTGTTACTCAACCGATTTGCTTCAAAATCGATATCTGACGATGCGGTTCGAGTCCAATCATGATTCTGAAGTCAAATATTAAAAAAATTGGGCGCCATCTTGAATTTTTTTGTTACTGAACCGATTTGCTTCAAACTCGATATCTGAGAATGCGGTTGGAGTCTAATCATGATTCTGAAGCCAAATAGTAAAAAGTCACCACCATCTTGAACTTTTTTGTTACCAAACCGATTTGCATCAAAATCGATATCTGAGGATGCGGTTGGAGTACAATCATGATTGTGAAGTCAAATATTAAAAATGTCGCCGCCATCTTGAACTTTTTTGTTACTCAACCGATTTGCTTTAAAATCGATATCTGAGGATGCGGTTGGAGTCCAATCATGATTCTGAAGTCAAATAGTAAAAAAAGTGGCCGCCATCTTGAACTTTTTTGTTACCGAACCGATTTGCATCAATATATTCAAAAGATGATTGGAGGCTTTAGACAGAACATTAAAAGATATACGGGGCAATCATAACCAATTTGGTGGTGTAATGATTTTATTAGCAGGAGATTTTCATCAAACATTGCCAGTGATTCCACGATCAACACCAGCTGATGAACTCAATGCATGTCTAAAGTCCTCCAATTTGTGGAAATATGTCAAAGTACTTCATTTAAGCAAGAATATGCGTGTCGAGTTACAAAATGACCAATCTGGAAAGATATTCTCTAAACAACTCATTGACATTGGTAATGGCAAGATATAGACATGTTGATTGGCTGCATTAACATTCCTCAAACTTTTTGTCAGTTAACTCGATCAAAAGATGAACTTATTCAGAAGGTGTTTCCAGATGTTTCTCAAAATTACAGAAACCATGATTGGTTGAGCGAACGAGCTCTAATGGCTGCAAAAAAGATAGATGTAAATGAATTAAATTTAAAAATACAAGAACATTCATATGATTAACTTTAAACAGATTACTTATTTTTAAATGCTTATATAATGTTTAATTTAATTATATTTCTTATTCACAACGCCCTATCACCAGGGTGACGGTTCTGTTCAGGAGAATTTTTTGCCCGGACTATAAAATATGTAGGAACAAAAAATGCCACATTACAAATCATTTTGACAGACTATATTTGGCAGTACGAAGTCTGCCGGGTCAGCTAGTGTACCTATATAAATCTAGGTCGCCCCAGGCTCTGCACAAACGCGCTTGCGTTAAAATGCATCCCGGCCCGGGCCTAATAGCTCAAACAGTAGATTCATAACAAGAGCAACAAACACTTGTTGATTTTGATTAGGTACTAACAAATAAAACTCAAGAAAAGTCCCCAGAGAACATGGAGGCTTTCCAACGCGGCCAATTACTGTTGCAAGAGGTATGGAATATGAATTGTACTTTGATGAATATGAAACACCAAATAGATATTTTGAGCAGTCGCATTAATATCCCCGATGCTGGCACGGAGATGGGCCAGTTAAGTCCCCATCAGCTAAAACAAGATTTTTTCAACCTGTCGTTGGAAATGAACGAGATGGAGCAGTACGCCTTCGCGACCGATGTTGAGATCCACCATGTGGAGGAGAGAGACGACGAAGATAGCGAGTATGTGGTGCTGTTTATCGCTGCGAGGCTTGGGGTCATGTTGGAGCTGCGCGATATAGTGAGGGCGGACCGCGTCGGGACACATAGGGGCGGGATGCCAGCCCGGCCGCTGATTGTGAGGTTCACGCGAAGAGCTATAAGAAACAAGGTAAGTCATTCTAAAGTTACAACTTTTTTGTGTCATGTCTTCTGGCCCCCGATTCTCGCGCTATCGAGATCATCTCCCCAGTGGAGATATCGGTTTTGATACCGCCTAAATCCGTCGAAAACGATCTCGATTTATATTTATTTCAATCCAAAACGGGTCGAGATATCTCGGTTGGTCGAAAGGCTAGTCGTAAGAATTAGCTTTTTCTTGTTTTTGATAGAGATTTCGGTATCTCAAAATCGATATTTCGACCATGGACATGATCTCGCTAGCGCTAGAATTGCCCCCTGGAAGTCACTTGAAGAGAGGTGTTGCAGTCCAGATGTGCTTCCCAACCGAGAGGTTTTCAATTCAATTCAATGTTTATTTTTTGTATTGGGTTAAAATCCCGGCAGATAGAATAATTAGATCCTTCAGGTCTTGGATGTTGGCATTTAGACTTTGTAATTTCTTTACTACAAAGGCGAGCTAATCTATTGTTATTGCAATGTAAACTAGTGTAGGTACCTAAACTTATTTGGCATCTCTTCAAAGAAATTTTATGTGCACATTAAGTTACGCCATTTTCGCTAAAAAAATCGTCACTTTCCTTCATCTCCTTGAAACTATAACTTCAATACTGTCTGTCCCTTTGTCCTTAGATTCTTGAAGCGGCACAGGTCAACCCCGAAGAGCGGTCGTTCAAAATCTACGAACGCTTGACAGCACTAAACCAGGACTTGTTCTATCGGGTCCTGAAGGTAGCTCAGGCTAAGCATTTCAAGTATGTCTGGTGCAAGGAAGGGAAGATCTACACAAAGAGGGATAATGGTTGTACCAAAATCCGGATTCACCACACTGACGACTTGAATGCGGTGTTTGATTTGTACCAAAATCTTGGCTAAATGATGCCTTCTAATCTTTATTATTGATTCAGTGTTATTTGTGGCCGCCGCCCCATAATGGGACCAGGCGTGATGCAGTGTTGTTTGGATGTTTAGAGGGGCATTCCAATCAATTTGGACCATGTAACACAGTTACAAAACTTTAGGTTTAAACGTACGTACGTACATCCAGAAATATTAAAAAGATACACATATCACAGATAGGTACTATAATGATATTCAATAGGTACTAATAGTGAAATGCACTGAGCCACCGTGGTGGAGTATGGCTCAATGTTGCTCTTATCCAGGTAAACGCCCGTGCCCGGTAGTGAGCATTATTTCACATTATTTATAAGTGTTTACTATTATGCAGTACACACAAGTTTATATTATAGATACGCTCGTAAAATTTAATTACAGATGGTGAATGATTTGTAACACCGGTCTCGCATCAAAAAGTAAATACATGGAATGCCCATTAGATATGTGTTAATTAGACACGTGTTACCGTTTAGTGGACCCTAAACCCATTTGGTGTTTGAATACCACTCTCCGACAAAGTCCCCACAAAAATCTTACGATATTTGTTTTCGTTAAAAAAAAACTGAAAACCCTGAAAATTTTTAAACCCCCTAAAAACATTTTTTTTTATTAAGTATTTTTGGTCAAATGTAAAATAATTCACTTCGTTATAAGTTTCATTTATTTTGAATTTAAAAATTCTATTTAAAACAATGAATTTATGGCGATTTAAAAGAAAATGAAAATTTTGCTTTGTTCTCTCTGGGATCAAGTTTTCGACCTTCCGTAACATTTTATTGATTTTTAAAGTTATGTTATTTTTTTCTTTCAATTGCTTTTTTGTTTTCTCCATTAACATACAAGAGTATTATAAAACAATGTTTTGAGACACAAATAAATTATTTACCTATTTTTTAATTTTTTAAACGGTATGTACCCAAAAAGATACACTATGCATTTAAGGGTTAAATGCGACTCCCGTCCCTGTCATGCCGTCACTAAGTCCATTATGTCCCACTGATGGTCAAGACTGCTCCCCCCTCATGAGCGGTCTCCCTCCAGATCTTTTTAAGTGTTTCATGGTGGCTCATTCCACAAATTCCCTGCGAAGACAAGGACAATTCTGACCATAAATCCCCTTCCGACACACTCTCCCCTTTGCTTGGCCTTCTACCTTCGCAGGGGATTTGTGGAGAAGCTGGGCCGGTTCTTCTTTACCACGCCTTCTCTTGTCTTGAGTCATTTATGACGTCATCCTCCATCCAGCTGGATGTTTGTCGGATATTTTTTTTTTAAATGAGTTTTAGTGCATTTTCCTTCCACATCGCCCCCATAATATCACTAAATTATCAGAACATCCAATTCGTCACAAATATATGAGCAGCATGATCTGATCACTGTGATCACCCTGACAGCATAGAAGCCTTAGCATAGCCTTTGACGAACTGTGCTTTCAAATATTTTAAGCGCTTGTGCGGTCAGAATTTATTGACTTATTTGACGTTGACTAAGTAATATGTATGATTTTATGGTCAATAAAAATTTTGAACTTGAACTTGAAATGTCGCTGCTCATATATTTATGACGAATTGGATGTTCTGATGTTTTAGTAGCATAGTTACCGAATTTATTGAAATTGAATGCTGCCCAGAAATATAGTACCGCCACGCACCGCTACGATATACCTGATGCTGACTGTACGTCCATCCCCGAATGTCCCCGATTACTAAAGTAATCAATCACGAACATCGTTCAGGAAGGCTACATGTACCTATATAAATCTAGGTCGCCCCAGGCTCTGCACAAACGCGCTTGCGTTAAAATGCATCCCGGCCCGGGCCTAATAGCTCAAACAGTAGATTCATAACAAGAGCAACAAACACTTGTTGATTTTGATTAGGTACTAACAAATAAAACTCAAGAAAAGTCCCCAGAGAACATGGAGGCTTTCCAACGCGGCCAATTACTGTTGCAAGAGGTATGGAATATGAATTGTACTTTGATGAATATGAAACACCAAATAGATATTTTGAGCAGTCGCATTAATATCCCCGATGCTGGCACGGAGATGGGCCAGTTAAGTCCCCATCAGCTAAAACAAGATTTTTTCAACCTGACGTTGGAAATGAACGAGATGGAGCAGTACGCCTTCGCGACCGATGTTGAGATCCACCATGTGGAGGAGAGAGACGACGAAGATAGCGAGTATGTGGTGCTGTTTATCGCTGCGAGGCTTGGGGTCATGTTGGAGCTGCGCGATATAGTGAGGGCGGACCGCGTCGGGACACATAGGGGCGGGATGCCAGCCCGGCCGCTGATTGTGAGGTTCACGCGAAGAGCTATAAGAAACAAGGTAAGTCATTCTAAAGTTACAACTTTTTTGTGTCATGTCTTCTGGCCCCCGATTCTCGCGCTATCGAGATCATCTCCCCAGTGGAGATATCGGTTTTGATACCGCCTAAATCCGTCAAAAAGGATCTCGATTTATATTTATTTCAATCCAAAACGGGTCGAGATATCTCGGTTGGTCGAAAGGCTAGTCGTAAGAATTAGCTTTTTCTTGTTTTTGATAGATTTCGGTATCTCAAAATCGATATTTCGACCATGGACATGATCTCGCTAGCGCTAGAATTTCCCCCTGGAAGTCACTTGAAGAGAGGTGTTGCAGTCCAGATGTGCTTCCCAACCGAGAGGTTTTCAATTCAATTCAATTTGTTTATTTTTTGTATTGGGTTAAAATCCCGGCTGGGCAGATAGAATAATTCAGGTCTTGGATGTTGGCATTTAGACTTTGTAATTTCTTTACTACAAAGGCGAGCTACTCTATTGTTATTTCAATGTAAACTAGTGTACCTAAACTTATTTCGCATCTCTTCAAAGAAAGTTTTATGTGCACATTAAGTTACGCCATTTTCGCTAAAAAAATCGTCACTTTCCTTCATCTCCTTCAAACTATAACTTCAATACTGTCTGTCCCTTTGTCCTTAGATTCTAGAAGCGGCACAGGTCAACCCCGACGAGCGGTCGTTCAAAATCTACGAACGCTTGACAGCACTCAACCAGGACTTGTTCTATCGGGTCCTGAAGGTAGCTCAGGCTAAGCATTTCAAGTATGTCTGGTGCAAGGAAGGGAAGATCTACACAAAGAGGGATAATGGTTGTACCAAAATCCGGATTCACCACACTGACGACTTGAATGCGGTGTTTGATTTGTACCAAAATCTTGGCTAAATGATGCCTTCTAATCTTTATTATTGATTCAGTGTTATTTGTGGCCGCCGCCCCATAATGGGACCAGGCGTGATGCAGTGTTGTTTGGATGTTTGGATGTTTAGAGGGGCATTCCAATCAATTTGGACCATGTAACACAGTTACAAAACTTTAGGTTTAAACGTACGTACGTCCATCCAGAAATATTAAAAAGATACACATATCACAGATAGGTACTATAATGATATTCAATAGGTACTAATAGTGAAATGCACTGAGCCACCGTGGTGGAGTATGGCTCAATGTTGCTCTTATCCAGGTAAACGCCCGTGCCCGGTAGTGAGCATTATTTCACATTATTTATAAGTGTTTACTATTATGCAGTACACACAAGTTTATATTATAGATACGCTCGTAAAATTTAATTACAGATGGTGAATGATTTGTAACACCGGTCTCGCATCAAAAAGTAAATACATGGAATGCCCATTAGATATGTGTTAATTAGACACGTGTTACCGTTTAGTGGACCCTAAACCCATTTGGTGTTTGAATACCACTCTCCGACAAAGTCCCCACAAAAATCTTACGATATTTGTTTTCGTTAAAAAAAAACTGAAAACCCTGAAAATTTTTAAACCCCCTAAAAACATTTTTTTTTATTAAGTATTTTTGGTCAAATGTAAAATAATTCACTTCGTTATAAGTTTCATTTATTTTGAATTTAAAAATTCTATTTAAAACAATGAATTTATGGCGATTTAAAAGAAAATGAAAATTTTGCTTTGTTCTCTCTGGGATCAAGTTTTCGACCTTCCGTAACATTTTATTGATTTTTAAAGTTATGTTATTTTTTTCTTTCAATTGCTTTTTTGTTTTCTCCATTAACATACAAGAGTATTATAAAACAATGTTTTGAGACACAAATAAATTATTTACCTATTTTTTAATTTTTTAAACGGTATGTACCCAAAAAGATACACTATGCATTTAAGGGTTAAATGCGACTCCCGTCCCTGTCATGCCGTCACTAAGTCCATTATGTCCCACTGATGGTCAAGACTGCTCCCCCCTCATGAGCGGTCTCCCTCCAGATCTTTTTAAGTGTTTCATGGTGGCTCATTCCACAAATTCCCTGCGAAGACAAGGACAATTCTGACCATAAATCCCCTTCCGACACACTCTCCCCTTTGCTTGGCCTTCTACCTTCGCAGGGGATTTGTGGAGAAGCTGGGCCGGTTCTTCTTTACCACGCCTTCTCTTGTCTTGAGTCATTTATGACGTCATCCTCCATCCAGCTGGATGTTTGTCGGCACCTTCCATTCTCACTCGTTGCTTACTGTCCTTCCCCCCCTCCCCCCCCCCCCCCCAGGTGCAGTGCTATTGTACATGCCTTGCGAATTTTAAGGTGCTTTCGAAAAACTAGCTGACTTGACTTTATTCTTAGTTATAAAAATCTCGCAGAATGGTAATGCGGGTAACGAGGCGTCTTGAGTGTCTTAAACATTAGTTACAAATAAGAGCCGTGTACGAAAAAAAACTATGCGACTGCAAAAGGCATTACCATTCTGCGAGGTTTATGCCCGATGTTACCTATAAGTTTAGGGGATGACCTGAAACTTAGGTCAAGCAAAACAAGCGCTAGGTGTCCCCCGAAGGAAAATAAAGTGTCCCCTAAAAGATAGGGATTTTTTAGTGAAATCGAGCATTAGACTTTACAGTATTATACCGAGCGAGATTGTCGAAGATAAATGTCTTCTAAGCTGAGTTAAATAAATGTTGATGTTGGATGTGAAATACGCGTTTTTATTAATTTACCAGCTCTTGCCTAGTGATTACAGCAAATCTCTTATTACTGAGGTACGTCGGGTTCAATGCTTACACAATATATTATACACTCGTTAGGCAAAAAAAAACCAGGCATACAGGGTGTATTTGAAAAGTGTAGGCATTCATTCTTCCTTTCAGGTTACACGGATTCTATACAATTTTTTCGTAATTTTAGTAGAACAGGGTACTGTATTTTAAAATGAATAGCTACCCTGGTTGCACGAAAGGATTTAGTTTAAGGTTGTCACCTTACTGATATAAGGGCGAGAATCTCATAGGATTGTCATTTATTTTAGATGC
Organism: Argyresthia albistria; assembly: GCA_963457715.1. Lineage (NCBI taxonomy): Eukaryota > Metazoa > Arthropoda > Insecta > Lepidoptera > Argyresthiidae > Argyresthia > Argyresthia albistria. The sequence continues at coordinate 10,314,185 of OY735260.1, forward strand.
TAAGGATAGCCAAAATTTCTTTTTTTTTGTGCATCTCATGGTAAGGGCCATCAGTACGAAAGCGGAATACTTAACCCGAGTAAACTTTTACAACTCTATACGAATTTTTATGGAGTAGTCAAAGTTAACTCGGGATAAGTCTTATTCCGCTTTCGTACTGCTAGCCCTTACCGCCAGTTTCTCGTATGATTTTATTTCGACGTATCAGCCAGCAGTTTGTCACAATTAACAATCTGTTGACAAGATTTGAGTTTCTAGTTTGTTGAAAACTTGGAGGAAGGAGGAACAAAGAGTTTCATTGATCTGAGGTTGAAAATGCCGCCACGTAAAAACCATATTTCATTTATAGTTTATTGCACAAAAACATAAAAAAACACGTAAAATTTACAGAAAAGCGATTTCTTTCAGCATTGTACTCACTTGGTTTTGTGCAAACACTCTTGGAGGTTGAATAGTATGAAGTTAAATTCGAGATAATCGGGATAACACACCACTAATTGTTCAATTCGTATGTCAGTGGCCTGTCAACAATCTGTTGACTTACAGAAAATGCTTTCAGAAACCCAAACACGGCAACAAATTGGAGATCTTGACAGGCTGCCAAACTACACTCTGTTCGCAGTTATTCTACCTCCAGAGTATTTATTTGCCTCTTTCTAGCTGTACAGAATTCTTACAGCTAGAAAGAGAGGCAAAGAGGTTTCTGGAGGTAAAATAAACGTGAACGGTCTGTACATTTAAACGGAGTGTGACAATATGTCGCGCAATTTTGAGGAAAAAAGGTGTACGAGAAACCGGGCCTTAGTGTGTTAAACTATTAGTTGAAGTTGTAGACTCTTGTTACAGATAAGCTTTTCAAACACTCAATGACTGTTTTTATATGGTGTGTGAATTAATCGGAACGGGACTAAGCTATAAGTATGTTAGCTCTGTCCCGTTCTAGTTGTCACATTGCCGTTCATCAATGCGTACGTAAAAACATTTTTTTAATCGAATAATCCTATCGTTCTTTCAATATTGGTTCTCCAATAGCTTTCGACTTAACGAGGTAGTTGTCAAGGAGGTATAAAGACGTACGGTCGCCTGCGCCTAAAAGTATACAAGCAGTATATGCGGGATTCACTCGTTAATATGACCGCCCGTATACTTTTAGACGCAGGCGACCGTACAACAGATGTCTCTACTCCGAATCGAGTTTATTTTTACATCACTTCTTAATGGACATAGGTTGCCGTTTGAAAATCAATTTATAGTATTTATTTATCTATATCCAAATGCTTGTAGAAAATATCTTAGGTATCTAATTTGGAATTTGCAAGCAAACGTAGTAAGTTTAATTTTGCCTTGATCATAAAATAAAGCCATTTTGTATAAAATTATTCAACTACAAACATGTTGCTAGATTTATTTGACTACTTAGTAATATACAGTATTCTCAGGTTTCGCCTGTACAAAATTTAAAATCAAAATGCGAGATGCGGCGATGGGCTAGCTCTCCGTCACGCAAAATGGAGTGGTTCTGCAATCCCGTATGGGAAAAGGCGTGACGCTTTGTGTTGATTTTCAACAGAATCTGCAAGCATACATTACAACATTAAATTATCTACATTTGCTTGCAAGTACTTAGTTATTAAACGTTCAGTCGCACCTGATATTATTATTGCAGTAAGTAATTTTGCTAAATAAGTATACTTATTGTGTACTATACAGATTAGACTTGCCTAACATATCAAAACATTACATCAAATATTCTTAATGTAAATCAAAAATAATTTCTGAGAAAGGATCTTGCAGATATCTTGCTTGTATTGCTATATTTGATGTTATCAATATTCCTAAACAATAATTATATACTCTTACAAAATATTTACATTCGGTGATCACGGTATTATATTTTTTACTTATTGGTGAAGAAGTATTTACATACTATGTGGGTAGCATAGCAATGTTATACATAAAACTAAGCCGTTATCATTCAGACCGGACCCAGATTATCTCTGTTTCTATAGCTCATACATGGCTAGATTAATGATGAAAGTCTGTAGTCTGTTTCTACCATCTGATTACAGTCCGTCCGAACTACAGTCTGTTTGTCACAGTCCTGCGAGTTGCTGACGTGCAGAGCTGCTAACAATCCTCGAGCACTGAAGAGGCGTGTACCGTTCTCGTAGCAGTGGGTGTAGATCCACTGGCTGATAATGATCTGTGTATCTGTAGCCAGTCCGTTATATCTGAAGGTGATTCATAAAGCTAGTCCGCACACTAGTCTATAGTCCGTACGTACGCTAGTTTGCCTGTAGTCTGTACGTACTCCCAACTGCGTGTAGTCTATAGGTACTCCTGAGTATGTACGTACTACAATCTGCCAATAGCCTGTACATACTACAATCTGCTTGTAGTATGTACGTACTATAAACTGCCTGTAGTCTGTGCGTACTACAATGTAATCTGTGCTACGATCTGCCTGCAGTCTGTGCGTACTACAAACTACCCGTAATCTGTGCTACGATCTGCCTGCAGTCTGTGCGTACTACAAACTACCTGTAATCTGTGCTACGATCTGCCTGCAGTCTATACGTACTCCTGACTGCCTGCACTCTATACGTGCTCCAGTCTGCCTGTAGTCTGCACGTATTCCAGTCAGCCTGTAACCTGTACATGCTACAATCTGCCTGCAGCCTACACGTACTCCAGCCTGTAGTTACTCCGCGCACGCGACCACTAAGCGCGTGTGCGGAGGCGAGCGCCAAGTCCACCTCTGGTCCGCCAGCCGCTACTGCCACAGCCCGGCGTAGTTGCCCACGAGCGGAGCGGCCAGCGGCCCGCCGGCGGTGAAGATGCGCGTGCCGCTCTCGTCGTAGCAGTGCGTGTAGATCGCGGGCACGTACTTCACTTGCTGGAAGCCGTCCGCCTCCTCGTCCGGAAACTGGCGACAACAAATGGACATTAGTCCTATATTTTTTATCTTAACAAAATGTCGACACCACCGTATAGATTTTGTTATACAAATGTTCGGCTGATTGAGACAATGTTTTGCAGCGGCTAACGCAGACACTCCTCGAGGTCGAAGACTTATATTTTTCAGGGGTAGCCTATAAAATATAAATCAAAACTTTTTCTACGCCACCTTTTGTAGGGCAAAGCCTCGTTTTTGCCCCCAATCTGTACTGTACTATACAGCAGTCGGCATCAAATTCTGATTCTTGAAGATGGGTAGATCTATTTAGTAGCTTGATGCTGAATTCGCCAGTAACTGCACGTGTCCATAACACTGAATGTACACTGCAGTTCCGACCGGATTTACCGCAGATAGACATAGACATAGACATCATTTATTGATAATATTAATTACACGTCATATATAGGCTCATGATAGGCAAGAACTGAGAATACTTTTACTACATACCTACATATCTCACGTATTTTTCCCGTAAGACGGTTAAGCAGAGACTAAATGCCTCCACTTGTTACGATCCCGGCATACACCCTCTCGCTTCCTCAGCGTGCATAAGGCTGTTCATACATGCCCGCCGGAATACTACTTTTATCGATAGAGTCAGAGTCTAAGCCTGTAACTCACCACATAGCCCCGGGAAGCCCGCAGAGTGACAGTCTTTGATGAATGTATATTGCTCTCCAAGTACTTGCCTGCCCGCAGATCGTAGAACATTAGGAGGCCTGAAATAAGAGAATGCAGGTATTATGCAAATGTTCGTTTACCATTATTATTAGCCTATAGCATCCCACTGCTGGGCAAAAACCTCTCTTCCCCGTTTCCACGCATCTCGCTCCCGGGCCGATTCCCACCAGTTCTTGTTGTGGTCCCTCAGCTTGTCACTCCAACGTTTTCTAGGGCGGCCTCGACCTCGTTTACCATTACCATTCGGTAAATACTCCAATTGTGATTTTATGGTCTGTTTAACAAAAGAGTTGTCTGACTGAGTAATTCAGAGAATAGTGTCAACTCTCATTCGATAGGGCGGAGCTAGAGCAGATGGTCCAAGATCGGAATGAATGTAAATCTGTACTGAGTCCTGCACTACTGAGGTATGACGGTATGAGTTAATGATGATTGAATGAATTGCCTAAAAAATATACTCAAAACGCCCGGTTATAATAACAATAAATAGCCTTTTATTCTGAGGTTTGTTATACATTTTTGCGTTGTGGTTTATAAAATATCTCTTAGCTCAGCGTGCCTTTTGGCATAGGCCTCCTCTAGCGATTTCCACTGTGGTCTATCTAAGGCCCGGTTATGGATAGAGCTCGTCTAAGCTGAAATGACGCGCCCCACTCCTTGGTTTTGTAATTACTTGTCATACAAAACCAAGGAGTGGGGCGCGTCATTTCAGCTTAGACGAGCTCTACCTTATGTTGAGTCGTGGCATTATTGCCACTGAGAGGCAGAACAGACTCCGGTCTGGGCACGGTCGGTGCAATTCTACTTCCGACACAAGTGGGGTTGGAGAGATAGTGCTATGTGTGAGTGTGGGGTAGAAATACAGACCATGGAGCACATCGTTCAGCGCTGCCCTTTGACATCATACAATGGACACCCCGAGATCTGTTTGACCTTCCTCCTGACGCAGCCAACTGGCTTAATTCATTAAATATTCCCCTGTAGCCCATTCATTCGAGCCATACGATTAAATAAATCGTTACTGAGCGGCCATTCCGGGCCGTCTGCGATTATGAGCATGTGTAGGGTGACGTGTTCTTCACCAGCAGGCGGTGATGGTGATGGTGATGGTAATGACTCACCGAGGCCGGTGCCGATGGTGAGCATGTTGCCGCGGAAGCTGGCGGAGCGGATGCCGCAGCCGTTGTACCGCGACGTGATCTTCTTGACGGACTGCAGCGTGCGGCAGTCCAGCAGCAGCGTGTACGACTTGCAGCCGATCGCGTACACGCCGCTCTCCTGGCGAGTGTAAGCGTCAATGTAGCACTGGGCCTCCTCCGCGGGGACCCCGATGCGAGTAATAATATCAATATAGACGTTCGAGTATGCTGCGGCCGCACCACCGCACCAAAAGACGGGGAGAGTGTTCTTCAAAATGCCACGCTAGTACAAAATACCAGTTTTCCACAGTGTTCACGGAAGCGGGGGAGGGGGGGTCAAAAATAGCAAAAATCGGTCAACTGCGGGTCGGAATCACACACGAAGGGTACCGACCGTACCGTCGTACAACAAAACTTAACACTCGAAACGATAAAACAAAAATAAAATTAAAAAAGATTATGTCCTCACGGTGATTTGAACTCACGACCTAGGAATTGAGGGCCTACAACATACCGGCTGAGCTACCACAAAGATAATGTGTTGACGCGAAATATACCATCATGTTGAAATACGTGGCTGTGTGCATCAAAACAAATCTCTTGTATGGGGACATTTGTAATATATCTCTCGTATTGTTGTTGTTGCGGCAACAGATATACACATTCTGTGAAAATTTCAACTTTCTAGCTATTACGGTTCGTGCTCTAGGACACGCTGACAGACGGACGGATGGACAGAAGGACAGCGGAGCCTTAGTAATAGGGTCCCGTCTGGCACCCTTCGGGTACGGTACCCTAAAAACTGGTTCACGTAGCCCGGGTACGTTCTCTCACCTGCGTGGCCAGGCAGACCAGGTCCTGGCAGGACGGCAGCTTGCGGCTCAGCGTCTGCCGGAAGGTGTCAGCACTGAACACGTGGATGTACCCGTTGAGCGTCAGCGCCGCGATCTCGCGCCAGCGCTGGTTGAACGTCAGCGCGCGCACCTTCTGGCCTGCGGACCGACACGAGCTCTTACACGGAATAATATGGAATCAGCAGGAAATGCAGTTGCTAACATACTTGGAAACTAGTGCATAATGGTAGTGGAGTGAGTATAATATACGCTCCAGGCCTCCTAATCCAGCTGGTGCAAGAGCTAGCACGGCCGAACTAGAAGTGCAGGCGCAGGGCGTACCTCCAACAACGATAACCACTACAGACTTCTGTTTACACACATACACACACCGCTGGAGCAGTCACGACTCTCGGCAGCACTCGTGCGGTCAAGCAGTCGCTAGGCAAACACTGACTAGAGCTGCTGCTAGGCGCCCTTCATTCCATGTCGCCCGCGCCGCCGCCTCGGCCGCTGACTTGTCGAGCAGTTGACATCTACTGCTGCAGCAATTATCAATCGCAGCTCGTCACCGGCCTCGTGCACACACCCACACCAACAACAACACTAGCGCTACAACCGGCACTGACCGGAGCGCACGGGCTTGTGCATCAGCGGCGCGATGTAGCGCTGCGCGGCGGCCGGCGGCTCGTCGTCGTCCGCCTCGTCCACGCGCCACAGCGCCAGCTTGGACTCGCGCGACCCGGTCACCAGGAACTGGTCGTCTAACCAGCACATGTCCAGGATCTGAGGAACAAACCGCTGTTAGCCCCTGTTTCTGCAAACGAATCGTTGCTACAGTTGCTATGCAGCCGGCGCGGCACGTTTCGGCGCCATCACAAGCCTAAACCGGAACAGAAGTACGTGCGGGTACAGCAACATCTGGCCGAGACGGGTATTGGATGGGTGGAACTCTATGTGACATTTGTTTCGGGCGCTTTAAAGCTCTCTTCTGGCCCCGCTAAGGTACCAACTGTCGTAGGAAGCAACAACGTATTATGCCGACCCTCGCGGGTAGTCGTGGCGCGTGAGTGGAGGACAGAGCACGCGCTTTAAATACCTCTGTCACTTAATTATTGCTTATGTGGAAACTTTTTGGAAAAAAATTGAGGCTGTGATAAATGAGTAGAAATTTTATTTAAATTTTGTGAAACCCATTAATACCTTACAATCTGTTCACGCCGTCTGGTGGCGTGACGACAGAACGAAAGAACGAAAAACGACGCGAGCGCGGGGCGCCTCGTTCAATCCGCTCACCACATTGCGTCGAAGACTCGAACAGAGCGGCCACGCGCGTGTCGGCCCTCCTGAATACCCACGTGTATCCCATCAGCTCGAGAAGCCCCATCAGAACATTTATCGCAATCCCCAACGGCAGCTAGCTGGCCTCCGCCGCGATCGCGAGTGAATTGTTTCATGCACCAGTTTTTCCTGCTCATTGGCACGAGGCCAGGACCCAAGTGAGGGTCTGCCCGTGGCCTCTACGTGCCATCCAGCTCAACGGCCGACGACGGAGGAGCCTCCGCTCAGGTATTTCATCGACATCCCTAACCTCCCGTTGACCTACATTCCATTTCTCATCTCAACATTCCATCAGCTCTGCACCGTGGACGACCAGAGGACCTGGCGTCCACACAAACATTAATTAATTTACGATAGTGCATTGTCGCGCGGAAACGCTAGCCGCCATGATGTTTCGCTCGTGACGTCACTCCGTTAGTAAGTACAACTGCAAAGACCAAGTACTAATTTTACGTCGATATTTACTATCGGAATGACATCAAGTCGGAATCAAAATGGCGAATGGTGTTTTGGTCAAATGACGAACTGAGTAGAAAACACGACTTTTCAAATTGAATTATAAAATTTACATTGCATTTTTATGGATTAATACCGACGATACTCGTTTAGCGTTTTGGCTATCTACCTCGGACACGCATTCTTAGATTTATTCTTACACGGGCAATAATACCGTAATTCGACGATAAAACCTCCCCACACGCTGAGCATGCTACGGGTGCAGAAACAGCTACGTCACTAACATATAAACATCCAAGACCTGGGGGCTTTTCTTTTCATCCTTCCCAGCCGGGATTCGATACCGGCACCTCTTGCTTGGGAGGGACAGACTCGGCTGCAACAACGCAGCATCTCTCGCAACGTTGGATCAGTCAGTAGCAATGTGCGTTAGAGACGAGCTCGGGATAGCGAGCAACTTTGTTTTAAGTTTGTTTTAAAAAACAAGTAATTGCACAGCTCATTCACGTTTAGGAGCAAATAGTACCTTTCGTACATGTACCATTCTCAAAATGCACCTTTCGCAAATCATACCATTCTCAGAATGCACCTTTTATTAAATAAAAATCGTTGATATATAAATATCGATTTTATATTCCTAAACATTTACAACAGCCATGACTGCGAGATGAAGTATCGTATTTTTGAGAAGGGTACGAGTTGCGAAAGGCACGGTTTGCGCCTGAACGCTCACGGAATGAATGGAGTATCTATCGAGCAACAAATAGTACAGCTCACCCAATCCTTATGCGCCTCTCCGACACACACGGGGTCCAGTGTGGGCAGACTGTACACCGCCAGCTCGCACGAGTTGCGCCCGCCCGTCGCCAGCAGCGTTCTGTGGAGGCGGGGCGGGTTTCACGAGTGCAGAGAGTGACTCAAGCGCGTTTCAGATGCGAAGGTTCAAAAGGACAGTAAGTAAAGTAAATGTAGCCCATTAATGTCCCCACCGAGGGGCACAGGCCTTTACTCTAAAAGGACAGTGAGAGATCAAAATTTGTAACTATTGGAATTGATTGATTTTCACAATGCTTTATTGAATAAGTAATTTAACGTAACATTGTATTGCTGATTGCAATCTAGCATACAAATAACAGGTTATTACAATGTTTAGCAGGCTGTCTGATGCTGTTAATAAACCTTTGGCGTATTTCATGCTATTCTTAACTTAAAGTCTTCACAAAATAAAAGGCCCGATTTGACAGTTCACGCCCATGAAGTTTTAACCCCTAATGCGTAGGTAATAAAAGCCAACTGTTGCGTATAAGCAAAGCGTAGAAGTTGCACCTAGGAAAACCGCTTCTACTACCTACGCGTTAGGGGTTAAAACTTCATTGGCGTGAACTGTCAAAACGGGCCTTTTAATTAGGATCAGTAACTATTGAAATGCTCGTTAAGTAAATGGATGGCATTCGTAGCATCTTCGAATTGTGGTCTAACTACCCACAATTGTTACAAGAGAGAAAATATAAAGAGAATGCTAACTATAGGAATGTGGAATGTGGATTATCTATAATGATTCACAGATTGGGATTGTAGTGTCACGAGTGCAGAGAGTGATTCAAGCAAGTTTCAGATCCGGCTCAAACGACCAAAAGGACAATGAGAGATCAAACTTAGTATATTGAAATGTGATATATTCAATGATTCACAGATTGGCGGTCAAGAGAAGAAACAACGCCAGTGGATAGACTACTCGCTTAACAGTGTGGGCTGAGTATGATGATGATGACATCTCAGGTGTCCTACCACCAGGGCAGTAGTGTGTGTGTGTGTGTGTGTGACACCTGGTTGGTTGCAGACCTGGAGGGGTTGATCTGCAGCGCGTGTATGCCGGTCTGGTGCTCGGCGCCGGCCCAGGCCCCGCGCGGCCGCAGCGTCGGAATCGAGTCCAGTGAGCGCGAGCGCACATCGTACACCATCAGCTGAGGACACCACAACTCATTGTTCACTTCCCTAAAATTTCCAAGTATTCGGAGGCTAAATACGTGTCCCATGACTGGGCAAAGAGTTCCCCCTTCTCTTTGTCCACATTGTATTTCAGTATTCAGTATATTTTATTGCCATAAATCGTCATGTTACAACCCTTTGGGCATAGCAATTACAGGAATATAGCGGTAATAATGATACATTGCCTGGTCTGTCTGTGCCAACGCTGGATAACCCGGCAGAAATTTGTCGACTTCGTCCCGGCATCACCGTTTAAACTCTTCACAAAATAAAAGGCCCGTTTGACAGTTCACGCCCATGAAGTTTTAACCCCTAATGCGTAGGTAATAAAAGCCAACTGTTGCGTACAAGCAAAGCGTACAAGTTGCACTTAGGAAAACCGCTTCTATTACGCACGCGTTAGGGGTTAAAACTTCATGGCCGTGAACTGTAAAAACGGGCCTTTTATTTTGTGAATGGTGTAGGGCTGCCTCTACGCCGGTATCCGCCCTGTGGCACCCTGGCAGTGACGATTTACACCCATCTGTCAGGGTGCATACGACTTTCTTGCCCGTACCAGTTCGACTTTAGTTTAGCGGTCTCCGCACCCAGAACGGGGATGCCAGCATACAGTCTTCCAACGGTCTCTTGGCAGTTGACACTTGAGTGACGTTAAAAGGGGCAGTAGTTCCACGCAACTTTAGGCAACGAAGCTATCATGAAGCGTTAGTTCCACTTCCACCGCGGGACAAAAGATTGTTAAGTTAAGTTTTTGATCTGTGGCTTCTATCGTGTGTTGCCACAATTGTTGGAGAGGTAAACACCCCTGATGTGACGTGTGTCAGAACATGACGTGCGTCAGAACATGATACACAGAAACAGTAGGCAGGCTCACCTTATTGCACTTGGTCCCGAACACGACCTGTCTGTCCGACAGCCACTGCGAGCAGAACACCTTGTTCACGTTGCCGAGGCTGACCGGCGCCTCGCGGAACATGTCGTGCGTCAGCATGTGACGCGTCGCGTACGACGGGTCCACGGAGCGGGGCTGGGTGACCAAACAGAAATGTTGTAAGCATCATATCTGCAAAGCTGCAACATAAGCTAGGCCCCGAAAGCATGGCAATAGCTGTGGCGAGGGCGCGAAATGCCGGTTTTGGCTATTCTACTATGTGAGAGGCAAGGGAGCAATTAATTTGCCAGGCCTACCAATAACTGTTTCAAAGAGAACAGAGCCAATCCCTATTATTTCTATGAATGCATGTCCCCTGAGCTTGCTTATAAACTTAGCTCACAGCTTACCTACATCTTCAAACAAGCTCAAGGGTGCGTTCTTGTGATAAAAAAACCTATAATATACTTACTCATCAGAATAAGAGCAACAAAGATTTCTCGTCTATGGCATACTCTCTGTGGCTTCATAAAACTTCATTATTGTAATGCCAAACAAACATTTTGTAAAGTTTGTTTTAAACTAGACTGTTGAGGGAAAATTAGCCTAGCACTCACTGGCTGGGATTGACAAAGGAGTCAGTTAACTATTTTAGTCCGCAAACAACATTTATTTACAAACTATTGTGTAAGGTCACATTGAGCATTAGATAAGAATAAGAATAATAAGATTACTTAATTGGGCTACAAGAACAACTATAAAAGTTATCATTGAATTGAATAGTTTTTTTATTATGTTACAAAACATGTGATTGTTAACACCCATATTGACCAAGCTTATCAACGATGCATTAATCTAGATCTGGACTTTTTTTAAATGAAAAGCCTTTTTTAGAATCATTTATAATGGATGCAAAAACTACTTAGGATCTTATTATACCTACCTTAATTAGGTAGTCTTTACATGAGGATCCTGCAAATTCTTTTGTTTGATTTTCCTATGGTTGAAATACTTGAATAGTTTAAAATTGCGGGCCATTGATTTGAGGCGAGCATTTGAATGGTTATGTTAAAATTTTACCTCATCAGCCTGTATCTCCCTCGACCGCACATAGTCCACAAAGTTGTAAGACGTGGTGAGAGTGCGGTGCTGTTGTGTCGGAGTCTCCTCTTCACTGTCTGAGTCCGAGTAGCAGACAAAGTCCTCAGGCTTGTCGGGCTTGCGTTGTTGTTCTAATCTGGAATTTTCATCATAATTTTTTTTTTGTCTGTGTCGATAAGTCGAAGATGGGCTTGGGCACTTCAGTGAAAAAAATATTTGACACAAAATGTTTGTTCGAAGAAATTAATAACCTCCCATTGAATTTAGAAGAATTACTTGAGAAGTACTGCACCCTTTCCTTCCCACAGACCAATATTTTAATGTTAGAAGCCTTTATGGCTACACTGGGTTCTAGAAATACAGTGGAGCCACTATATACCACTATAGGGATGAGACCTTCAGAATCAACTGTTGGCTGGATGTGTATGTATTGAGCATTTTTTAAAATTATGAATGAACTAATGATATGATGTGATACTGACTATTTATAAACAATAGAGATTATAAGCAGCTACTGACCTCAAAGCCTTGGCTTTAGCTCTTCGTTCTTTGAGCCTGCTTGGTATATAGCATGATGGATATCTGCCTTCTATCGCGCGTCGCACAGTTTGAGCCATTTTATCTAGACTAATAAATAATATTACAGGAACAAAATAGACTACACAGAACCTACGGTCAGCTCAGTACTTTCGTTTTGTGCGATTGTAAATGGGTCCATTTATCGACGACATTGTTCGTCATCGATCATCACATCATTGTCCGCCATTCGTACACAGTGCACACGCGATACATGGGGCCACTTTCACTGCAATAACATTTTGAGTTGAACGAAATGCGTAAAACGACGCCAGCACGCACCAAACGGGATATTTTATGCGAATTCCAAAATGTTTTCTTGTAAAAAAGAAGGAAGAAAGAACGCTGACTGTCGCTGTCGCTGTAGTCGCTGACGGAAAGCAAGCTGGCTGTCAGTTCAGTATAACAGAATACAACGTCAATTTGTGTTGCCATATAAAATATTAAAATATCTAACCACCCAACACCCAACCCACCCATGAATCCCATGATGTGAAAACCGAACATTACCGCACCAGCACCATCGAAAAATTTTAAATCCCACGAGATGGCGCTAGGATATATAGGATTTATTCTAAGATTAGCGCCACCTAGCTAGAAGTATGTTAACCGAATGAAACCATGGCGATGGCGATAACCTGCTCCTGCTGCAGAGAAAGTATGTGTACCTATTATGACCTATTACGAGTTTGGGAGGCTGAAGTGTGGTGGGTGTCTGTGATGAGGACGTGTAGGCAGATGAGAATGCTAAAAGCCATGTGGTTTGAGCGCGTCATAGGGAGAATATGGGGGCCAGTTAAAGTATAAATCTTACTCCTGACGCCCCATCATCTCTTTTTTACAAAGGGTTACCTACTAATTCTAATTTTTATGATGGGATGAGCATCCTGTGGTTTGACATAACTACCAACCTATCCACCGATCACACTTGATTGGCCGAGAGTGAGGGGTCAGTTGTTAAATAATGCAATTTATTTTTCGCGCGTATTTACGCCATTTTCGAAATCCGCGGTGCGTCCACTCCTCCCACACTGCGCGCGGAGAGAGGCGGAAACTAATTTGACGGTAGGTAGGCAGTAGGCATTTTGTCGTCCCATTATACAGACAGACAGACAGACACGAGACACAAGACTGTCTATACTCCTGACTACTATAGTCTCAGAACAATAACTAAAGCATAGTATAAGTTGGCGTTCCTGTGGGGCGGGGGCGGCGCCTCCTATTCTATAAGCTACCAGGCTTTGAGAACCTGTCATCACAACTGGCAAAATTAGTACCTACGTTTTTTTGCCACACGCCAACTTACACTAGACAATATTGCCCATATTGCCAATAAAAATACTGGCAGTAGGAGGTAGGGGTAGGTACCATGAACGACTCGCACGTCGCACGCTACCGTAAACTACCGTCACGCCGCCGCCGCCGCCGCGCCGCCGGTCACGCCACTCGCCACTCTGGCGCACCATAATCCCGGACGCACTTTAGTAAGTAATCTTCGATCACAAATGATCATGAATGAATGAAATGAATGATTATAATGCCCAAATCACCAACACCCCTCGCGTCGTAGGCACTTCTGTTGGCAACATCCGACAAATGGTGTAAAACGAACGCAGCGCTACGATTTGAACACACCACGAACGTCAAACTATTCGTCGGTTGGCAGCCCTGCATTCGTAAGCGCTGATTGGACGAGTGGCAACGGCGGATGTTGGCCAACCTGTGTGACAGCTGTCAAGAAGAACGCAGCGCGCGTGGTTTTTGGTATTGGCGCGAACCCAAGTCGAACTAATGGCGAAGCACTTTGGCGGGGGCTCACTTGCTGTTGAACCGCGTCTCGATCAACATTGATTTTACCAGTCTGTAACCTTTTACGGAATAAATACACATTCAGGGGAGTCTACTCTTTTGTTCTCAATATCAGAAGTGTTAAAATTATTCGCGTCCACAATAACTATTATGGGGAGGTCACGTAAAAGCAGAAAACGGTCACGGCGCTCACCGTCTACCTCCAGTTCCAGTTCCAGTAGCCGTTCGAGGTCAAGCAGCCGGACCAGGACACCCTCTCCACCACCAAAGAAAAGATCACGTAAGGCAAGAACAGAAACTGTGAGTAACAACACACTTACGTTGAATTCTATGATTCCCGAGTTTGACCCTTTGAAGGATAACGTGAATGCATGGCTCAATATCATCAAATCCTATGCTGCTACTTTTTCATGGTCAGACAGCATGATACGTTATCAAGCTTTGAATAAACTCAAAGGCTCAGCTAAAACATGGTACGACTCCTTGTTACGAACTAGTAGTACTTGGACAACCTGGGTGTGGGCAGAATGGGAAAGGAAAATTGCGAGCACTTTTCAAATCAAGCGAAACATGTTTGAATTGCTAAAAGAAATTGTCGACAAAAAACCGATTGATAAGCAGTCTTTATACGAGTTTTTCTTTGAGCAGAAGGGTAAGATAGATCGCCTTTGTCTAAATTTCTCGGAACAAGATATTGTTTCAATTATTTTGGGCAATATCGGTGACAGTAATTTGACCGCATCAGTTGAAGCAAGTAATTCAATTACTACTGACAGTTTAGCAGGATTCTTACACAGTCGTAGCTATAAAACGGGTAGCATTAAAACAGGACTAGATTCGAATAACGTAAAACGAGAAACTATGAGGTTGTCAAATTTCGTTCTACCCTCAACAAGTCAATCAACGAGTACCGTTACCTTGCGAGCAAACGAAGTTCAACAAAGACCAAAAGGATGTTATGTGTGTGGTGGTGATCATAGAAAGGCACAGTGCGATGCTAAATGTGAGTTTTGTGGCAAGAAGGGGCATTTAGAATCGGTTTGTTTTGCGAAAAAGAAACAAGAATCGTTAAAACAGGAGACTAAATGTATTGGGTTATCGAATGCTAAAGATAAGTTCGTTAAGACTATCTCGTTAGACAATTTAGAACATGAGGCTTTCATTGATACCGGAAGTAGTTGCTCACTTATCCTGAAATCGATAGCAGAAAAACTAGCTTTGGTAAGTTATCCTTTACCGTTTCCAGTGTCATTGCAAGGATTTAGTAAAGATACGATAAAATCGGTATCTCACGCGGTAAAAGTAAATTTAAAAATCGATTCAGTGGAGGTGAATAATGTCGAGCTATTTGTTATTGACGAATTAGCGGGCTGCGACATTTTGATTGGACGGAATGTGACCGAACGTCCTGATTTGATGTATGTGCGGATAGGTAGCACTCTTACTTTTGATTGTGTAAATCAATTGGAGACATGTCAGACGATTAGTCAACACGAAATTGATTCGGATTCTCATATGAATGAATTGCTACAACTGTTACAGAAATATAATGACTGTATAGCACATAGTTTGGATAAGATAGGAAAAGTAAATAACTATGAAGTCCCTATCAATTTGCTTGACACAAAACCAATACAGTTCCGACCCTACAGAGCATCGCATGCTGATAGAACGATAATTCGAGAAATGGTGAATGAGTTATTAAACAATGGTATAGTACAAGATAGTAATTCCTCATATGCTAGTCCGGCTTTGCTAGTAAGTAAGAAAACAGGAGAAAAGAGACTGTGCATCGACTATAGGGCATTAAATAAAGTCACAGCGAAAGATAAATATCCAATGCCCCGTATCGAGGACCTCATTGATAGATTGCATGGTTGTAAATATTTTACAAATTTAGATCTCAAAAGCGGTTATTATCAGCTTAAGATGGCTGCAGAGGCAATAGATAAAACTGCATTCATTACTGAAGATGGCCACTTCGAATTTTTGAGGTTGCCCTTCGGACTAGTAAATGGACCATCCTGGTTCCAACAAGTGATGGATAAAATACTAGGGAACCTCCGATTTGACAAAGTAATAACTTATTTAGACGATACACTGCTAGCTAGCAAAACGATCGAGGAAAATTTCGAACTATTAGAAACAGTATTGTCAAAATTTCGCGAAAATGGACTGACATTAAATTTAAAAAAATGTCATTTCTTAAAGTCTGAAATAGAATTTCTTGGATATAAAATCAATCAGGATGGTATCATGCCCAGTGAAGCAAAGGTCGCGGCCGTAAAAGATTTTCCAGTGCCAAAGTCTATTCATCAACTTCGACAATTTTTAGGACTAATAAGTTATTTTAGAAAATTCATAAAGGATTGCGCTATTCTGTCTAGTCCACTTACAAGGCTTCTGCGAAAAGATAGTGTTTGGACATGGGGCGACACACAAAAAAAAGCTTTCCAGATTCTAAAGGATTCCCTCATGACAAACAATATTCTGACAATTTTTGATCACGCAAAGGAATCCGTCTTGTACACGGATGCAAGTAGAGATGGAGTAGCTGGTATACTCATGCAGGTCACTAATGAAGGGGAAAAACCCGTGCACTATTATAGTCGACAAACTACAGACGATGAAAAAAGATATCATTCTTTCGAACTAGAACTATTGGCTATCATTTGTTCATTACAAAAATTCAGACTGTATTTACTAGGAACACCATTTAAAATAGTAACCGACTGCAGTGCGGTTAGGTACGCCTTGACTAAAAAAGAGATTATTCCTCGGATTGCACGTTGGGTTCTAGCGACACAAGAGTTTTCATTCACTATTAGTCACAGAGAAGGCGTCCGTATGCAACATGTCGACGCATTAAGCCGCAACCCTGTGCAGTCCGGAGAAAAATCTGAGTTGGAATTGGTCATGTCAATAACAGAAGCTGATTGGCTGTTGGCCGTACAGTTACAAGACCCATCTGTGGTTAAAATAAGAGAAATTTTAGAATCAGGCGACATTGACAATAATAAACAAGTGTATAATGAGTATGAACTCCTGGGGAATAAAGTCTACAGGCGTACGCAGAAAGGTCGTCGTTGGGTAGTCCCTAAAAAGTGCATATGGCAGGTGATTCGGAATAATCATGACGATCTAGGTCATTTTGCGCTTGATAAAACTTTGGAGAGACTAGAGTACCGTTATTGGTTCCCTCGAATGCGACACGTAGTTAAAAAGTACATCAAAAATTGCCTTAGTTGCATATATAACAAGAACAAGGATGGTCGCAAAGAGGGAGAACTTAATCCGATACCTAAGTATGCTCAACCATTCCATACGTTACATATGGATCACCTAGGTCCCTTCGTCAAAACCACACAGAAAAATAAATATCTATTAGTAATCGTCGATGCTTTTACAAAATTTATTTTTATAACACCGGTCCGTAATACAGATACTGCTAATGTAATTCGTGAGTTGGATAATATAACAAAAATCTTTGGAAACCCTCGTAGAATTATTACCGACGCAGGTTCTTGTTATACTTCGAACGAGTTTAATGAATATTGCGCGGATAAAAATATTCGTTTACATACAATCGCGACGGGCATGCCACGTTCCAACGGACAGGTTGAACGGTTCAACAAAACCGTTCTAGAGGCTATGAGGACGATGGGCGCAAGTGTGACTGATGATAGGTGGGACGAATGTGTAAAAATCCTGCAACAGGCAATAAACAGTACTTTTCATAAGACTATTAAAGCAGTACCTTCCGAGGTATTCTTTGGCTATAGATTGAGATCCGATAATGACATATTAGCTGCAGAACTTGATAACGATAGCACCGTCGATGTTACGGCATTGCGAAGATGGGTAGATGAGAATATACAATTGAGCGCAGTACAACAAAAGCAAAGATTTGACAGTACCAGAATGAAGGCAAGGTGCTACAAAGTGGGAGATTTAGTACTACTAAAAGTTCAGAGCCAATCCAATGATGGACGAAGTAGAAAATTGTTACCAGTTTTTAAAGGGCCGTTTCAAATAAATACTGTTCTGGGAAACGATAGATATGAGGTGGTGGATATGAGAGGTAGTGAAAGGAGCAACAAACAATATGTTGGTACCGCAGCAGCCGAGAATATTAAACCTTGGATTCATATTGATGATTGGAGTGATGAAAATTAAGATGACAGTGTTGGCAAGGTATTTCTTATTCAATTTGCTTGAGAAGCTAACTTGATGTTTTTACAAATGGCAGCTTGAAATATTTCAGCTAGACCTTGGTCATCGTGAGTTGATAATCTTGTGTTGTGAACTAGAGTACAATGAACCAGGTTAAATCATTGAGGGATACTTTGGTCTGGGCAGGTAGGCCGAGCGTGGAACAAGCCTGTGACTCAGTTGTGCTGGGCTGGTAGTTCAAGTGGACAAGCCAGTGACTCAGTAGCTCTGGGCAGGTAGTTATGGTCAAGCCTGTGACTCAGACAGGTTGAACAACATATGTGTGGCGATTGTAGCTCGACGTTCACAACTAAAGCATTATCTATCAGTTGCGTTGACAAGGTAAACCATTGATTAGAAATAAATGGATTGTCTTATTCTCATTGCAGATTGAGCTGGGTGCCTGAGGGCAGGCACATTGCAGCATGGCCGTGTTGGCAACATCCGACAAATGGTGTAAAACGAACGCAGCGCTACGATTTGAACACACCACGAACGTCAAACTATTCGTCGGTTGGCAGCCCTGCATTCGTAAGCGCTGATTGGACGAGTGGCAACGGCGGATGTTGGCCAACCTGTGTGACAGCTGTCAAGAAGAACGCAGCGCGCGTGGTTTTTGGTATTGGCGCGAACCCAAGTCGAACTAATGGCGAAGCACTTTGGCGGGGGCTCACTTGCTGTTGAACCGCGTCTCGATCAACATTGATTTTACCAGTCTGTAACCTTTTACGGAATAAATACACATTCAGGGGAGTCTACTCTTTTGTTCTCAATACTTCCTACTAGGCAGAACTACTACATCACACTGTGGCATTGCGGCTATGTTTTGACCTAGGGTTTATCGAGAACAATTAAAACAGGGCCTTAGAGTAGTCGAATTTTACAATCAATACAATATCAGTATCAATACAATCAGTTCACTACCATTATATGTTTGGCCTACAAAATAGAAGCCTTTAATTGGCCTATGTCTAGTCTAAGTTCTCTGCTTATATTATTTTGATTTGTGCTGTAGGCTTTGATAAATAAATAAATAAATAAATATACAAAAACGTTTTTTCCTCACCCACGCCGAGAAGTCCCACAAGTGAGATAGAGTGAAAAGTAGCGCGGGACAGACAGGGACATCCATCATGTGTCAGGTCAGGATCGCATTCTCTCAGCGGCCACTGTACAGTATACATTAATGCTCAAAAACAATTACTTATTACCATAAGATAATTTCCATCATCGTTAACTTATGTTCGCAGTATTAACACGTCGCTATCAATCATCATCAAGCAAGACCAATTTTCCACCTTGTAACTGGATTCGAACTGCCAGAATTTCGTTTTCATACCTAGTGGTTCGAGTGCCGTGTTCGGTCACGTCACGTCACGTCAAACGAAATTAAATGTGCTGCTCCAATAATTGAAACAAAAAGTAAACTTTAGAAAAAACCGACTTCCACAAACCCTATTTGATTAGATTGAGTTTAATACTAACTGTAACCCCTTATCCCCCCCCCCCTTGGGGAATTAATTTTCTCAAATACCATATCAGTGCTACCCCACGCTACTAAGGAACCTCTGTACAAAGTTTCATGGCTCTAGGTCCACCGGTTTAGGCTATGCGTTGCCTGCCCGTCAGCCACGCATTGTATTTGTAAAAAGATTTGTTCAAATCGGTTCATAATTGGCGGAGTTATCGCGTAACAAACATAGAAAAAAAAAAAACACATACGGGTCGAATTGAGAACCTCCTCCTTTTTTTGATGTCGGTTGAAAAAAGTTTGTCAATAAACTATCACATGGACTAAGAGCCCGTGCGCACTAGCGATTTTCAACCGACTTCAAAAAAAGGAGGAGGTTCTCAATTCGACCCGTATGTTTTTTTTTTCTATGTTTGTTACGCGATAACTCCGCCAATTATGAACCGATTTGAACAAATCTTTTTTCGGCGTATAGGTAATACCTCAAGGGTGGTCCCATTGACACCAGGTCAGGATCTGATGATGGGATCCTGGAGAAATCGAGAGAACTCTTCAAATATTATAGGCAGACCTATAGTGATTTTTGTGTTTTTCATAATAACTCGTGCAAATGCACATAGCATAATATTGTGATGCGGAACTGCTGATGAAGACCACATATGGCCACCAGATCTGCTCAATACTAGGTACAAATACAATGCGTGGCTGACGGGCAGGCAACGCATAGCCTAAACCGGTGGACCTAGAGCCATGAAACTTTGTACAGGGGTTCCTTAGTCGCGTGGGGTAGCACTGATATAGGATTTGACAAAATTAATTCCCCAAGGGGGGGGGGGGGATAAGGGGTTACAGTTAGTATTAAACTCAATATAATCAAATAGGGTTTGTGGAAGTCGGTTTTTTCTAAAGTTTACTTTTTGTTTCAAATATTAGTTGGCCGATAGTTTGATCGGTCAGAGCAGAGATGATCAGTATACAGGGTGTGTGACAGGGTGTAACAGAAGGGTGTAGTCATATTTAAGGGGGTTGTTAGGGAGACCATTCTGAGCAACTTTTACTATGAAACCGATTTAATCAGAGCAACTTTATTTTCATTGCTCCATACATTTTGGTCCGGGCGGGCGGTCAGCTGATTTGTATAGAGAAGTGAAAATTAAAGTTGCTCTGATCAAAGCAGTTTCATAGTGAAAGTTGCTCAGAATGTAGTCCCTAACAACCCCCTGAAATATGACTGCACCTTTCTGTTACACCCTGTAGAGTTATAAATCTTCAAGTGCGCACGCTGTCATAATATGTAAGTATAACTCTATACTGATCCTCCGACCCGCACAGGCTCTAAGTCATGGACCCTGACCCGACTCCTACCCAGGTTTACCTAGATACCTAGACCTACTTACCGAAGCTAGGTAAGTATAACAAAACACTCAAGAGAATATGTTGGTTTCACGTTTTATCTGATAAAACTTTGTCAGTTTGTTGTTTGTGATGGATAGTCATTGTTTTTGATGTAGGAGGTAGGTCAATTAGGTAGGTAGGTCCTTACCTACACAAGTGGCGGATTCAGTCAGATTCATTCTCGTCCTCTTGACCACATTGAGGGTAGGTAGGCAGGTTTAGCAAAAGTAAAGCTATGCCGGCACTTGCTAAAAAGGTTTACCTAGAAAATTAAAATCAAGTTTACCTAAGGCTGAGCACGCATTGCGGTTGACCGCGAGCGGTTTCAGTTTAGCTGAAAACGCAGAAACTCATGCCAACACGCATTGCGGTTGGCGTTTAGCTTATTTTTTATTTGCAAAAAAACCGCGCGGTTGCAAACCGCGGTTCAAAACTAGCTAGCCGCGGTTTTGAAATCAGTCACTGGAAAACGCCACATATGCGTGCGCTTGTATGGTAACCTTAGTGCTATATTTTTCGGCGGTTTCAGTCTTGCGGTTAAACGCTCGCGGTTAACCGCAATGCGTGCTTAGCCTAAGGCACAGAAGAGATAATAGTACTCCGTACAACAAGGTTTGACATAAAAAGATAACAAAATTATAATTTCCGAGCATCTTAAAGACAATGCTCGCAAAGCCTAGAGCATCGTAGAGACAAAGAGGTCCAAAGCGTGGAGGACAGACGTAAAGACGACAATTTATTATAAAGTAGGTATGTATATCAGCCTATTATTTCTATAGTATCAGCTTGACTAGAGCATCCTATATCAGCTATAATACTAATATTTTCTGCGATTTGGGAGGCGACACGAACTATACTAACTAGGTACTTACCTTAAAATGGTGTGTTTGAAAATGGAATCTGTGGCCAACTATAGGCACTAATAGTTCCTCTAAAGTCTTCACAGAATAAAAGGCCCGTTTTGACAGTTCACGCCCATGAAGATTTAACCCCTAATGCGTAGGTAATAGAAGCGGTTTTCCTAGGTGCAACTTGTACGTTTTGCTTGTACGCAACAGTTGGCTTTTATTACCTACGCATTAGGGGTTAAATCTTCATGGGCGTGAACTGTCAAAACGGGCCTTTTATTTTGTGAAGAATTTAGTTTAGTGGTTTTGACACCTCCCAAATAGCCCCCATTGTCTATGAAACAGGTTCCAGAAGATATAGGTAATCACATGTTGTTCCACGTAAGCCCTCTGATGCAGCAGCTCTTATCCGACCTCTTCACTATATCTTCGGACACTAACGAAGACATACGATAACGATTGATAGAATGTTAGCCTTATAAGCCTCTCATCCCAATGCTCTGATAGTGGTGTCTATCTATCGGTACAGTACAGACATGAGGGTGTTACTGTTCTTAGCAGGTAGGAATATTGTTACCGTTTTATTTACTTGTGTAATTGATTTGTTCAATTTGTAGTATTTATTTTGCTTTAACGAAGCGTTGGCGTCTTGTCGATTTGCATCTCCAAATGTGTTATTATTAACAGGTCTATCCCTGGCACTCTGCGCGGTCCCTCGTCACTCCCAGAGGACTCTGAAAGTGGAACGTGAGGATGATGGATACACGCTGTCTGTTGAGGGCGGTAAGTGTCTATCAGAGGACCTCTTCTCCCCCTTCCCCGCTCCCGCCCTCGTACATAGCCGATTTTCCTCGAGTATGTTGCCAGTACCAGCCAGTACGATATGTTTTCATGACTCTCAATTCCATTTGATCTAACAACAAAGATTAATATCGCCTATCTTACTCGTTTGTATAGAAAGGGCAGGATTTACTTGAGCCGAAGTAGGCCGACAGTAGACGGCGACGCGTCACAATTTTCAAGAGTGCCGTCGACACGTTATGAGACTGCCGCCGTCGACTGCTGCCGAGGCAAATGCTGCTCGTTTGCTCTTACTCCTTCTATATGAGCCCAACGTTCAAAACGTCTACCTATCTTAATATATTTCTATGAAACAGATGATGGACCCGTCCTCCAGGGTATCATCGGTCGTAAGGTCGCCGCTGATAACTCGGAGGTGACCTTCGATGCTTCCATGGAACAAGACGCTGCATCCGGAGGATGGAAGCTCTCGATCACCTGGGACGGACCCCGTGATATGGTATTTGAAGACTGCTATTCATTTGGTAAGACCCAAACGGTAGACCATTCGGTAGTGCTGTACACTTTGTAAAAGAGTCCAGCATTGTGTCTAACACTATATTTCTCATTTTTTTAAATAAGTAATGGAATCATATTTCGCAGGCAACCAGCAGTGGTACGGCGGCCCTGAACAAAAGGAACAATACTGGCCCGTGCAAAACGGTCGTCTCAATAGATACTCAATGATATCCAAAGAAGAGGACAACGCCGCCGTCTCCGAAAGATACTGGCTCAACTCCGCAGGACAGTACTTCTACGTCCACCCAGAATCAACTCTGTTCGTCGACTACCACAATATCGTAGATAACCACATCTGCTTCGTAGCCGAAGTCACTTCTCCATACTCCATGAAGAGAACCCATAACATCCTTAAATACGACATCTGGTTCTTTGAAAACTCGAAGGTGGCTCATCAGCACGCAGTCAACACTTACCTGGGTAAACCCACTGGTATTCCGGATTACCGCATGATCCAGTACCCAGTTTGGTCCACATGGGCTCGATACTCCAGAGATATTAACCAGACGAACCTTTTGGAATACGCCCATGAGATCGCCGACAGCGGTTTCCCTAACTCCCAATTCGAGATTGACGACCTTTGGGAGATCTGTTACGGTTCACTGACCGTGGACGAGAGGAAGTTGCCGGACTTTAAAAAGTTGATTCAAGACATTAAGAGCCTTGGCTTCAGGGTTACTATTTGGGCGCACCCTTTCATCAACCGCGATTGCGAGCCATGGTTTTCTGAAGCTTTGGACAAGGGGTAAGCATGACAAAATCCATAATTATCACACACTCAGTTTGTCTCAGATATGTGCGTCTATTCTATAAAACGGCAAAACCATTTAAGAGTTTCGGCTAAATAAGTAGTAAGGCCTTGTGGAATCTTCTCGGCTTGGTTGTTCAATATATTTCATTCAAAACCCTTTAGTTTGACCATGTATACTTGTAGGCTTTGATGAGATTAATAATTCTGTGGGAGGTTCTTTGTCCTTCTTCTTCCACAGTGATTTAACGCAAAGAAGATCTTTTAGAAGATTTTTATTTCTAAAAAATTCCGTGTGCAGAAGTATATTTGTAATCTTCAGTGTTAGAGAACACTTTATTTGACTTGATTCTGCTTCAGAATCTTCCGCGCGCCGCCGAGATCTTTTCTAACTTTATGTATGGTAACAGTTACCTGGTACTGAGTGAGGACGGGAACCCCCTGTCATCCTGGTGGAACAACAACGGTTCCCTGCCCGGCTACATCGACTTTACGAACCCGGAAGCGAAGGCTTGGTATTCATCCAGGATTCAGCACGTGATCGACACTTATGGCATTGACAGCGTCAAGTTTGATGCTGGAGAATCCAGCTGGTCGCCTCAGGTAAATTGTTTTAAGCTAGTGTAATCCGTTCAAAAATAGGTATATAACAATTAATTTTCAATTGGTAATGGAGGGTTTATGGGCTGCTAAGAAAAATTCATTAAACAAAAACTATACCTACTTACTTTAAAACAGAACGACAGACCGACAGACGCCTCAAACTTATAACAACCCTCGTTAGAACGTCGGGGATCAAAAACACGAATGAAAAACAAATAGACATACAATAGACATACGTTTATTCACTGAACAAAACAAAGTACATCAACAAGATAATTTAGAGGCAGTAAATAGACATTAAATAGTGTATAACGGCGAGCTTATCTATAAATAAGAGATCTCTTCCAGTAAACGATTTCCATTACTAAAACCTTTCTTTCACCAGGTTCCTGTGCAGAATGGAGACATTGACCTGCACCCTGGTCATATTGTGCAGACTTACATAAGGGCCGTTGCCGAGTTCGGACCCATGGTGGAATACCGCTCAGGACTCAGGTAAGCGCCACCGCCGCCGCCGTGATGGAAAATATCGTGAGCAACATTGATTACTCCATAGCTACAGCGATGGTCTTGCCCCCTGTAACGCAAAATGGAGTATTGAATAACTGGATACACGTGGACAAAACTGTGCCTCGGCTAACCCGCATGGAAATAGACGCGACTCGTGAAACTTTTATGGATATTTCCACTTTATTACAGGACCCAAGACCTGCCCCGATTCCTCCGCATGGTCGACAAAGACACGCTCTGGGACTTCAACAACGGCCTCGCCACCCTCATCACCACCCTCCTCCAGATGAACATCAACGGTTACACCCTGGTGCTGCCAGACATGATCGGCGGAAACGGATACAACGAGCTGGGAATCGAAGGCCGGACCCCTCCGGAAAAGGAGCTCTTCGTTCGATGGTTGCAGGCTAACGTGTTTATGCCAGCGCTGCAGTACTCTTATGTGCCGTGGGATCATGATGATGAGGTAAGTTTCGATTTAAAGTACGTCTTTTCATGGACGTGAATTTCAGTCAAAAACGTGTGTAGCCTACTTAGTTCAGATGACGTCATCGCTGTTGGGGTCTTACTATTCTCCAATCACTAATATATCGTAGAAAAAGGGTAAGCAATACATCTTTGACTTTAAATGTCAATCATATTAGATAAGATATTCACTGTTAAAATACACACAGATACAGTTAACAGATAATTAATGGTTGAAATTATAAGTTAGTTAAATACTCACAGTTAGTTAACCGTCACTTGATCTCAGTTGTGGGAGTGAGATAGAGTGAAAAGTAGCGCGGGACAGACGGGGACATATACATGTGTCAGGATCGCATTCTCTCAGCGGCCATAATATAATATGTGTATATTCCACAGTGAATAGGCCCTAGCCACCCATTATATTGCAATTAAATCATTGTAATGACCATTAACCTTTCCCTTTCAATATGAGAAGAAGTGGTTTTGTACGTGGCGTATTGTCTTTACCAGGCCATCGAGATCTGCCGCCGTTACACCCAGCTCCATGCTGACCATGCGGACACTATTGTGGCAGCCATGCAGGCGTCGGTCAGCCAGGGCACTCCAGTCAACCCTCCGATCTGGTGGATCGATCCTACTGACGAGACTGCTTTGGCTATTTGGGATGGTAAGCTCTTTTAGCAGAAACTATATATCCAATTGACTGCGCCTGCCTGCGGGGGAATGCGGTTCGCCAAACATTTGTTGTATCCAACAAACGTTCGCATACGCAAACTATGTACGATGACGGGCCGCCCCAGACAGTTTCGCAGCGGCTGACCAATCACAGCTCTCTTACCTCGTCCCCCGCCGCTCGTAAATTGGTGAGTTGTGTTTCAAAGGAAAATGTATCTATGCGCTCTTCACTGGATAAGTGCTCCGCCTGTCTTTCAGTTATTTGGATAAGCGCTCTACTTTAGGGAATAGACTTTGGCTATTTTGGATGGTAAGTGGCAAGAGTGAGTCGGAAAAACGATCGATCGGGCTATTCTGTATTATTAATAATAATATAATATAGCATAAGGCCTTTTCCCATACGAGGTGGCAGAGGCACAACTGTGCCCATTTATTACACTAGACTCAATCACTTACAAAATTACATACCTACTTCGCAATACATGAAATCTCACAATTTAAATTGGCAATTGCTGCGAAATATTGCGTACGAAATAATATACCGGAAAAAGCTAGGAAGGGTAGTAGGTACTTACTCTAGATAAGTAAGTACAGTTTTTCCGTACATAAAGAGTACGTAGCTACTGTACAGTACATAATCTACTCTACAATCTCTGAGTCAACAAGAGTAACCCTCAACTTCGATGAAACCCTCAACCCCTCAACAAACGCGTAAACACTCGAAACATGTAATCAAGTCATTTGTTTTGTACGGGAAATGACGACAAACTAACAATTAAAATTGATCATTCTATAGATAGTGACGCTGAATGATAAATAATGGCAACAAAACACGCTATTTCAGTCGAGCTACCTCAGAAATAGGGAAGGATTTATTGGCACTAACGTTTCCACGATTGTGTTTTCACGTACCTACCTACTTACTATCAGCAGAGAAGATTGGGATGAGTTCTGAATGAGGGTGTATTAAGCAACACCTGCCTCATAATGAGCTGCCTGCCAAATAATGAGAAGTTGCTGATGCTTTCTTTACTAGGTAGCTTGTTACTTACTAATTATTATCCGCGTTCATTTACTTGAGCTTATTTAATGCTTTTGCTTAGGTACTCAAATTGTAAAGTTTTGTTCTATAGAAAAGTTTCTCGAAGATATTACAACATCTGTCTCTGTCAATGCACCGGATTAATATTTATAATGTACTTGTAATTTTTTTAATCGTTATAAAAATATGCTCTGTTAGGCATTCACTTTCGAGCGCCATAACGGAAATGCTCGCAGCCGGGGCCAGGGCCAGTACCAAGCAACGTCTAAAATTGTTTACATTTCTAATCTTAGTATCAACATCCCACGGCAACAATTATTATTCCAAAATAAACTTTATTCCTATACCAAGCTGGTCATAAGACGTTCATGGTCGGATTAGATTAGGTAGGTACCTAATCTGAATCGCTAACGGGAATCTCCTGCAAAGACCGTTTCCTCTAAACATAGCCGAGCCTTTTTTAACATTTGAATTTCTATTTCCTCCTTCCAGAATACCTCCTCGGCGAAACCATACTCGTAGCTCCAGTGGTCCACGAAAACGCTACAACCAGGGACGTCTACCTGCCTCGCGGGACCTGGCAGGACGGCAACACTGGGGACAGACACCAGGGACCGACCTGGCTGAGGAACTACACGGCACCTTTGAGCATCCTGCCCTACTTCACCTTGGTCTAGAATTAAATGATGATTCTGGCCTGGCCGTTGCATTTTACGGCCTTGGGCGGGCGGGCCTAAAGAACTATTTTTTATCCATGGATCCAATAGTGGCTCACGAAAAAACGGTCGACAAAAAACAATTGACTGGTTTAAATTATTATTTTTTGGTTAAGTTTATGAGATATTTGGATGAACCTGCCTATTCGATTAAATTTCTCCAAATTATCCGGTGTTTTTATGATATTTCTCGTTCTCGTATATATTTTATTTATTGCACTTAAGAGACAAACGACGAGCTGAAAATATAGTGGCCTTGTTGTCTGTTCTGCTGACCTCTACATATGAAGATACATTTGGATAAATTACTGGTCAGGTCCGACAAACTACAGCAAAGTTCGAAGAAGGTTTCAGTTGTTACTAATAAGGACATCGATAGTTATGCAATATTCTCACCTATCCATGATCGATCGATAGCGAGATCCTGTCTGTCTAACTTTTAACACAACAATAAACAACTCAAGTTGGTATTCTTGGACCGGAAAAAGAGCAGAGTAGGCTTTTATGCCAGAGCGGTAGGAAAAAAGCTCCACGAATGATGAGGCCCGGATGCACGAGCGACACTTAAAGTCTGGCTTCCACATTCTCCTGCACGTTAGATGACAGGAGCGTCAGTTCATGACGTTTAAGCGCTAGTTTGTTTGAGTAGCAGTCTGTGCATTCGGTTATTAAGCTACTTATAAGTTGTAATGTGGTACTGAATTGAATGGTAGATTAATCAGGCCCACAGGTAAGTATCTGACCAATATGCTTCCTTACAAAGGGTCCGGTCAGGTGGTGGATGGCTTTAAGGACTCTAAATAGGTATAAGGTAGTACTCCATTAACTTGTGTGTATTCCGAGAGGGAATCTTCGGGACCGGCGGATGGATCAACCAAGCAATTTAAATCATAGCCTAACCCTAAAGAAGGTCAACTTGTAGAAATGATAGATGTACGTCTATCAACTCGGGATACAATATTCTACAAGTTTCACTATCAATATTAAAATGAGATGACGAAATCCTGAATCATTATCTTTAACGATCGAGAAATTGCTATCAGTAGGTGCTATACACCGGTGGTCAAGTGCTTCAGATAAGATTTAGAAAACCCTACAAACTGTCAGAGAATAATCTAAAAGCTATGAGCTTATCTTGGTGAAGTGTTTATCAATGTTTCTGTTCAATACATATCGAGATAATTTCTCGTCAATATCTTATCTTTGAAGATCGTACTCAAATTCGGGACCTGTCATAGTTAGTGGCTACATCTGGGTTACGATGGCGGCGTTGAGGTTTTTTTTGAGTGAGTATTTTCATTCGTTTTATTCTGATCCCTTAAACTAAAGTGCAAAACTCAGAAAACAGAAGAGAATGTGGTAAGTTTTTTGTTAATGACAGAGTATCAGCTAATCTGATCAATCTCTAAGAAATTTGTAGTACTTTACATCTAGGTAAGTATGTAAGTAGAATTTAAGTACATTGTAGATAGAGCTGTAAATATATCTATCACAAACTTAACCCCTTCTCTCGCAGAAGCACACCGAACGACCGCACAATGGCGAACTATTGTTATATAAATGTGTCGGCTACATATTTATAAAATAAAATAATTTGTAGCCCATTAATGTCCCCACGGAGAGGCACAGGCCTTTACCCGGATACGAGTAAGATTGAGCCATAGGTACTCCACCACGCTGGCTCAGTGCGGGTTGGTGAAGGTTTTTTATTTTTTACGACTACCACATCACATAATACCAAGTACCTAGTGATAGTAGCCGGGACCTTATAGCATGTCATTCGAAACACGGAGCGTCCGATAATGCACTTTAGACAAATAAATGTCTCATTGCTACATGGTCAGCACCGGGATTCCAACCTGCATCTCAGGCGTGTGAAGCAAGCATGAAACCCACTAGACCAGGGAGGTCCTTTTGCAGTAATTGGCATAATTTTTCAGTAGTTCTGACGCTAGGGGCGCAGGCGCACAGCTCCATACTGACGCGTGCGGCCGATGACCTGACTCTCTCATTGGAGCCGCAGCTGCAAGGCGGATTCTTCCTTAGCCTCAACAGAGGTAAGTGGCGACTGGGTCAGAAAATGTCATAACGATCGAAAGCCCTTTTATGTCCGCTATAGGTATTTGATTCAAAACAGGAAAGTCTAAAGATGTAAGAAATCTCTTAGTAGAGATAAGCTCGCTTTTGTACACCTTTTCTTTATTTTGGACTTGTGTAATGTTTGTGTGCAATAAAGAAATTAGGTATGAATTATGTAAGTAAC
Organism: Argyresthia albistria; assembly: GCA_963457715.1. Lineage (NCBI taxonomy): Eukaryota > Metazoa > Arthropoda > Insecta > Lepidoptera > Argyresthiidae > Argyresthia > Argyresthia albistria. The sequence goes on from OY735260.1 coordinate 10,344,250, forward strand.
TACAAATGGAGAAATGCCCCGGGTGTAATTAATATACACATGGCGAGTGTCGGCTTAACTTGTCTTGCTACACTGCCGTGTGTCTTGATCCCAGTAATTGTGGGGAAATTGTCGTCTATAGACGTAACTACTTATAAGGACAATCTTAAAAAACATTTCATTGATTTATATAAAAGAGAGAAGTAACTGCTCGATACCTGTCTTATGTTCTAAATTAGCTTATAGTTTAATATAAGTTACATTACTATTTATAGCGGCTCACATTCAGCAGATGAACCTGATTAGGTTTCCGCTGATGTTATCTTGAATTATCACGTATCTAATAAAAACAATCTTCATTTCTGTACGTTATCTCTTTCACAGGCCCAGAAGAAAGTGAAGTCTTCGCCCACATCGGCAGGACGCTTACTTCCAATTATGTCTCCAACGAAATCGAGGGTGGAGTCACCGTCCAAGTCGGAGCCGCCAACCTGACCATTCTGACATGGTACGAGGAGGAGTCAGACGCCCACGGGTTTAGGATATCCTGGATAGCTGACACGGATATTAGGTTTCAGGACTGCATTGACTTTGGTAAGTTGGCAAGATAGGTAATTGATTTTGCTACGACAATCTGAGACGATAGATAGTTGTGATAACAAAATCAAAAGGAATAATAATAAATACAATTCGATTGGCACAGCGAGCGGGGCAATTCTGGCGCTAGCGAGATCTTGTCCATGGTCGAAATATCGATTTTGCTTGAGCTTGGAGGAACGCGGCCTTTCCTACTTTGAGATACCGAAATGTCTATCAAAAACAAGAAAAAGCTCAGCTTACGACTAGCCTTTCGGCCAACCGAGATATCTCGACCCGTTTTCGATCGAAATAAATGTTAAAACTACTTGGAACATTGTGTCAAGCCTGTCACTGTCATATTTATTTTGAATATATTGTGATAGTGTTTTTACCTTCAGTTGGAAAATATACTTTGCATAGTAAACAAGTACTTGTTTATTCATAGCCCCAAAACAAATGGTTATGGGCCAATAAAACTAGTTATGGATAAACCAACTCATAGTGGAGACCACCAAATGCCAATGGATAAACCAACTCATAGTGGAGACCACCAATCTTCGCGGGTCATTACAAGACTAAATGGTCATAATTTTTCAACGTGGGTGTTTGCTCTAGAGTGCTGGCTAACAGACCATGTTCTGTGGGACGTCGTCACCGTTCCAGCCAACCTCGAGGACCCCATTGCCAAGCGCAGGGACGCAAAGGCACGTGCAAAAATATGTCTTGCGTGCGAAGAGGGAATATATCCCATAATAAGGTCAGCTAAAACTGCGTCTGAGACCCTTAACTCCCTCAAAAAGGCATTCGCAGGTACTGGCCTCATACGACGACTTCGCCTTATGAAGAAACTCTTAGCAACTTCCTTTAATGGAAATATTCAGGAATACACGAACAAAATGCTCGCCACGCAGCAGGAACTCCAAGCTATCGAAGCTGCAGTTGACGATGAGTTCCTGGCAATAATGATGCTGTCAGGTCTTCCAGAAAAATTTCAGCCTCTGGTCATGGCTCTCGAACACTCCAATACGAAGATTACGTCAGAGAATGTCGTTTCGGCTCTTCTAAAAGAAGATCAACGACGAGTTACGCCTATCAGAACCGTAGAGACACACCGGGATACAGCTGCTGCACTTCAAGCAAAGAAGAGCCAGAATGTCACTAAGAAATTCTGTGTTTACTGCAAGAAAAATGGCCACGCAGTTTCAGAGTGTAGAAAAGTTCTAAATAAGAAGAATGTAAAAAGTGATTTAGGTTCTAATTACACTTCAGAGTTCACACTTTCATCCTGTTTCACTAATTTTTCATCTACTCCTACAGGTTCTCAGGACTGGATCATAGATTCAGGAGCTACCTCTCACATGAGCAACAGGAGCGACTGGTATTTGTCGATGTCGTCCTACGTAACGCCGATTAATGTTGCAAATAAGGAGAAATTAATGAGCCGTGGTATAGGTACAGTTCAGATTCCTATTTCAGAGCATGTCAGTAAAATCGAGCGAGTCTTATTCATTCCTGATCTGGCTACAAATTTACTTTCTGTTAGCAAAATAACTGAAAAGGGCTTTGATGTTTTGTTTACATCGAAAGATGTCAAAATATGTCAGAGTGGCAACTGTCAGGTGACAGGCCCTGTCATAGCGACAGGATCAAGCCATAGAGGTATGTACAAACTAAATAAAAATACTTCTCAGGCCTATGTCTCACAAACAACGAAGGAGGAAGCATTGCTATGGCACAGACGCCTAGGTCATTTAAACCCAAGAAGTTTGTCTATTTTAAAAAGTAAGCAGACTGGCGTAAATTTTAGCGGGAATATGGACGTGAAATGTATTCCCTGTTTACAAGGTAAACTTGCTAAGAAACCATTCAAAAGTACTACAAGCAAATCGAGTAAAGTCCTACAATTAGTACATTCGGATCTATGCGGACCTATGAGTGCGCATTCGTGGGGCGGTTCTCTTTATTTGCTAACTTTTACTGACGATTTTAGTCGCAAAACTTTTGGATATTTTTTAAAATTAAAGTCCGAAGTTTTTTCAAAGTTTGTAGAATTTAAATACTTAGTTGAGAACCAAACTGGCGAAAGAATCAAAATTTTGCGGACGGACAACGGTGGTGAATATGTAAATAATGATTTCACTTTATTCCTAAAGGAAAGCGGCATCGTACACCAGACTACAGTCCCGTATACTCCGCAACAAAATGGCGTATCAGAACGTGCAAACCGTACGATCATTGAAAAAGCCAGATGTATGCTCCAGGATTCCAAACTACCGACTTCATACTGGGGAGAAGCAGTAAATACGGCGATCTATATCAAGAATCGAGTGCCTACAATGGCTCTAGGAAACAAAATTCCTGAAGAATTATGGACGGGCAAGAAGGTCAATCTTTCACATATGAAAGTCTTCGGATGCGAAGCTCATGCCCTAGTCCCGAAGGAAAAACGTTCAAAACTCGACTCCAAGACTAAAAAATGCATCTTTGTTGGATACTCAACAGAAAGCAAAGCCTATCGCCTTGTTGAACCCCAAAATCCTCGGGTAATAATCACGGCCCGAGATATTGTCTTTATTGAAAATAAAGAACAAGATGAACCGGTACAAGAGTCCAATATACAATCGTCTAGCAGTCAACAACTGTCTCCAACTTCAACGTCAAAAGTCGTGACATTCATTGAAGACGAAGACCCAGTTCCTGACTTTCAGCCGCCACTACTACCAGCCGAACCTCATCCTCAAAGTGAGGAACATCCTGAGCCGGCAGAAGCGATAGATGATCCTGTGACTGCACCAGACTATCCCGAGGAACAGCCTGATTCTGACTCAGTTGTACAGTCAGAACCCCCTTTAACTGTACAGTCGGAACCTGAAAGAAGATATCCTCTTCGCAGCAGGCAACCTCCTGAAAGGTACCAGTCCAACCTTTACCTGACTACTGATCAGGAACCAGAGAGCTATAAAGAAGTCACCGAACATCCGCAAAAAGAAAAATGGTTGGAAGCGATGCAAGCAGAGTACAACTCCTTGTTAAAACATGGAACTTGGACCTTAGCAGACAGACCTACTGACAGAAAAACAACGAAATGTAAATGGGTCTACAAAATCAAAAAGGATACTTCAGGCCGTATCACAAAATTCAAAGCCAGGCTCGTAGCAAAAGGCTTCACCCAAGTGGCTGGTGTGGATTATGGTGAAACCTTCTCTCCTGTGGCCAGATTATCATCGGTTCGACTATTAATGGCCTACGCAGCCCACCATGGACTACAAATGGACCACCTAGATATGGAAACCGCCTTTTTGAACGGAGACCTAGATGAGGAGATTTACATGGAGCAACCAGAGGGATTTTCAACAAACCCAAAAGAAAAAGTATGCCTACTGAAAAAAGCCCTGTACGGCTTGAAGCAGGCTCCACGTCAGTGGAACTTAAAAGTAAGTCAGGCAATGGCAGAGATGTCACTGACTCAAGCTCAATCAGAGCACTGTATATACTACAGAAGATGCGGCAACGACCTACTGATTGTTGCAGTGTTTGTGGACGACTTCTTCGTGCTAAGCACAAATGATAAAATGAAGGCAGACTTCAAGAGCAACCTTGAGAAAAAGTTCACTATAAAGAATCTTGGGGAACTCAAAGACTGCCTCGGAATGAGAGTATCTCAGACCGAAGATGGAATAAAACTCGATCAAACAAAATATATAGAGAAGCTGATAGAAAAGTTCGGTAAGTATGCAAGACGCAATTTCAGTCACGACACCCATGGAATCAGGTCTAAAGCTAACTCTTCCTAGCAAGGAAGAAGAAGTAGACGTACCATACCAAGAGCTTATCGGGTCGCTAATGTACCTTGCAATATGCACTAGACCTGACATCGCTCACACGGTCTCCTACCTGTCGCAATTCAATGCACATTACGGGGGGGTACACTGAAAGGCCGCTAAGCGGGTCCTTCGTTACCTCAAAGGGACCAAAGATATGGCTCTGAACTTCTCGCGTAAATCTGAACTTTACCCCTTGGGGTACGTGGATGCCGACTACGGCAATAATCTCGTGGACCGTCGATCATATACCGGCTTCGTGTTCATGATGAGTGGAGCTCCAGTGTCATGGGAATCCCGCAAGCAGCGCACAGTAGCCCTCTCCAGTACGGAAGCGGAGTACATGGCATTGGGCGAGGCTTGCAAGGAGGCCATATATCTTCATAAACTTATCACTGAAGTATTCCATCTCACGAACACCCTCATCATACACACGGATAATCAGAGTTCCATCAAACTGGCCACAAACAACACATACCACGCCCGCACCAAACACATCGACATCAAACATCACTTCATACGCCAATCATTATCCGAACATAGATTCATACTCAAATACATTCATACCACAGAAATGACTGCCGACATCCTCACCAAACCTTTGCCAAAACTGAAGCACTACAAGTGTATAAATAGCTTAGGGTTAGGTTAGGTATGTATATGAATTTTGTGTGTTTAATATGTTTTTTGGTGTATAAAGTTTATTAGTTTTATTTTGTCATGTGAGGTGTTTTTATACAGGGTGTTTGTGGTATTATTATTATACAGGCTGTACACATTGCGGGGGGGTGTTAAAACTACTTGGAACATTGTGTCAAGCCTGTCACTGTCATATTTATTTTGAATATATTGTGATAGTGTTTTTACCTTCAGTTGGAAAATATACTTTGCATAGTAAACAAGTACTTGTTTATTCATAGCCCCAAAACAAATATAAATAGTATATCGAGATCGCTTTCGACGGATTTAGGCGGTATCAAAACCTATATCTCGACTGGGGAGATGATCCCGATAGCGCGAGAATCGGGGGCCAGGACCGGATAAGGCAGAATAGAGAAGCTTTACCCAGCAATGGGCGGAAACAAGCTGCCGATGATGATGATGATGATGATGATGATGAATAATAAATAAAGCCCATTAATGTTCACACCGAGGATTATGGGCCATTACCCGGAAAAGAGTATACCCGTTGTCAACCCGACACTGTCAGAAGTTATGAAGCTGTCGTATTAGGCAAAATTAATACTAAAAGTTAATTCACTAAATGCTTGGGAAAACTAAATCAAAACATAACTTATCATAATTTGTGGTCACTTCGCAGGCTCAAAACACTGGTACGGAGGTCCAATGCAAGTAGAACAAATATACCCGATCGAGAAAGCTCAACAGGTCTACTCTCCCTATGTTTCTAAGGAGACTGACAACGGAGCAATAATCGAAAGATACTGGCTCAATTCCGCCGGAGAATACTACTACGTTCATCCAGAGGTACCACTATTCGTGGACTATAACAAAGTTATGAGCAACCACATCTGCTTCTCAGCACAGATAGCTGATCCTTACTCCAACAAAAGAACTCAGACAGAATTAACCTACGACATCTGGATGCTCAAAGACGTAAAGCAGGCTCACATCCATGCAGTGGATAGGTATCTCGGTAAACCGTCAGATGTAGTAGATTATCGCATGGTGCAACATCCAATTTGGTCGACCTGGGCACAGTTCTCAAGAGACATCAATGAGACAAATCTTCTGGAGTTCGCACAACAGATTGTGGATAATGGCTTCTCAAACTCACAATTTGAGATCGATGACCAATGGGAGTCGTGCTACGGCTCTCTGACGGTGGATGAGAATAAGTTTTCGAATTTCTCTGAGACAATTCAGCAGATTAAGAGCCTTGACTTCCGCGTCTCTATATGGGTACATCCGTTTATCAACAAGGGATGCGATCCTTGGTATTCTGAGGCTTTGGAGAAGGGGTAAGTGGACGATCCAGAATTCTATAACTATAGACAATTGAATGACAATATTGAGGATTAAGTTGACGTTGATGATGAAAAGGAGAATAAAGATGATAAATGCGGATAACAGTTATGACAACAATGGAGGCAAGTGATGATAAATGAAATGGATTAACTTTCTTGTTATACAAAACATACATACACATTTCGTGAGAACCCGAAATATCGTGCTCACGAACATCCAAAACACGCAGTTTTTTTTCCTTACTGACTGGGATTGAACCCGGGACTCTTTTACTTATGAAGCAATACTTCAACCGCTACTCCACAGATGTCATCGTATACTTATCATCAGTCTTTGGTTCCCAGCTACTTTGTCCTGGCCGAAGACGGCAATCCAGACTCGACGTGGTGGAATAACAACGGGTCCCTGCCAGGGTACATTGACTTCACCAACCCTGAGGCAGCTCAGTGGTGGGCGGGGAGGATACGGAGCGTCATCGAGACATACGACATCGACAGCCTGAAGTTCGACGCTGGAGAGAGCAGTTTCTCGCCTCAGGTTAAAAACCTATAGAAATATTAAAACTATGACCTAATTCTTCAATCTACTATAATAGTATATATTTCAAAGTTACTAAGTTAATTTCTTTGCATGCATCTTGCCTGGCATGTAGGTATTTCAGAATTATAGCAAGTAGATGTCTTTAGTCTCTGCCTTCTCCTCTTCCGGGAAAAGGCGTGAGCGAGCATACCCGCTTCAGCAAAGAACGGAAGCCAAAATTTACGGTTTTAGATAATAATTACCATATTTTCCATATTTTGTATTTCGTACAAATACTCATCCTTAGCATTATATTATGTGGCAAACGGGGTAGTGCCTGAGTCCTAGTCCCATTTTTCCCCACTAGCGTTTGTTCTCGTTCGTGTTTGTCACCGTTCACATGGGTTCACAGTCGTTTTCTTCCCTAATCGTTTTTTTTTTCAAACGTGTTTTTTCCCAAGTGCTCATATAAAAACTGAAGTGACCTCTTTATTCAGTTTTCTTCTTTCAGCAAGGCTGTGTCTTCACTTTGTAAATGCTTTCAACAATATGGGCATATTGATACAACGTAGGCACTACTTTAATGTCATCTTGACTGATAATCAATATTTCCTTATTACACAGATACCAGTACAGACCGGAGACATTAACCTGCATCCACATCACATCGTGCAGGAGTACGTGAAAACTTGCGCTCAGTTCGGCAACATGGTCGAAGTTCGTGCTGCATTCAGGTTATTCCGCCATTTCTACCTTTTCTCAGTTATTTGTTTAGTTTATGGTCAGCAATCTCCTCATCAGTTTTATCCATTCCTGTTCAAGTTCTTCACTTCAGTTCTCCCATCACATCCAATCTAAATTTCTAAATTCACAATAACTGGCAAGTGGTGGATCGTAGGATCCCCAATGGACAGACAAGCCTGATACACGACATGGACAAGACACGAGACAAAGACAGAACGAGAAACACATGGGTCTACCCCCGCTCAGCTATCAACCTCTCTCATCGAAACTTGGTTTGCTGGAAGAGATCTCTTTTTAGAGATAAGCTCGCCATTGTACACTTTAATGCTTTGTTAACTTTTTTTTGTGTGCAATAAAGAAATTATGAAATGAAATTAAGAATTATGAGAAAGAAAGAAGACAAGCTTACATGCTTTCTCGTTCTGATCTGTGTCTTCTGTCTCTGTTTCGTATCTTATCCGTGTCGTGACTATCTTGTTAGTCCCGTTGGGATCGCACCTTTAATCTCTGCTTCTTTTTCTGGGAAAGAGGAATGAGGTTAGCATATTTTAACAAGACGCAAAGCAACATGCTACAGCTATCTGTAGCACCGCTATTCGTATGCCTCCAAAACTAATAAACAACTACGCAGGACTCAAGAGCTCCCCGTCTTCGTGCGGATGGTGGACCGAGACTCCATCTGGGGTCTCAACAATGGACTCAGCACCATCATTACGACGACTCTTCAGATGAACCTGGCTGGGTACACCCTGGTGCTGCCAGATATGATTGGCGGAAATGGGTTCAACTTGGACCATGAGCAGGTAATACTGGGGAATCATCGAAGGAGCGATGTTTTGATATTGTCTATGGGCAAGCCAGTGAGAAAACTATCACTATATAAGTATTGACTTAGACATTGGATGGTGATGATGATGTGGACAGACCGATTTCGGTCACGGCAAAAGCTTCAACTTGTAGTATGGTCGTACATGCAATAGGCTAGATGTTAGAGTGAACTACAACATAATGTACGTAGTGCTGTGTTAGCATTAAGATACGTATATAAGTACACACATAACCAATAAACGGACTTCGATTACCAACATCTATCCTATTCAACACCTTTCATATATTTCATGGCGACCTTGCCTTGAGCCACAAGAATCTACTGACTACTCCGAAGAAGACCTTGCCAGGCCAGCCTACTTCTCGCGAGGTAGTGCTGTGCCGAATGGCAGTAAGAAGATTTTAAAGAAGAAACCAAGAGGAGATCATGCAGACCACCACAACCAACGACCACGCGCTTCAACGGTGATTGCACAATGTTACACGTGCATCACAACAATGACGTCAACATCGCCGTCGTTCAACACAACAAGACGACGTAATAGAAGAAAATGAACATGTACGAGTGAACCCTGATTTTTATGAAGTTTTACTGCGACCGGACGGGGAGTTCAGGGGTTTCCCGTCTCGTTTGAAGATTTACTGCGACCGGACGAGGAGTCAGGGTATCCCGACTCGATCAAGAGGTATCCAGGGTTATCCCGGTCCAGCTCAAGAAGATGACAACTACGTGTATCTTCGTGCAATATCCAGTATTAACGTGCGTCACGTCCGCCCAGCTGTCTTCATCACCATCCACGTGTCGATGACTAGCAACGAGCGACCTACTTCGACGAAATGTTGTTATTGTGAGTTAAATAAATTAATTATTTCAGGCAGAATTAGGAACGTAGATCAATTTTTGTAATCATAGTTTTATCATACATATTTTGTAATACCTAGTGTCACCGTCAATGAGTAAATATTTGGTAAATTCACAATAATTTAAAATCAAAGTAAAGTTAAAAATAGCATACGAGTTAGGTATTACTAATACAATGCATTCCGAGTTGAATGACTGCAGAAAAACTTCTAGGTCAAGTGGAAAATACCGACGACCTAATGACAATTAAATAGAGAGATTTAGAGTAAATGAATTAATAAGCAAATCTTTTTTTTTTTTTGTGTTTCGAATTAGAAAAGTTTATGGATCGGTACATAGTAGGAATAGAAATATGAGATAGGGAGCTATTCCTTCTAGTCATACAGACAGATTGGAGGCCATTGCCTTAAATTGTAGCGGCTCTATTCTCTATTATACAGGTGCACAAAATAGGTGGCCTGATATGCCAATGTGTGGGTGACCATGCCCACGAGATGTATAATGTATGTAGATAAAGGGTGTAGAGTTACAGCCCTAGGAGAATTATGTTCTTGCTCATAGTGTTTGGACTGTCGTGCCCTCGGTGAAAGACTTAATTATTAGAAGTAGTAAGGCATTAGTAGAAAAAGTGTAAAAGAGTAGAATGATGAATGATCGAGGACATGAAAGGTTAAGGAGTTTTGACTAACAAGTGGATTCATCACCCAAATGTTACGATAGATCTCACTTCCCAGAGTTCATAATGGCAGTAATCAGAGTGATGACTGAGAGCTACAGGATGCTCAAAATGGGTTAAAAACCAAAAGTGTAAATGTGTGTTTGGAAAATGTGTATGAATGTGGAAAATGTACCGATACCACGATAGGAAGATTTCAGGTAAATTGCATTCACATTTTAATATACATATATTATTAATTTTTTCGATTGATTTAAAAATTTACGTGACACTTGGTAGGTAATAATTTTTCTTTTCAAGTAAATAAATTAATGAGTAAATAGAAATGCAGGTTAATTACTTTGTGAAATGTAATAGTTACTTACGTAGAACAGGAATATAATTCAGTGTAAAATTAATTTGTGGAAATTCGTAAATAAAATATATACAAACCGAGGAAATAGAATATAGGATATCTCTGTACATGTCTTGTGTTGAATTTTGTGTGAAGTCTTTGTTTTTTCTCTTTGTTTATTAGGAGGATTATTTTATTAGATGGTAAAAATAAAAAAAGGTATTTTGATGTGTTTATTCGTTTTAATAGGTGAATTTGAGTTTATAATGTGTTTTCAAAATTAAAAATGTATAAATTGTTATATTTTATTTTATTGATTTAACAGATATTATCCAGGAAATTATTGATGTTTAATTACATGTTTTTCAGCTATTAATATGTGTGTGTATCTTATAGGAAAATAAAGTGTACCTATTTCATTCAAAATTAAATTTCAAGACAGGTAATTAGCAATTATCTAGGTCATTATTTTGTTCAAGTATTTGTCCATAGCATACAGCAATCTAACACTAGGAAACTTGTCAGCATTTTTACAATAGCTCTGCCTTGCACTTTTATGCAATGCAGTTAGGTAGAGTAGGATTTCGTAATATTGTAATGTAGGTACGATCATACCATTTAGGTTTGAAAAATAATTTCTTTGTTGAGAAATTATTTTTCTTTCGCTACCCCGAGGGTGAAGGAAGTTAAAGGGGAGGTGTAGTATGGTCGTACATGCAATAGGCTAGATGTTAGAGTGAACTACAACATAATGTACGTAGTGCTGTGTTAGCATTAAGATACGTATATAAGTACACACATAACCAATAAACGGACTTCGATTACCAACATCTATCCTATTCAACACCTTTCATATATTTCAAACTTGTCGTCTGTAGACGCCGCTCGTGGGCTCGTATAAATCGAGAAAATGATCAAAGTAGAAGAATGAGGGTAGGACTCTGAAGATAAATTTGTGTGCTTTTGTACGTAAAACTCGTAGTAGTGTCACGATGAAACTATTCGCCAGAACTACAGCGAAAATACATAAGTATTCTTTCATAGTTCCACAGGTAACATTCTTATCCATTGGATTTTCTCAATTTTTTTATTCAACAGGCCGATCTGCCGACGTCGGAGCTTTTCATTCGATGGGTACAGGCCAACACCTTCTTGCCAGCGATGCAGTACTCCTATGTACCATGGAACTTCGATGACGAGGTAAAGCCACACTCCACTAACAACCATGACCTACGTGTAGCCAAATCTGCAGAATCAGAAGAGGATCCAATAACCACGTAACATAGCGTTTGCGGAATCAGATGTGAAAGACCGTTATATTTGTTTCGGTAGCTTCAGTGCTTCGGTTGACACGTTAATCTCGGCTACTATCGCTTCTCGTGAAGATGTCCTAGAGACCCTAATACGGCAGCTTGATAACTTCTAACTTAGGTTAAGTATGACTCAACCTTACCTACTCATATCCGAGTAATGGCCTGTACCCCTAGGTGGGACATTAACGGGCAACATTCATTAGTATTTATATATGTAAGAGTACAATGTAAATCGCAACCGCATGACAGAACTCTATGCAAAGTCAACAATGGTTAGATAATGGTAATAACTACAGGTCCGATACATAACTAATAAAAACTCGCCTAGGTGGACTTTTACTTTATACTTTATACTTTATTGCACAAAAAACAGAATACAGACACTTAATAATGAAAAAAACATGTACAAAGGCGAGCTTATCTCTAATAAGAGATCTCTTCCAGCAAACCTAGGACTTGTATGGTATTCAATTAATAATTTACATGAGTATTTGCATGAATGCAAATTGCACCGTTTACGGTTGCATAATCAGAATAATCAATCAACAGGACAGACAAACCATTGCAGACAAGTAGGATAAAAACACAATCATCAACACTTATCAACTAAGTATTTCAATTATTTAATTGTATGTATCTTTGTGTATTGTATGTCTACCCTAGACCCTCTATTGTTTTCATATCGAAGTTCTTATCTGAGGCATCGATTTTATTTAAATGCAAAAAGATGATCGATGTAAACAAAAAGCGCTTTTAGGCCGGCCACATACAGTCGGAATTCCGAATCGGAAGAATTCCGACTGTATGTGGCCGACCTTAGTATTTCTAATTCTGTGATCTAAATTTGACATTCTACAATAAAGGAGGGGTTGTGTTTTGGATACGAACTAAAGCGACTAATGCGATTGTGCGGGCTAAAGTTTAGACTATGACCTGGGGGAAGACTTCGTTTCGCCTTTCTGTGGTTTCGCACCCTTCTATTTATTTATTTATTTCATTTGGGACATCAACAGCATATAGACAAACAAATTACAAAGAGCAAAGAAACAGAATGAAACCCAACAACAGATATCCACAAAAATACAAGAAAAAAATTTAGATCGAGAAACTAGGAAAATAAGAGCACAAGGAGCTAGGAGCTACAAACTAGGAGCAATAAGCAGCCTAAACATCCTTTTTACAGACTGTAGCAATTAGCAAGAAGTACACAGAGCTTCACGCTGCCCATGCAGACGATATCTACGCCGCCATGCAAGCGTCGGTGACGCATGGTACTCCTGTAAACGCACCGCTTTGGTGGTTAGACCCCACTGATGAGGAGGCTTTGGCTATTTGGGATGGTGAGTTCACTTGGTCACGTTTTAGGTCTTAGTAAATACAAGGCAAGTACTTTAATCGACAGACTAGAATAACGCGTTATCTACCAAATTCGCAACCCTCTCGCTCCGACGTCTATTGTTCTTCATTGTAAGTTTGTTCGGCCTATGTCCTTATGAGAGGAAGTAGGGATACCGATTACGAAAAGAAAGGTCATTTAAATCTTAATGCGAGATAGGTATTTATGCCAAATTCATTCTTCAATTTATCTTTCAAAGTTCTCGATGCACAGGTTCTCAAAGAGTCAAATTCTACTTCGTTTATTCTGCCTTCTGTCTTCTTTTCTTGCAAGCTTCTTACCTGAGATGTATGCCAGCATTGTAGCAAGAAGAAATCTTTAGTTTTTGTCTGCTCCTCTTCCGGGCAAAAGGCGTAAGCATCATCCATGTACTTTTTAAACGCAATCCAACCTTTTCACAGAATACCTTCTCGGCGAGAACATTCTCGTAGCGCCCGTCCTCGAGGAAGGGTCAGTGACCCGCGACATCTACCTACCAGTGGGAACGTGGCTGCCGGAAGGCGATGCAGAAAGGGCGGTCGAAGGACCAACTTGGTTGAGAGACTATCCAGCTCCTCTAGACACGCTACCTTACTTCATCAGGGCGGGAGAACCGGGCGCGGCGGCCACTCCTTTCGTTTCTGCTGTCTTGGTACTTTTGGGATTAGTGGCTAGTTTTATGTGGTAAAATTATTGGCTGATAGATAGACAACCTTATTGATTTAAAACCTCGTATTGACAGTGAGCGGCCGACTGTTTTGTGTCCATATTAATTTGATACACCGCTAACTAGAGATGTGTTTGTAAAGGTGAAATGAAACCTTGGCCGCTTTCTAGCTGACTAATAAGAACATAAATTAAGATAGAGATAAAAACTCTACAGATTGGATGTAAATTGGGATTGGGACCAAAGGCAATTTATTTCTATGTGCCTAATCTTCGCGGTTGCTATAGCTTTTCTTAATTGTGTAAATAATCTTGTAAATAAATACACTCAATCGTAAATCTAAGCATGTATAAGAAGACAAAATGTACAAATAAAAACTTTAACAGTAGGTACACGTTGCGTTTAATTTCTAATGGTATTTCCAATTATATAAACAGCAAAGGATTTAAATGCCCAATCAAAAGACATGCATCTATTAATGAGACCTTTCAGCCAACAGTCCCGTATATCAATCAGAGAAATAAACACCTACTATCCAACCCACTGCTAAATCCTTACACCATTGACAATAGACGTCATAGTGATTTGTAGTTATTTGTGTCTATGATATTTTTAGGGTTCCGTACCTAAAGGGTGCCAAACGGGACTCTATTACTAAGCCTCTCTCTCTCTCTCCGTCCGTCTGTCTGTCAGTTTGTCCGTCAGCGGGCTGAATCGCACAAATTGTAATAAATTCAGCGTCAAAAATAACGCACCTTTTTGAAATTCTACTCTGAACAAGATTGTTCTTCTTTGGTACCCTTATGAGGACATTGTTAGTTGTCATTGTCATTAGGAAGGTAATGATCACACCTTCCCAATGTGTATAATATCTACTATTTACACGAAAAAAGAATGTGTTTAGAATTAAATAGTTAAAAGCATTTTTTGGATGGCAAAATTACGAGATGAAGATTTAAGTACCTTACCTAATTGAATTGTCAGGCGCTTTTTTCTTGTACGATGGTGCGGAACCCTTCGTGTGAGAGTCCGACACGCACTTGACTGTTTTTTTACATTTTCCTTATCTTTGATCAGTTCCATTTATTGCAGAGTGTTCTCTGAAGAGGATATTGGTCATTGATACCTTTTACACACGCACGCTCCTCGCGTTGGTTCCTGTGGTGGTGAAGCGGTGAGGAGGGGGATTTCGTGACGTCAGTATTTCTGTATGGCATAGCACTTCTACCAAACGGCTATCCTGTACATAGATTTGCGGTTTTCCATCAATTTTTGTCACGTACCACTATATGTTGACTCAAGCAGAAGTAGAAGCAAAGGATCGCATCCTTGCGAGCGGATTGTTTTTCCCGAGCCATTGTTCGGCGCCTGCGATTACGCGGATGTGCTGATAAGGGGAAGCACTTATAATTTCTTAAGCCCTTTTATGGGACTTACGCCCGACACTTTAGGGGACACTTAGCTCTTCAGCCGCCTAGTGGCGATAGTTTCGGAGGCCGCCTCTTAAAAGGGGATCCCTTATAGTAGCCTAGATGACCCTTAACTTAGGCCAAAGTCACAGAAGAGATAATAGTACTCCGTACAGAACGGCCACTCCCTTCCCCGCGCTGATTCAGATACCGCACCCCACCCCTGGCGTCTAGGAACTGGTTGAAATATCAATAGACGCGGTTGAACGCCTGACGAGTGACCGCGCGTATACGGTGAATAATAACCGGTAATATAATATGGTGAAGTTTTGTGCATTATTTGTGTGTCTGTCGTCAACTAGAAACAGCAAAGACAGGAGATTCTTTCGGTTCCCGACTGATGAAAGAAGGTAAGCAACAGCAACTCTATTGTTGTTCTTTTGAGAAATAAAAATTCTAATACCTTAACTCCCGGAATGTAACTTGGTCAGCGTTTGCTGTGTGTGTCTCGCTCTCTCACAAGGACAGACTTTGTGCGAGACAGAGACAGAGTTATATGTTTGTAGTACTTACTAGCTACTGACTACGATAATTGATAATAAGTCAGTGTCGTAATATTTTATTTTTAACCGACTTCAAAAAAGGAAAGTAAGGTTCTCTTTCATATTTTATTTTTTAAGATACCTAGTACTAAACCTTCCGTAATACATAATTATATAATTATCAATAAAGTACATTTATTATAGGTATTCATTTCGTGCTATCCGTTGTTGGTGCGATTCAACAACGCGAACGAAGCAATTCGAGTTGAAAAGTAGGTAGTAGGTGGGTCAATCAACTATTTTACCCACACTTTGCTGTCCCCGACCATTTATTATTAAAATACGCTAAATGGTTAAATTTACACATTTTACGAATATAACAATAGTATCTAAGCTAGCAGGCACTACGGGGAACTTGATTACGTTCTCGAAGATCTTCGTTTGTGTTTTTTTTTGCTCACATGGCGCGGTATGGTGTCCTTTGATAGTGCCGTTGAGCTGCAGTCCTCTAAGAACTTTCAGAGAGAGTGCGTGCGTTGACAGAAAAGTGTGGGTTAAGTTGATTGACCCAAGTACGCACGCACTAACTTTGTCGCGGCGGCGGCGCGCCGCCATTAGCTGGGTCCACATATAGCGAGCTTCGGCCGGGTCTCGCTCGAACCCTGTAGTGGTTTGGTTGTTTTGAATCTCTCAGAGACTAGGTACCTACTTAACATAAAATTCGAATATTGTACAATCCTAACGATATTTTTACATAGGTAGGTACCTACCTACAGTTCACGCCAAGTGTCTCTTACCTACTTCAGAATAAGTAATAGTAGGTAACAACAACATAACATAGCTTCACGCCTTTTCCCATAAGAGGTGGCAAAGGCACTGTGCCCACTTTTAGACAGTTATTCGATACCTACCTACTCTATTTTTGTAACTTAATGTATGAAGGATCAAAGTGAACATTAACATTTTTTAGGATTTCAATGAGAACCCGACTAGGTATGTTTAAACGGCAGCGCCCCTACAAAGTCACTTCATAATAATGCAAACGCTTGTGTTCGGGACAGTTCGGGTCGCGCCGTCGTCGTTCGGTTCGCCCGACGCAAATCGCTGCATTTGCCGCGCTACCAGCCCTAGCAATATTTACGCACACATTTGCACGTATACAAACATCATTTAGTCATGTAGTAGTAATAGGTGCTTATTTTACGAGCGTTCTATGGAGTGTCCGAGGTGTGCCAAAGTGAAACCACCGCTAGGTGACATTAACTTGGTGATGATTTAATTTTATTCTGGAATAACAGGCAACACTCGTAAAGTAAAAGTTGCTAGGTTGTTAAAAACCGAGCCTTATAACTTATAAGCATCTGGTGTCACAGTTTCCTGAAGTGGCAACTTAAGTAGGTACTAATTATTATGAGATGTGGTAAATAATGATATCCTTTGTATATCACTCGCCGTGTGAAGAAGACGGATTCAGTGCTATGTAGACCGGACAACATGAGGGACGTGATTCTGCCTTGTAAGTTTATAATTATTGTAAATAAACATTTTAAGATAGATAAAGTCAGGAGCAACTTGATTTATCGGACAGTACCTATGGGTAATGACCGGGCACTGCCGGGCAGTGTAAATAATGACAAAGAATCTTGGTCAATTTAATAAATTTATTACATCGACCGGTCAGTACTCACAGTGCCGTGGTCCATTTGAAAATCCCATTAGGTTAGATTTGTCTTTTTGTAGCTATATGAAGCTTAGGTTAGATTTGAATTTTGAAGAGCAACCAATGTTTAGGGTTTTTTTTTTGGGTTTTATACATAAAAACACTACAATTCATCGGTTTTATTACACTGCCCAAGACACAGTGGTAATTTTTCACGCTGACCGGGAAATGTGATTATTTACTTAATAATGCAGTTGTTGCAGGGATATGATAGAATCATGTGAGTACAATAAAGAAATTATTACTAATTACAAATCAGGGACTTATGGGAATCCCTAAGGGATTTAATCAAATCCCGGATGTGATAAAATTAAGACGTGATTACAACATTACCAAATCCCTGAACTGGTAAGTTAGTGAAATGTCAAATCAAAGTTGTATGTTAAATCAATTCGGTAATAATTTCAATTAAAAAGTAAAAAGTAAAAAAAAGTATCTTTTTTGATACTATACCGACTTTGAAAACGATGATGAAATTGATAGAATCGTTTCCTTTTACCGCCGCCAGTTTCATCTCACGTGGATAAGAAAACTATCATTATTTGTACCTGACAATTAATTAAAAATGAAATGACAATGAGCTGGGAAATTGCTAATGAGGGATGTCACGGCATCCTGATGAATAGAGACCGAACTATGTAATTTGAATATGTTATTGTGACTCACGGAAATAGCTGTTTTCCTTATTCATCATCATCATTGTATCCCTAAGAACTATCAGCGGTTGTTTAGAATACAGGTATGTTACAAACATTTATAGTTATATCATATTATCTCTTCTGTGGTTATATTTAAGGGGTTCGCTGGGGACATCATTCCGAACAACTTTATGTAAAACTGATTTGCTCAGGGCACCTTTTTTTTCATTCCACCATATACTTATTTTCCTTTATTATAAACTGTCATACCAGTCATCCGATCATCGGTCTGTTAAGATACGTGACATTGGCAGAATCATCAAATCGATGGAAGCCATTATTTAAGAAATTGATTGATTGTCATTTTTTTTCCAAGCTGTTAGACTGATATCCATGATGTAACTGTTTGGACAATCAGATTTAATTAGAGCAATTTTGTTTTGACTTCTCCATGCAAATCGGCTGACTGCCCGACCCAAAATATTTGAAGGAATAAAAAATAATGTCATAAGTAATGAGATCAGTTTCACAGTTCTGTTACACCCTGTATTTATAATTCTGACAATTTAGATAAGTAAATACATAAATATTTCTGATTGTTTTTAACCGACTTTACAAAAGGTTTACAATTAGTCAGGATATTTTTAACGTGTAGATCAATAGTTATCTTGCGTGCTCATATTACTGGTATATCTGATATCCGATGCTGACTGAATCCCTTCGGGATTTCGTATATATTTGTTGCACAGAAGGAATTTACAAAGGCAAGATTATCTCTAAAAAGAGATCTCTTCCACCAAACACAGGGTGGACAGAAAAAAAATACAGGACAGGTAGGTGCGTAGGAATATTTGACAAGTGTTGTTTTTCAGTGGTTGTGGCCCTGTGGGCGAGCGTGGGTGCTGTGGACATCAGCATTCTAGACACGCCGACCTTAAAGGCCAAGCTTCAGAACAACCCCTACGGAGGACTCAACTTGGTTCTACAGCGGAGTAAGTAGTCTTTCAACGATCTTTTGACGTTGAGAGTAAGTTCTTCGCAACTTAACGCAACGAACCTGGGGCCTAATGAAAGGAGGTTCAAAAACTATGTCAAAAATTGGTTGCCTGTAAAGTCGGTATACGGGCGAAAGTTTTACGTGACAACGACTTTGAGTGGTAAAATAATTTTAGGGAGGGAACGAGTGGAAGGGACGCGTGCCTTTCACTTTTTATGTCTGTCTCTCTCGCTCTTAGGCGGGCTAACCATGCCCGAGTGGAAGGGACGCGTGCCTCTCACTCGCTCTCATTGTGAGCGCATAACGTGAGCGGAGCGTAACGCAGTTTCTTGAAGTGTCACCCGGCAAACCAATTTATAAGACGTTGTCACGTCAAAAACGGCCTATTGAAGAAGTCATATTACAGTGTAAAAGAATATTTAGATGACAAAACTGCATGGTCTTTACCATCTCAGCGCACATAAATCCAAAGAGGGGCGATGGACTGAGTCAGTGCGTCTCTCCTCGGTGTATTTCCTTAGACTTAAGTAGAAATACATAACATTGTATTTTTAAGGCTCTGATATTTTAAAAGAGGTACGGGGGAGGTTTCTTGCCCTTCTTTGCTCCATCCCTAAGCCCACAACTTCCGAACGGGCGGTAGTATACAAAAATATTAATATTATATTGACGTTGACTAAGTAATATGTATGATTTTATGGTCAATAAAAATTTTGAACTGAACTGAATGCTGCTCTGAGAATTTCACTTATATTTCATTACTATTCCATTGCAAACACCCAAAATGGCGTCATTTGGTATTCTCCTAAATTATTATCCTCCATCCTCCTTGATTGGGTGTTTGCAATGGAATAGTAATGAAATAGTAATGAAATTTAAGTGAAATTCTCAGAGCAGCATTAGGGCCCTGTTATCAAGCTTAGTTCCACCTGTCACCGCGTGCCAAAAGATTGGTGGTAAGTTATTATTATTATTCTCTTTGCCTTTGAGCTGTCACCTCTGTCTTTTCCCCATTTTACCCTACGCGAGAGAGAGACGTCACAGCTCGCTCAGAGCCAATAAATTATAGAGCGTTCCTTGTTGTATTGCATAGTAAGAAACGGGATTAGCTGAGCTCTTTGGAGTCATACGTTACATTTCATAAGTTACAACAGAACAATATTACTCACAAGGACAAGAAAACCGAGTCAAGAGAAATAAAAAGTTAACATAGCTGGTGCCATAAGTTGCATTACCCTTGCGGCAAATTCCTGCCAGCAGGACCTTTAAAGCCCCTGCGCGCGAAATTAAAACCAGCCTGACTCTTCGGAAAATTTTGTGAAGAAGAAGTAACTCACTTCCTAATCGTTTCACAGAGGGCGTATCAGAGGTGGTATCAGTGATCGGGCGACGCACCGGCGCCATCAAAGACGTGGTCCAAGATGACGACGTGGTCATACAGTTCGCCAACGACACGACCGTGAGGATCATGACGGATGAAATTAAGAATGGAAAAGGACAAGTCATTACTCTGACCTGGGAAGCACCAAAGGCCACCAGGCTCGAGGACTGTGTGAATCTTGGTGAGTGACGTTTTTGGTTGGATTTGATACAGGGTGTATGTATACGGATCGTAACTTTTATTGAATTTCGTTCATCATTAAAAGTTGTGTACAGCAGTCGGACCAGCTTGCTCCAGTATACCTTACTTTCAATAAACGTGCAGCATTGTACCAGCCCTTGTCGATACCCTTCACTTCATCTTTACCAACTAATCAAAAATAGGTTATATTTTAGGCACCCGCCACTGGTACGGAGGTCCCGAGCAGAAGCGGCAATACTGGCCAATCGAGAAACTTATTCTACCAGATTATTCCTACATCACCAAAGAGGCTGACAACTGCGCCATAACCGAACCGTACTGGCTGAACTCAGAAGGAATCTTCTACTATTTCGACAAAAAAGTCCCGCTGTTCATAGACCAGAATGATCTAGAAAAGAACGCTGCGTGCTTCATCGCTGCGATCAAACCTCCTTACTCTTCGAAAAGAGAAAGAAACGAGCTGGTCTACGCTATAGGCATCCTAGATGACGTGAGACAAGCCCACGAATACGCGGTGCTGAACTACATCGGTAAACCAACCGGGATACCAGACGAGCGTATGATCACGTATCCTATTTGGTCCACTTGGGCGCGCTACAAACGAGACGTCGACCACAGCGTCGTCCAGAAATTCGCGGACGAAATCAACAGCTACGACTTTCCGAACAGCCAATTGGAGATTGACGACTTATGGGAGACCTGCTACGGTTCTCAGATTGTTGATACGTACAAGTTTCCGAATATGAGGGGTACTGTTAGCCAGTTGAAGCAGAAGGGTTTCAGGGTGACTATCTGGACGCATCCGTACGTGAATAAAGGATGCGAGCCGTGGTACACCGAAGGAAAGAACAAAGGGTAAGTTTTAACAGCTATTAACAAATCTTAACACAATGTAATTGTTCGACAAAATTCTCAACCTAGCGAGTAAAATTCATGATTCTTCAAGTGGTGTCCACTCATCAGTTAAAACGTATAAAGAGTCTTCGGTCCTGAACGGTCCTTTACCGTTAAAGTAATCATCCATCTCTCGTTGTCCTCCCCACAGTTACCTTGTCTCTTCCGAGTACGGTTCAGTGGAGACGAGCTGGTGGAACGACAACGACACAACCACCGCCTA
Organism: Argyresthia albistria; assembly: GCA_963457715.1. Classification (NCBI taxonomy): domain Eukaryota; kingdom Metazoa; phylum Arthropoda; class Insecta; order Lepidoptera; family Argyresthiidae; genus Argyresthia; species Argyresthia albistria. The sequence continues at coordinate 10,365,941 of OY735260.1, forward strand.
CATCGACTTCACTAAGCCGGCTGCGCGCAAGTGGTACATGGATCGGCTGCAGCTGTTGGTGGACTCATATGGCATTGATAGCTTCAAGTTTGATGGTGGCGAGTCGAGCTGGTCTCCTCAGGTAAAGGGCTAAAGTACTTACATAACATCAGCGTCACGCCTTTTCCCACACGGGGTGGCAGAGGCACAGTTGCCATGTCCATTTTTAGCCAGTTGTTAACCGACTTCCCAAAGGAGGAGGTTTACAATTCGTCCGGATGTTTTTTTTGTGTATGTGCCCCGATTGCGCCTAGACGGATGGACCGATTTGGAAAATTATTTTTTTGTTTGAAAGGGTTTACCTTCCCATTGGTACTATGGATCACCAGGTCAAGATCTGATGCAGGGATCCTGGAGAAATCGAGGGAACTCTTCAAATATTATAGGCAGACCTATAGTGATTTTTGTGTTTTTAGTTATAACTCGTGGTAAGCATAATATTGTGATGCGGAACTGCTGATGAAGACCACATATGGCCACCAGAACTGCTCAATACTACCTAGGTACAAATACAATGCGTGGTTGACGGGCAGGCAACTCATAGCCTAAACCGGTGGACCTAGTCATGAAACTTTGTACAGAGATTCCTTAGTAGCGTGTGGTAGCACTGAGATGGGATTTGACAAAACTAATTCCCCAATGGTAAGGGGTTACAGTCTGCATTAAACTCAATCTAATCAAATTGGGTTTGTGGAAGTCGGTTTTTTCTAAAGTTTACTTTTTGTTTTAATTATTCATTACTCCATTTGCGTGACATTGAGCTAGCCCTGAGTAATGAAGGTTTCCTCACGATGAATTCCATCACTCATCATAATGTACTTTGGATACATGACTTATCTCATTGGTACATGGTCAGCACCGTGAAACGAATCTGCATCTCTATTAGTAAAAATATAATTAATATTTTATTGTCTCCTATTTAAAGGTTGTTCGGGACTAGCAAGATTCAGCTATTTCACAATAATGTGGGCTAAAGATAGTTATCCCAATATGATTTTAAGTCGACGACAATCTATGCCACGTGTTACGTAGATGACATTGTAGGGAGAATCTAGAAAAACAAGGTCTATAAAGGCGATCGTAAAACTACAGTAAAAGCACACTTATTAGCGTTCAAGGAATTTCAATTACGAGTATGCTTAATAACCGGCCAAGTGCGAGTCGGACTCGCGCACGAAGGGTTCCGTACCGTTATCTATGAAAAACCGCAAAAGAAAAAGTATGGGAACCCCCATATTTAATTTTAAGTAAATAATATACTCAATTATATACTTATTTTTGAAGTAAAACTTCTTGGGGCACGGGGGTAAAATTTATTTAACCTCTCAACTGTGGGTTATTCATATATTTGCTTTTCAATTGATACTAGCCGGGTGCTATCACGAGTGGCTAAGAAATGTAACGGAAATTGGAATCGGTGACGTCAGGGTCGGCTGAAGACTTTTAAAACCGCAACTATTTTCAATACGGTTTTTAACTAATCAGATAAGATAATAATACATTCGTACAATAAAGAATGTTAATTAGTGAGAGAAAAACCTGATGAAACGTTAACAAATAAAAATTATATTAAGCATTCTTCCACGAGTTCTTGATTTCCGGTATGGCCAAGATGGCGCCGCCGCCGCCGCCTGACATGACTCAAACTACTTCGTTCAACCTCTTTGTTGGAACCGGAACTTATGTTTGACAGCTGTGCGATGCGATCCATACAGTTTGTAAGAAAAGAGTTTCATCAATGTCACACGGGTCGATATGGATTTCTAAAACAAGCAAAGCAATGCATACATTTGAGCGAGACGGCTTAACCCTTAATTACTCGCGTTAAAAAAGCTACACTAACGCTCGCGTGGGGTATATTTTACCCCAATAAAAAAATGGAATAAAAGAAAGTATTACTGCTTAATATTATTTTTATTAGTAAATCTTTTAAGAATCAACTTCACGCTAGAGAATAACAGTATTCATAATCAATAATTCTAGGAACATTTTGATGAGATCAATGTATAAAACAGGGAACCATTTAGTCTTTGCATTCATCACATGTCCTGATGGAATGGTCATGAGAGACGTGCTGGTTGCATTTGGCACACGTCATCCTTATTTTTTTATCCTTTGACCTTGGGCAGATATGACACCTCTTGTACGAAGTGGATGGGCTATCTCTGGACGTGGAGCTACTAGCCTGGACATCGGCACTTCTTTTGAGAAGTTTTTGTATGGCACTGTGTAATTGTTGTATTTTTGCTCGAGTTTGTGAGCCCTTGTCAGATCTACTGATGCTCCACTCATGGTCCGTTTCATTGGCACTTTCTTGAGAGGCGGAATCATGATCATCATTTGTATAACTTCAGTTTCCACTTCATTTTCATCGGGACTGTCAATAGCGCTTTGTTCATCATCTTCCATTAAATACTGAGCAATATGATTGACACAAAGACATGGTTTGCCATTTTGAACGTTGTAACCTAAAAATATAACTCAAAAATTGGAAAACAATCAAACAAAAGAGCATTCAACGCAAAAATAAATAAAAATGTTTGCTACTTACTTGTCAAAAATAGTAGCACCAACACTCGCGTGGGGCAATATATACCCCAGACGCGATTTCCTGGCACGACAACATGTTGTTACGTGGCGCAGGTGACTTAATCATGGAGGGGGGAGCTATTTAGGCAGCTACTGGGAAGGCCACAAGGAAAAAATCAGTAGTTTAGGTGTAACAAGCATTCAAACATGCTTTGGGGTAAAATATACCCCACGCGAGTAATTAAGGGTTAAAGACGTGACGTCAGATGGTATATAATCTGAGCGAGATGCAAATAGTAGTGACACTATTGAATGAGTTAAGTATATCATCACGAGCGCGACAAATTGTAGATAAGGAATGGTGGGAAATAAATGACATGACGTATTAAAAGTAAGTACAAGTATAAAATAATTTCAAATAATCGGACGTCTGAAACTTAAAAGTAACTTGAAGCAGAGATTGGATCTCAAAATTGGAAATTTAAATCTCTTTTAGTATAGGTAGGTATAGGTGTATAGTATAGGTACCACTTAATGATCTAGCTACAGAAGTTTTACTTCTAACACGTGTACGGTGCTACACGCGTATATTTTTTTAAGTAAATAATATACTCAATATATTGTGAACATTTTAAGCGTCTACCTGCTACCATTATCAATATCGAGCAAAAATGAGCAAAAAAAATCACGTTTGTTGTATGGGAGCCCCCCTTAATATTAAATTTCTTTTGATTTTTAGTATTTGTTGTTATAGCGGCAACAGAAATACATCATCTGTGAAAATTTCAACTGTCTAGCTACCACGGTTCATGAGATACAGCCTGGTGACAGACGGACGGACGGACGGACGGTCCCGTTTGGCACCCTTCGGGTACGGAACCATAATATAAAAACATGCCTAATAAAAAGTCATAATAAAGACCTATGATCCATTGGAGGTTAGGATATAAATAAGTATAGTAGTTGCAAGTACTTGCAAGTAAAGTACGTTGTAAAGAAAGTAAGTTGCCAGTAAAGTAAGCTTTAAGTAAAGTAAGTGGTAATCAAAGGAGTTAGGCGACTAATGTCTTTATTGGAAAATGTCGACAACATCAAAGTAATTTTTAAGTAAAGTAAGTTGTAAGTTCACAAACTCGAATTTCCCTTAGATTCCCGTCCTGCAAGGCGACATCAGGGATCAGCCTGGGGTGATAACAGCTGATTACGTCAGAGAAGTAGCACTCTTCGGCCCTATGGTGGAAGTCAGATCAGGGTACAGGTACGATCAACCTAATAGCACGAAGTAAATTTTCAAGGATATTTTGTATAGCGGGAACCAGCGCCAAAATCCATCACCAGTCTCAATTTCTTAATTCATGCCAGATTTCTGGATTTCAGGTTATTTTGGAGAACCTGGAAACTTTAGTGTTTATTTATAGCGCGTCAGCACTATCCATCGAGACCGTGCAGGGCTGTGGGATCCAAGTGTTCCCTGTGTGAGCAACTATTGCCCCTAACCGATAACTCAAATTTTTAATATCACTGTCTTTTCCTCCGTTTCCTCCGAACCAAGAACTCCAAGTTGAAGGCCTTTAGACAGCCTAGTAAGACATTTATTTGAGCACTTTATTTGAGCAGCAATCTGTGCATTCAGTTATGAGAGACTTTAGCATGAGCCCAAGATCATACTTAGAGATAGATCACAATAAAGATATCTAGAACTCAACTAGAGTACTCACTTTCCATTTCGCTTCAGACTTTCTTACCCTAAAGTCAGTTTTTCTACTCCAGAACCCAAGACCTGCCAGTCTTCGTCCGCATGATAGATAAGGACACATACTGGACCTTCGAGAACGGCCTGCCCACCCTCGTGACAACGCTACTGCAGATGAACATCAACGGATACCCGCTGGTGTTGCCAGACATGATCGGAGGGAATGGGTACAACGAGCCGCCGAGCAAGGAGTTGTTCATTCGGTGGCTGCAAGCGAATGTGTTTATGCCTGCTATGCAGTTTAGTTATGTGCCGTGGGACTTTGATAATGAGGTGAGATACTACGTAGGTAGTATTTTTTTAGGTTAGTCTGAAGAAGTGGGGTGCTGTCGTGTGTTTAATTACACGGGTATAATATGCCGTTGACCTTGAAATAACAATAGAACGATTAACCATATTATGGTAGATGATCGATCACAGATCATATAATAATAGTAATAAAGTTGACGATAATTTTCTTCAATTCGGTGCCGTGACCAGGATTTCTAACCAATGCAAATTATCATCCATCACGCTTTAACCCAAAACGGTCTTGCTCTAGCGTTGATGCAACTTAAACCGGATCATCACTGGATGATGGCGGTAGTAAACAAAAATAATAATATTAATATTGACGTTGTACAGCACATACAAGCAATCTGTATGATTTTATTTTGAACTGAACTGGACTGAACTGAACTGATGCGGTTGGCACAGAACCGTACGGGTTGGCGCTACAGATACTAGGTCATTGACCAACAGTAGGTCAATGTGGGTTGAATGACGATGCTGTGGATAAACCAACATCCGTTTCCGTTTCACAGACCATAGCGATCAGCCGGACATTCGTCAACCTGCATGCCAGATACGCGCCAAAAATCATAGCGGCGTGCAAACGGGCCGTGGCCGACGGCACGCCAGTGAACCCGCCAATATGGTGGATAGCGCCGGATGACGTCACGGCACATGACATATGGGATGGTGAGTATGATCAGGTAATCACAAATACTGGTTCATCCTGGGCCGGGAAGGCCAAGAAACATGGCGCAACCACCCGCAGTCACCGCCGCTTATTTGACTCGTAGCAAGGGTAGCAGTTTGACCATTTTGTTTTGCGTCAAGTGTGTAGTTACACATTGTTGGTCCAATATTATGACAACAGCATGCCCTTTCGTCGACGCTTCTATAGGTTTCCATACTAAAATTGTTCGACCGGTGTGCTTATGAGAGCGTACCTGTTACGTTCTAAATAATCCTTCACAATAAGGTAGTAACCGTCACAAGATAAAATGGGCACAATAAAACACTTGTCCAAGACACCCATTAGAGAAATGCACCTTGTTAGTCTTATTACAATAATGAGTGTATCATTACAAACTTGCACAAGCTGTAAGTAAACACGTGACATCAGACTGGAGAGGCTTAATCTGTAATTACTATATTATACTGAGAATAGTTCGGTTAAGAAACTATCGCTAAGTCGTTGGAAGCACGCGATTGTAGATGTAGAGACTGTTATTTGACGTCCCGTAACTTTTTATGCGTCGGTACGTTTGCAAATTACGATTAAGAATCTGCCGAAGAACTCATGAGCTAGCAAGCAAGTCGATGTGTCGATGACATGTTTTTTCAGAAGAACTAATGGGTAGCGATAAACAATTTTCATATATCTAGCAAGTCGAGTAACGAGTCCTGCAGGGGTGATCATGTGCGGCATGGGCGGCAGCCGCCCCAAAAATCTTCATAAACCGTCAAGTTTGAGGAGTTAGCAAGTTAAAGCAAATTGGGGGGGACGGGACCCCCCATCAGACCTCCACTGTTTTGGGCGTCCCCGACCGACGTAATAAATGTAGCCCATTAACGTCCCCACCGAGGGACACAGACAGGCCTCTACCCGGATGCTAGGCTACCACGCTGGCTCAGTGCGGGTGCGGTTTGTTTTATTACAGAGTTCCTGCTAGGCTCGGACATCCTGGTGGCCCCGGTGCTGGAGCGCGGGGCGCGCGCGCGCGACGTGTACCTGCCGGCGGGCGCGTGGCTGGCGCAGGGCGACCGGGCGCGCGCGCTCAAGGGCGGCGAGTGGATCCGGAACTACCCGGCGCCTTTGGACACGCTACCCTACTTCGTTAAGGGCTAAAGATTTTGCGTAGACGTCTTTCTAACTAGCGACGGCACTCGAGTCACATTTAATTCAAATGATTCGAGTGATGACGATCAAAACTCGATTCGATGAGATTTTATGTTGATTATTCGAATCAACATAAAATCTCATCGCAATCTCAATGATGCGAATCATCGGTTGATTGGAATTATTGAGTTGATTCGAATTGTCGAGTTGATTCGACATCAACGAATCCGCGAGCCGATTCAAATAAATTTATTTGATTCTAATCTTTCATTGCGCGGAAACCTTAACTTATAGATGAGACAATTAGGATTGCTTGAAGTTATGTTGTGTTTTGCGTGGTGCGTCCATTTTTTTTAGAAAGTGGGTAGATTGAGTTTTGTTGGTTAAGGTCTG